>JARYHS010012519.1:83121494-83160980 GCA_031002005.1 Vandiemenella viatica
GCCACTGCGGATTTGTCTTTTTGCCCCAGGCGAACATGTCGGGCGTGTTCTAAACACCGTTGTTGTACGCACCGTATGGTCTGGCCGATGTATTTCTTCCCACATTCACACGGGATGCAGTAAACTCCGGGTGTACGAAGGGCAAGGTCATCTTTTGTTGCCCGAGAAACGTTTATAAATATATATTAATATATCTGTTATTATTTTTCTGTTTTGGAATACATAAATTGTAATTGCTGTTTTGTTCAATTTTAAATTAATTGCAATGCTCCTGGGTATGCAATGTTTTTGTTGATTCCATTTGGCACATATAGAAACAAATCCTTGGTTTTCTTACACGGGAGTAAGAGGAGTGTAATTGACCATGAGGTCACTTTCCCTTTTAGAACACCCAATAATTTTATCGCTAAGTATTATACAGAAGGACCGTTTTTAATTTAACACACATGTTTGTCGTCGGTGAAAATTATTTTAAATATCTCCACAAATACGATATTTTTAAACACGCATTTAGTTCACCAGTTGATGTTGAACGCGGAATAACACTTAAAGTCTGTCGAAAATCACCTGCTAATAAAAGTAGCGCACAACCAAATGGCCGTTTATTTCCATGTAAAACTTGCAATGTTCGACCAAATATTTCCAACGAGTTTTTATGTTCCATTGTGCTTTCAGTATCACCTTGCATTGCTGTAGTGTTTTACTTATTCCTGATGTTTTTGAAAAGTTACTAGTCGGTATTTCACTGCCAATGACAGTTAATTTAAGTGGCGAATGTGCTGGACAACAACTATCCAAAAGAGTCGCCGCAATTCCGGATGAAGCAATTCCCAGTGCAATATTATTTTGTGCAGTACCGTTGGAATAAGAAATGTTTTTCCTCTGCCAACTGGCATTCGCACTGAACCAATTATTCTTGTGAATGAGTGACGGTTTCTTTCTTGTAGTGAGATAAGATACTTTCAATAGCTTTAAACCTTCTCCAGACAAAGTGAACAAGTTTTATTTTTTTTTTATTTTTTTTTATTTTTATTTTATTTTTTTTTAACCGTAAATCTGTCAAATATATGCACGGACTTTAGGAATACTAGAAAGAAAGAAAAATCAAAAAATTTGAAATGTGGTGCTACAGAAGGACGCTGAAAATTAAGTGGATAGATAAGGTACGAAATGAACATATTTTGTAAATAATGGCTGAGGAAAGAAGTTTATGGAGGATTTTTACAGAAAGAAGGTACAGGATGGTAAGTCACATTTCAAGACATGCGGGATTGGATAACTTCTTATTGGAGGGAACAGCCTAAGGTAAGAACTATAGAAGTAGACAACGCATGCGAGAAGATGCAAAGAACGATATGCGGGTCAAGAATGAATAAAGCAGAAGTAGACGTAATGTAAGCAGATAATTGAAGATGTAGGCTGTGAAGGGTATGCTGAGATAACGAGATTAGCGCATGACATTTCGACCTGGGCTTAGGTTGTCTTCAGGGGATTAGGCGCCTACTGAATCTACTAGAGACTGGAATCTGCTACAGACTGGCGAGCTGGTTGTTTTCGTATTTGTTCTGTGGAGACTGTGTTAGACCACAATTCTCTCCGCAGTGCATGCAGAATGAGTTCATAGGACGTTGTTGACAGTGATGGTAATCTTGGCACAACCTGAAATTCGTTCGGAAGAACAGGACTAATTTGGCAGACATCGTTTACACACTCTCCCTCATTTAATCTTCATACGCATAATACAGCACACTACACTTAAACAACCCTCATCAAACTAATTAAGATGAATACAAAAATACATACTTGGAAGAGAAACGTTGGCCACAATACGTCAATATCCACTCCTAGACTGATTCAGTAGAAGAGTCTTACAATGCTGAAATACGTGAATCAGTCTCTTGTATTTGCGATGATTGAAAAAATATGTTAATGTCCTGATGAAGAGGTGGACACTATCACATTTCAGTATAAAGGACAGCCAGGGAAATGCGAAGGTATTCGCGTACATGTCATTTGTCAGACCGCTTATATACATGGAAACTTGCTGGGGCACGGATTACGAAACACGCGTTGATAAAGAACACGGTACAAGAGTTTGAACTGTTGGTCATGAACGACAGGCAAGAATTTAATGTTTTTATTCATAGAAAATAACCTATGATTTGTAAAATAATTAAAACATAGGACGATTTACCAGTTATTAGCTTAAGAAATATAATTGCTTTGGTAGTTATGATCCGGAGAACCTGTAAAGCAGATCGATCACTAAAAATAGTTCTTTTCAGACATTTGAACGAGATTAGTAGTTTCATAATTTTTAGATTTTTAGTCGTGCCAGAAGAACAGTTTTCAACTATAAATGCAGACAATTGAATGGTCAGTTTCTGTCTTTGCTAACGACGATATAGTTCGTGTTTGGTCTAAAATGATTTATGATCTACAGGTGACTGATCAAGGATTCTCCGTAGATTTATAACCGCAAATGACATCTTATGTAATGAGGGAGATGTCTGTCTTCAAGCACGATAACTTCCTTCAATCTAAACTGTGGGCAAAATACAGGTCATGTTCGTAAATCAGCCAGATCTAATCAAAAGATCAAGAACCTCGATCCTTTTCAAAAACTGTATTATTGCACACAATGACGTCATGCGCCCGGCCTTCGTCAGCGGACAAGTAGCTGACAGAGATGTTTCAACAAAATCGACGTTAAGAGAACACTTTCATTAAGTTTGCTTTTCATAACATTAAATACGTCAATTAAATTTTTTTAAAAAATAAAACTTTACGGCTGAAAAAACATGGAATATAATCGTATTTTATTATTCAATAAACTCCTTTCCGCTGATGTCATTTTCCAATACTCTTGTCACGCTGCTCGGTTTAGGTTAAGGCTACTAAAACAAAACAAAAAATCGTGGGTGACTCTGGGCGACCATTTTAAGGTATTTACATCGGGTTTGGGCTATTCTAACAAAAAAAAAGTTGGTAATTTTTTTATTATACTGGTTTTACTGTGAAAAAGGGTACTTTGTTAGATCCTAGATCATGCACAAAACTAGATAACACCTAATTAACTAAAAAAGTACGATGCCAACTACTGGTAGATGAACTTCGCTGAGAGAAATAGCTGTGAGCAAAAGCTACATTTAAATGACTAGATAATTAATCTAACAAAATTCAAATACTTGGTCTTGCGGAAACTATTAAGGAAAAATCTAAAATTCAGGGCTACGTACAAATACACTTTCCGTTATCAGCGGTCTCTTGCTTTTGTGTGTTTCTGTATGGGAACGTTCTTTGGTATTGCTTCTTACATGAAATGTGTAAACAAGTGGCAGCCTTACCCTGACTACAAAATGTTAACAACTTTTTGATCTGGAGACAGATATTACAAAGATACAAATTTGAAAAAAGTAACTGCATTTCAAGTGACTTGAACCAAGTTGCTACGTTCGGGTAACTTGTTGGCCTTTTGAAAGGTAGAAATACTCTTATCTCGTGCTAACTTATGATGCTTCCGTCTTTGCAATATTTCATTCGTCACGTCATCAGAGTCAACGCTGAATTCGCTCTTCTATAATAAACAGCTCTCAAGGTAACGTATGGCAGCTTTAATACGCGTGTGTGTAATAATCCGCGACAACTTGTCATGCAGGAATTACGCAGAGTCGTCAGGAGACCTGGTCATTAAATCTCCGGCGCTTGGTGCTTGTGCACCCACGTGTTGTGTTGTGAGGACATGCTACTAGGAGTGGTTGACAGCAATGAACTGCAACTGAGCAAGTTAACTTGCCGGACAAGCAAAATATGTCGTTAAGGTTGGTCGGAATGGTCTTCCAAGCTTTTCATAGTGGTCATTTAAGATAAAGATTTCTGAATGCTTCAATCCCATGTTCATTACAGTAAATCTGTAACATGAATTCTGAGTGGTCTGGTGGCTCAGTGGTTAAGGTGTCTGACTGGGGATCGAAAGGTCTCCGGCTCGAATCTCTGTCTCGGCAGGGATTTTCATAGTCCCTTAACCCGACGTTTGGCACATCTTGCTGTATAATGTGAAGTACGCCAGAACGCTTCCGTGGTTCTGATTCCACTTTAAACTGTAGGTTCCCTGTAGGTTAAGACAGCTGCGATAGGAGCGTAATGCGCAGCCAATGAAAACCCTGTCACCAAGTCATTACGACCAAACGGAATTATTATCTATTTATATAAAGATGAATGTATGTATGTTTGTTTTTCATACAAATCAACAGTTTTCATCCGATCTCGATGAAACTTGGCACACATATCCTTTGAAACAAGGAGAGAAATACTGTCTACATTTGGTTGAAAAATTATCTGTGTAAATAATACATGTTGTCTGATAATTTCGAAAAATTACTGGACTGCGATAGACAGACGCGTTGGATATGGAGGTCTCTGTACTTTTTTTCTGTGTGGCGGTCAGGTAGCTTAGTGGTTAAAGCGCTTGCTTACTAATGTTTGGGTCGTGGTCTACTGGTCCATTCATCAGGTTTCGGTTTTTTATGGTCATCTGAAATCACTGGAGCCGAATACCGGCATGTTTCCATCGTAAGGTTATGGCCGAATTTCTGCCGGTTCCTTGCTCCAGCCCTCTAATGATAAGCTGACTCAAGCTGCTGTAAAACCTTAATTAAAAAGAGCAACTAATCACTGAACTGCGGGACAAGTAATTGGTTGAAATGGATTCAGTATTTCCACTTGCCGGGCGTGTGAACAATGTTTCCAGTGCGCCTACAGTTAGGCTTTGTTAGAAAACTTGTTATTCGCCAGCGCTTGGTTGGCCATCTCTTTCCCACGTTTGCAGCCGTCTCTAGCAGCGTATCGGCGATTCTATATCTTCGACAGAACCAAGTGTGACTCATAGGCGTACAATTCACGCAAATAAATTGACGGTAAAAGCAAAAAGTCGGGTTTAAAGATACCCCAGGGGCCTTCTCGGCGATATACGTGTCGATTGCAGCCGACCAATTTGCAAACGCTCTTTTATTTTCCTATTAACATAAGAAGAGATATCCTTTGTGGAAACCAGGAAAAATTTGCCAAAAGATACAATATTACAAATGCAAGATAAATTACTGATTGAAAATGTTTATCTTTATTGCAGTTAAAAACATTTAAGTGTTTTTACATCTTTGGACTAATGTTATGTTTCTCCATGGGGCCACTGTGTATGTTTGGTTTATTGCTGAAGCCATCAAAGCAAGTTCCATAATGTCGGATAAAATATGCCGTGAGTCATTAGACATTAGGGGACTTATTTCAGTGAACTAACATTTAGAAAATGGATCCTTAAACGCAGTGTCTTTAAGGAATATTGATCAATAAAATAATCTTAATCTTTGTGGGAATCCAAACACTTATAAACATTTTAACTCAAATTACGTAAGTGTGTGTGTATATATATATATATATATACACTGAAGAGCCAAAGAAACTGATACACCTGCCAAATATCGTGTAGGGCACCCGCGAGTACACCGAAGGGCCACAACACGACGTGGCATGGACTCGACTAATGTCTGAAATAGAGCTGGAGGGAATTGACACAATGCATCCTGCAGGGCTGTCCATAAATCCGTAAGAACACGAGGTGGTGGAGATCTCTTCTGAACGGCACGTTGCAAGGCAACCCAGATATATTCAATAATGTTCATTTCTGGGGAGTTAGGTGGCCAGTGGAGGTGTTTAAACTCGGAAGAGTGTTCCTGGAGCCACTCTGTAGCAATTCCGGACTTGTAGGGTGTCGCTTTGTCCTGCTGGAATTGCCCAAATCCGTCGGAATGCACAATGGACATGAATGGATGCAGGTGATCAGCCAGGTTGCGTACATACGTGTCACTGGTCAGAGTCGTATCTAGACGTATCAATGGTCCCATGTCACTCCAACTGCACACGCCCCACTCCATTACAGAGCCTCCACCAGCTTGAACAGTCCCCTGCTGACGTGCAGGGTACATGAAATTAGAAGTTGTCTCCATACCCGTACACGTCCATCGGCTCGATACAATTGGAAACGAGACTCGTCAGACAAGGCAACATGTTTCCAATCATCAACAGTCCAATATCTGTGTTGACGAGCCCAGGCGAGGCGTAAAGTTTTGTCTCGTTCAGTCAGCAAGGGAACACGAGTAGGCCTTCGGCTCCGAAAGCCCATATCGATGATGTTTCGTTGAATGTTTCGTACGCTGACACTAGTTAATGGCCCAGCTTTGAAATCCGTAGCAATTTGCGAAAGGTTTGTACTTCTGTCACATTGAGCGATTCTCTTCAGTTGTCGTCGGCCCAGTTCTTACAGGATCTTTTTCGGGCCCCAGCAATGTCGGAGATTTGATGTTTTATCGGATTCCCGATATTCATGGTGCACTCGTAAAATGGTTGTACGGGAAAATCCCCACCTCAACGCTACCTCGGAGATGCTATGTCCCATCTCTCGTGCCCCGACTATAATACCACGTTCAAACTCACTTAAATTGTGATAACCTGCCCTTGTAACAGCAGTAACCGTTCCAACGCCTGCACCAGACACCTGTTGTCCTATTGCCGACCGCAAGGCCGTACTCGGAGTGTTTACATATCTCTGTGTTTACACACGCATGACTATACCAGTTTGTTTAGCTGTTCAGTGTGTATATATTCCAATGACTCTCTTCACCCTCCACCTGTCTTCCAGTGAATCCAATTTTAGTTCCTTTATCATATCCGTTTCTGATTGTGATTGCCTGTAATTTCCAGAGACAAACCTAGCAGTCCTTCTTGGCACCTCCTCCAGATCATACATTTGATACCTGAAATGTGGGTCCCATACCACACCACCATATCCAAGCAATGATCTGACCAAAGTTTTGTAACCCAATTCCCTTATTTCACTGGTACATCCGTTCATTACCCTTTCCAAGTGTGAAGTGGAGGATTTTGTAACTTTTTCCAACTACCTGTCTAACGTGTCCTTCCGAGTTGATTTTGTTATCAAATGTTATGCCAAGGTATTTACATTTCAAAGTCTTCAACAAGAATTATTTTATCATTCTATAATCATAATCAAAGACATGACTGGCATGTTAGCATGGTGAAAAATCTAGTCAAGTTACAGCAAAATGTTCAGTTGGTTTATGAAAAATCATAGGATTGAATACAGTACGTACGGAAAGATTCGTAGGGCACTAAAGCGACGTTGCATTTTAGAACGTTTACCGTGATTACACCGTTGTTAAGATTCCTTGTTAAATTACAGATTTCTTTAACTCGATGAGAATAAGCTACTGTGTACGTTGAATGTTTATCAATTTGGTTGTGACAATCTAAGAACTATTATAGCAAGAAAGTTCAGCGGACAGTGGAACAGATATTGATTACATCGTTCAGGTGATCCAGCGGCAGTGTACATATTGTTGAGAAATGTATTTTCTGCACCCAGAGACTGGTAACCACAAAACCAGATGTAATTTTGTCTTTGTCGTAATTTCGATTGTGTGCGGTTTTTAAGATGGAACAGATGTCAGTAGCTCTGTCGAAACGTGGAGACGTGTTTCAAATACAGTATATTCCTCTCTCCCTGTTCAAAAAATTGACGTTGCTATTTATCCACCACACACGTCCAAGGTAACCAAAGTACCAATAATATCCACTCCAAATGGCAAATCACAATATAACAACGTCAACTTAAGAATGATCATTGCTTTGGACATGAATTACTTGCGTGTTTTCATTCTTGTATAGTTAGGAGTGTTATGAGTTTGTGGCTGTAATTGGGTGCCTACTAACGTGTGTTCCTTTTAGCAACCATGACCATAACGATGTTTTGTAACGTCAACTCACTTTAGGTAATTGGTTTTTAGAGATTCAAGTTAAGCCAGATAATGGGACCCTTAAACGAGCGTTTCTACTATATCGAGGAATGCGTGGGATTTTGAATGGAGAACGGCAACAAAGCTTTCAAATCACGTTAGTTCATCATGAACATTTACAGATAAATACCGCCGATTATTAAATTTATACATATAATATTGATGAATTAGGAATGGTGAAATATTTGAAGGACTGTAAATAGCTGAGTTATTCAAATGACAATTTAGCAGGAATTATAATTTTGATGATATGCTTAGAAGGTACGATGTCATCTTCTGAAAAACAGCGTGCTGATGTTTTAATTTCTTTCTCATAATGAAGTCGATGAAAAAACATTGTTTAACGAACCGAAAGACTAACCGAGAAGAATTATAAAATGTTAAAAGAAATAAAAAAATATAAGTTTTACTGCATTATCTGATTTAGAGTCGAAACTTATGTTATAAGTGTAACGTCTAAGTAGGTGCGAGAGTGTGTCCATAATTTTTGTTTATAAACAAACTCGGATAGTGTTGAGTCAGTCTACAAAACCATGAAGCAGAATTTTTCAGTTACTTCTTCTACATCTAACTACTCTTACGTATTTTCTGCTTTTACTTTAGGGAGATGTGTTTTATCTTTAACGTATAAAAGCGTTCTTTTTTTAATAGTAACTGAAGACTGTGTAATGTAGAAACTACAGTTTGTTGTTACACATGAGTATATCTTGTCAAAGTCACAATGTAGTGAAATCGTTCATGTGAAATGGTTAAGTGCGAAAGGACAGATATAGCTGTGCTGTTTGGTGGCGCTAAAGGAATGATTTTTTTTTTTTGTTGTTGTTGGTGGTAGGATTATGTTACAATATCGCGGGACACCATTCTGCTAGGCTCAGTAGGGCAATGTTATTGAGGATCACTGAAGATACAGACGTAACCGAAAACAGGGACGTCTGTGAGAGCATGCACATGTTTACTAAAGTTGTTATTACCGTGAGAGTTTATGCTGGATGTAATTCCCAACACTCTTAGTTTTCATTACGCAAATTTTCACTCTATTTGAAGTAAATTGTTTAACACCTTAGTTTCCCACTGGATTATGCCTAAAACCAAAGCCAAATTATTATCATCGTCATCTCTACACTTCTACGTAATATTCCTAATTCTTCCGCATTCAGCTACATTATTCTTATACCTAACAATATCTCTCTTAAATATGCCTCCCGTTTTCCAAAGACTGCCAACCAAGCTCAGGTACTGAATCGGTTAGTGACTGCTTTCTATGGGAATTTTCGCAAACAATTCTAGTTGCCCTCCATTTTAGGGGATCCCCTTCCTACCTCTGTATTTAATACGTGAAAAAGTTTTCAGGCAAGAAAGAACTCCAGAGAAGGAACGGGAAGGTATTCGGCCATTGGCTATTGAAGGAATCATCCCGGAATTCGCCTGGAGTGATTTAAGGAAACCATGGAAAACCCAAATCTGGATGAGCGGACAGGGATTCGAACCCGCCGGCTCCTGAATGCAAGGCCAGGGCATTACCGTTCACTTACCACACTCGGTCGCTGTTATCAAGGAGCTACGAAACATTAGTAAAAAAAGAGAAATTTCAAGAAAATATAAGGATACCATTAGCTGAAATGAATAATGGATGGCACCTCCATTTTAATATTTTTTTATTTAAATCAAAGTATACGTAAAAATGGTATAGAAATACAACAAGTAACTTTACGAAATTTAATGGTTGGTATTAAAGTAAAAAATAGGAGCAATCTCAAGACAAGAAGACGAATGATAGAACCTAAGAATATCTAAGCTGATTAAATGAGCATGTAAATATCGCATTAGAACAAAATAAAAACAAACAAGCAAACAAAACGAATATGGTGCTCTGTGTGGGTTCAGTCTTCCGGGTGAACCCTTTTGGTGCAGTGATCCACTTAATACCTGTCTGCCTAGAGTGGTGTTCCTTAAAACGTCTCGGAAGGCCAGTGTCTGTTGTGTGATAGATGCGCCCAATTCATTGCAGGCCGTCACACAATGCGCCATGTCCGCGGGCGCATTACTCAACTGCCATCTACCCGCGGCCGAGCTTTTATTTCCTTCCCCCGTGTAAATTTCATCCATCTTACTCGCCACTCGTTATTTTTGAGAGCATTTTTCTCTCTGTCCGTAGTGTTTCATTGTGGCGTTTCCTTTTTCTGCTTTCACTTTCAGTGGTTGCTCCTCCAGAGAGCCACATCCCTTCTATGTCGGCTCACAATAAGAACCTCAGTGTGGAACTTCGGAAAAAGCCGCACGGCTGTAGTAACAAAAAAATAAGTGAACCTAAACTCTTCCGTATAGCCCGTACGTGTCAGTAAACTGTAACTTTATGAAACATGTATTACTAGTGCGTAAAGCGACTGCAGTCAGGCAATTCAGTAGTTCAAAACGTAACTTACGATAAGATACGATAAATTTAGTTATTAATAATTTAAATTGCCTTCACGAATGTAATGTTACCTGCCAGCCAAAATTACGTAGTTAACAACGATATCAATCCAAACAATTTGATGATTATCTTTAATGTAGAGCGATCTGTGGTGCCTACCCTTTCATCATTTTTAAAAATTCTTTTATTATTCAGCAAACAATCATGTATATATTGCAAAAGATCAGGTAAAATGCGATAACAAAAATAATACGAAATCGTAGTGATAAGCATTTTAGTTGCTTGTAATAACAACTACGAGGAATCACTTTCCAGCTCAACTTAAGGCATCGTCTCAATCCAAAGATACTAAGTACAAACATATACAAATGTTCCAGCGATTAAACAAACACACTTCCGAAGTTACTGACTGACCACCTTCTGCTCAGCTAATTCAAGGCATCGCGATCCAAAGATACTAAGTACAAACATATACAAATGTTCCAGCGGTTAAACACACACACTTCCGAAGCTACTGACTGACCACTTTCTGTTCAACTAATTCAAGGCATCGCGATCCAAAGATAATAAGTACAAACATATACAAATTTTCCAGCGGTTAAACACACACACTTCCGAAGCTACTGACTGACCACCTTCTGCTCAACTAATTCAAGGCATCGCGATCCAAAGATAATAAGTACAAACATATACAAATGTTCCAGCGATTAAACACACACACTTCCGAAGCTACTGACTGACCACTTTCTGCTCAACTAATTCAAGGCATCGCGATCCAAAGATAATAAGTACAAACATATACAAATGTTCCAGCGATTAAACACACACACTTCCGAAGCTACTGACTGACCACTTTCTGCTCAACTAATTCAAGGCATCGCGATCCAAAGATACTAAGTACAAACATATACAAATGTTCCAGCGGTTAAACACACACACTTCCGAAGCTACTGACTGACCACTTTCTGTTCAGCTAATTCAAGGCATCGTCTCGATCCAAAGATACTAAGTACAAACATATACAAATGTTCCAGCGATTAAACAAACACACTTCCGAAGTTACTGACTGACCACCTTCTGCTCAGCTAATTCAAGGCATCGTCTCGATCCAAAGATAATAAGTACAAACATATACAAATTTTCCAGCGGTTAAACACACACACTTCCGAAGTACTGACTGACCACCTTCTGCTCAACTAATTCAAGGCATCGTCTCGATCCAAAGATACTAAGTACAAACATATACAAATGTTCCAGCGGTTAAACACACACACTTCCGAAGCTACTGACTGACCACTTTTTGCCCAACTAACTCAAGGCATCGCGATCCAAAGATTCTAAGTACAAACATATACAAATGGTACAGCGATTAAACACACACACTTCCGAAGCTACTGACTGACCACTTTCTGTTCAACTAACTTGTAAACTAACAACTCGTCTCTGTCGCTTCTTTATTTAAATTCTACAGAAAATTCCAGATTAATACAGAAAAGGCCGCCCGATGTTTCTGGAACAGCGTATATGCAGTTAACAATCAAAACCACATTAAAACAATCAGAATTAATACAAAATCATTGAAAATCATTAGAAAACACCTTGAAATGAGAGTTAAAGATATATACTGGTATTTACACACAAAATTGTAAACATAAACCAATCCAAATCGTCCTCCAAACATCGAAATTCACATTAACACTTACAATTACCTACGTTTAACTAATGATTCATACATAATACTGTGCTTGAACACATTACATGGCATTTACATAGTTTCCATAAAAAATGTTCATTTACAGGACAAATATACACAAATTCACAATATATACAAATCCCTAATTAATCAGCTCCCAGCTTGCTATGCATAATTCTTCAAAGAACTTTTAAAAGAGATGAACGCAAAAAAAAATGAAGCTCTGCGACGTTGTTCGTCGTTCTATTTGGGAGTGTGTTCTTAGTGAGTTTACTTTTAAGGTGGTGTTAATTTCTGGTATTCAGTTAGTCACCTTGTTTTATTCTTCACTTTCCATCAAGTGCCTTGCATGTAGTTGTCTTAGGAAGTTGGAAATCACTAAATCTTACACAAGGATGCTGAAAGAGAAAAATTTCACAGACAAGGAAATAGTTTCGTTCAATGCACAAGAAAATAAGAAACTTCTTGGGACACAATATTTATTATGGTCTTCACGTACCCAGTTTGGTAGTTGTTATACAGCATCATTGTTATGCACAGATATAATTGCTTTTCTTTTAGGATGGCGTAATTACTGATTTTCGCGATTTTTACATAATATTTATCAAATCTAATAAATGATGCTGTCATTCATAAAATATATTACTTCTGCCTTCTATTTGGGTTCAGTTTTAATCTTTCATACCATACAACAAATGAACTTGGCGCCATTACATCATTCATTCGATTTTCCTAACTTCATCTCGTCAATACACATTTCCTTAACACAAATTATTCTTATGCAAAAAGATAAATAGACCGAGGAACTTCACGATATACATTGAAACAATCTTAATGTTACTTATTGCCATGTCCATAAACCTCATAGACTTCCAAAAATGCTTAATATTTATTCACGGTCCACAGCTTGATTTCGTTGTAGATAAGAAGTCTTCTAACATTGTCGTCTTGGGTTTGCGTGATATAGAACATGGTGTGTCGCAGAATTCAAATAATGGAATTGTGTTTTCAAGTGGGTTTGTCTTAATGTCTGGACGTTCTAATAACATGATGACTGCTTTCATTGATGATACTAGTATATGGGATTTTACAGCATGTTTTTTCCAGGTCCATATTTGATACGTAACACCACATTCAAAACGATGTAGAAGCGAATCGATATTACCGCAAGGTTACGGAAGGAAGACGAGTATTTATCTTTGATGTTCGGTGATCTTTGGCACGTATCTGTTAATTTTAAGAACAGACTGTCACATATTTCTCCGACCACCGTTCACTTAGGAGAGTATAAATGTTCCATGTAGTATCCGGATTTTCATTTTTACTCTCGTAAGCCGCGCGAGAAGCTTTCTGGCGTTACTATGGCTGTACGCTAGACGCATGTGGTATTTCATATCGGAAATTGTTTGTCAATTTCAACAATACTCGATCCACAGTGCCATTATGTAATTCCAGGCATTAGGGGAGACTGGGTACGGTTGTGCCAGGTTACGGTTGTGACAGTCGTCATATTAGCCAAACTATAAGGAATACCGGAATGTGGAGGGGGTAGAGAGGAGCGGCGTGCCTGATTAAACGTGTTTCACGGTATCGCGTCAGAAATCGCGTGACATTAACAATCGTAGAGGCCTACATTACTTTTTAACAGTCAAAAGTAAGTATTTTTATTAGATTTCTTTTAATAATTGTTGTTGTATGTGTACAGATAGAGTAATGAGTGTTTTTCCTTGTTATAAGTTATACATTTAGTAGTTAAATAGCAGTGATTACTTTGGATGTAGTTTATTTTGAATTGTCATGGCGATTGTTGTTTTGCGAAGGAGTGCGTTGGGGACGCTTGTGACACATTTTCTGGGTCGGTTGTGACAGTAAATTTTTTGTTTTTGATGCCCAGAAAACGCTTGAGGAAGACCAACAGGTGTACAACGTACATTAGTAATGGTTACTTTTGCAGAAAATGCCTTGGGAAATACTATCCCTCCTTTATTTCCACGGGTTAATTATCACGATCATTTTGCTAGGGATCAATTGGGACTGCAAATTCTTCAGGCTGGATGCATGGTGCATTGTTCCTAGGATTTCTGGAACATTTTAAGAAATTTCCTAATGCTTCTCCAACGCATAGAGTCTTGCTAGTTCTGGATAACCATTCTTCGCTTATCCACAATAATAGAAAGGATTTTTGTAAAAAAATGCAATCACTTTGCTTTTGTTTCCTCCACACTGCTCGTACTACCTGCAATCCTTGGATCGACCTGTCTTCGGACCCTTAAAAAAATCTTAAAAAACTAATTGTGACGAACAGATGGGGAGTCATAATGACAATCTACGATATAGCAGGTATTATAAAAATGATCTACATCAAGAATTTTATAATAACTATTGATGCTACAATGCCTTATTAGTTGTAAGCGATTAAGGTGTTCCCAGATTAATTTCTATTGTCATGTAAAAATTAATTTTTTCCACAAGAAGATTATGTTACATTATGTTTGATATTATTTGAAATAAAAGTGATTTTAGACCGTTTTGTTGTATTTTTGAACCTGTCACTACCGACCCCAAGCACTGTCACAACCGCCCCTGGGGTGTGGTCGGTTGTGACACTTTTTCTTTTTTTTCTAATTTGTTGCTGTGGCTTAACCATTGTACTTAGGGACAAAACTTTATTATTTATATGTAGGAAAATGTACATTTTACTTTAAAAAACACCTTTCTTCCAGGTAACTGGCATACTAAGAAAATTATGAGCGATACCCGTACCCAGTCTCCCCTACCTTAGCCCATGGACACTGCAGTGACTGTTCACGTCTGCTTAATGACAGAGACCAGCAACGCCTGCGAAGAGGTACCATTGTTAACAAATAGGCAACATTACGTCAAAGATAAGCTAATCTCAATATGAGACGTGCGACAGACGTGTCCGTGCGGACAGTGCAGCGAAATTAACGGTTGGTGGAATAAGGCTTTTTTTTTTTTTTTGTAACAGTTTAACGTCCCTTTTTAACAACGTGGTCTTTAGAGACGGGAAAGGATGGGGGCAAGGAATTCGGCCATGGCCTTTTTTGAAGGAAGCATCCCGGCATTCGCCTGGAGTGATTTGGGGAAACCATGGAAAACCCAAATCTGGATGCCCGGACGGGGATTCGAACCGCCGTCCTCCCGAATGCGAGGCCAGAACGCTATCCGTTACACCACCACGCTCGGTGGAATAAGGCAAAAGACGACCGATGTCAGTTACCTTTGCTAACAAACGTCTTCTGCTGTAGCGACCCTCCTGTGTTCGTGAACATATCTTTCTGGCATTATATGACTGGAGCAGTTTGCGTGGCCAGTCGATTCCATTGGGTAAGTGCTGATAGTAGGTTACGAGTGTGGTGTAGACCATATGAAGCTATGGACTCAAATTGTAATGAAGGCACTGTGCAAGCTGGTGACGACTCCATCCTGCTAAACGTTAAGGCTCGTGTGATTGACTGGGTTTTTATGGACTGCCCGTATCGTAGTAGCTCTAAACCAACCCGTTATGCCTTCCGGGAACAGGGGACCTACAGTTTAACGCGGAACCTGAACGACCGAAATGTTCTGGCGTTCTTCCCATTAGACAGCAAACTATGCCAGAGGTAAAAGGCCTTTGAAAATACTCGCAGAGGCAGGGGTTCGAGCCGAGAATCTTTCGTGCTCCAGTGACATGCCTTGACCACTGAGCTACCAGACCACTCTCTTACCTTCTATGGGCTATGTTTCTATGGCGCGGTGTGTAGAGAAAGCATGGCTGAACATTTCTTCATGGGAGTTCCAACGATTTGTTGAGTTAATGCTGCGTCGGGCTGCTCCATTTCACCGGGTAAAAAAAGAGTACACACAATATTAGGAGGTATTTCATGATTTATGTAACTTTAGTGTATTTCGTAAGTCTGTAGTTGGCATTTGGTTGGAAGAGTATAGTATCTCCCGTACATAATTAGATTTGATAAATCAAGTAAAACAATAAAACTGTTTAGGGTAAAACAGAAACGAGATTCCTAACATTATTGGTTGATTTTATAGTAAGAGTGCGCTTAAATTTATGGAATGAAGAAGAAGCTAACATAAGAGATACAGTACGGGAGTTTTTACCTGCTGGCAGAAAACACCTCTCCAGTACTGCCATGCCACCACCTACGAATTCCCCGCGACGCTTACTAATAGCCGAGGCGCGCCTAACAAAAGTCCCCAGAAGGCGCGCAGGCGATCATTAGTCTCAAATAAATCGCCCAGCCCGGCAGCTCTGAGTGTTATCGGGAAGCAGTGCAGCTTTTATTTATCCGAGCCACGCCATTTCTCTTTGTGCTGGGCCGCAGGAACGGCAAGACAAATGTATTGACGAAGTGCATTCGGTGGCGGCTCGGCGTGCAGAAGAATAATGGCAATATCTGAGCTGGAGGGTTCCGAGGTGGCACCACCGTCAATCGACAGTTGAGAAACGAGATCCGCAGGAAAAGCTGGAGGATGCTGTAATAGAGTCGGTTCTTTTGTTCTTCCTTTCTTATTTCTTCATGAGGCTACAACTCTCTTAATTTCTCATCTAAACACACCTCTACAGCTCGTTGATAGTTATGTTGTTAGAACCTGAATAAGAATTCGAATTCCCATTTACAGTTGCAAAAATATTCTTAAATACACTAATGCCATATCAGAGTCACTATTTTGTTTTATCCGTCATTATAATATTAATCGTAACATGGTCGTAGCGTTGTTACTGATGAAAAATGATTGGTATTCCCTTATTTTTCTTCCATTTCCGTTGTTGTTTTGTCTCACCTACACGAAACGTCAAAATGATAAAAAGACTTATTACATTCCTCCTTGGTTTGTACTCCTTTCTGGAATGCGAATTCCAGTCGCAAATTAATTATATTATTTTCAGCATACTTATGTATATTTTGCCAACTATTCAATTTTCTTAGTTATTAGTTCAAAATTGGTGATCCTCTCTTAAGAAATCGGGATGTATATATGCGCTATTGCAGTTGGTCGAAAGCATTTTCTTTTAAATCCGTATCACTGTAATTGCACCACAATATTGTTTATGACTATCCATGCGCTCTTCCATAATAATCTCACTATTCTAACTCACTTGGAAGATAATTTGGTAAACTCTCAGTTACATTTACGATGCAATCTGCATATTAGTTGTTTTTCTTGCTTAATCGTGTTAAAAGAGAACCATGCGTCCTGTCATTACTGAAACAGAACATAGTATCAGCACACAGAACATAGCATCAGCCCATAACTAGAAACAGTGATTAGCAAAGAAAAAAAACATGGTTTCTCTGAAGGTATGAACAACAATCGCTAATAACCCAGTCGCTGACGCACCCTAAAAAAAAAAAAGAACAACATAAGACTCTTATATCATTAATGTCTATTAATTCTGGTTGGTTTCTTTCAACAGTCTCGGATCGCTGAGCTATTGTAACCCTTATCAAAGATTGCTGTCTAATTCCTATTACTTGTGCGTTGGTTTCAGAAGTACTTCTATGAATATTGAGATGGAAGTCCCCGTAACACAAAAATAAAAAGTAATCATTTAATATTATGTTGGAGACCTGTTTGTGAGAGGTTACAGCGATATATTCAATACCTGGGATGGTGAATAATAATCGAAAATTTATTTTATATTGATCTGAAGAAAATATAGTGTTACTACAACTGTGAACCTATGTAAGACATCACAGTATATACTGAAACCAGTTGAGTATAATCATGAAGGTGCAGGTTGAACAAGAAAAAACTGTAAATAGTAGATTAGTAACAGAGAAGAGTTGATAAATTTTATTGTTAAATGTTAAATTCTATAATTAAATACCAGTCCAGTGAGGTGAAGAAAGTGTTCTTCCGGACTGACATATGATAGGTAAGTACCACAATCTTCCCACTGATGACGCCCCATACCAAAAGGGCGAAACGCTTTTGGAATAATTACTAAAATAGTTGTTATAAGATGTTGCTTTATTTAAAACATTTATGTAAGCTTAATTAAATTAATTATAATGGTATCTTGTGCCTATTTCAGTATACGTCGTTGATGAGAACGAAGTACAGCAATGTACCAAAGATAAAGAGAGGATAAGCTCCCTAAACACCGTGCGCGTCTCTTGTCTTGGTGTTGGTACCACTGCTCCGGCGACAAATCCTTCTCCGTCTCTCATCAAAGCAGGGGCAGCTCGCAACAAGGCGCCCAAATCCCGCCGTCTGCGCCTGGGACTACACACACCTTGTATCAGTGGTGCCAACGGCTGGCGCTGAATAGCGGGGAACAATGGAGGCGGCCGTGTTCCGCCGCCCAGGAGCAGGAGCGCTCCGTTTATCTGATCCACGAGCCGAGGGAAACACAAGCGAACTTGCGCCGGGCCGCCTCAATGAGGCACACAGCAGTAGCGCCACGGCGGCCGTGGCGACGCCGGCAGACACAGCGGCGCGCGGGCGTCCGTTTGTTTGGCTCCTCTTGCCAAGTTTGTGTTCCCTCCTCTAGCGGTGCGGGCGGGCTTACTTTGCAAACTCCGCCCCGAGCTGAATGCCCCGCGGTTCAATAGCGACCCCAAACCGACTCACGAGAGCCCTCCTCCGAGGGATTCATTACCCTATATACAAGTTGATTGGGTAGTAGCATCTCTGTCCATCTCCTCCTCTGCCTCTGAGATAGTGCATCTATTCACAGTTTGGCGTGTGTTTGGGCAAGACCATTAACAGCGATTATTCTGCCACAAAGTTGCCCCAGGGCTCCCCGGCCTACGATATCGATACTCGAGGGAGTGCTGCTAATCTCGATATGATGCGAGCTACCTGCATCGGTCCGCTATCTTATCTTTCTCGCTCCGACTGCCCCAAAAAAAAGTGAACCACTCCGGGGAGGTCGGCTGCCGTAAACCGCAGAACTGCCAAGATTCAGGCGCCCTGCAGCCACTTGCACCATCTTCAAGATCAGAGAAACGTTTCGGAATTGCTCTGAAGAAGCGCGAAGTTCCGGAGTTGCAAGTCGGCTGCAAAGTGGCGACTTTGAATAGCACAAAGAGTCCGCAGAATCGTAACCTGCGACATTGTAACGAGTAGATTTTCATGACCTTTCGTTTGAAGTCACCAGTTCGAACTTCAGAGGAAAGAAACCAAATTCGGACCCCTTTTTGTCTTTTTTACCTGTCTCGTCTTTGATTTGAGTTAATTTTACTTCAGTTTTAATGTAATACGTTCTTTCGTATGTTTTTAAATAGCCTGCACGAAAGAAGTTAGTAAATATCTAATCATAGTCCTTAAATATATTTTTTATTAGTCCTGAAAAGTAAAGATTTCTTCGATCACGAAGCAATTAAACCCATGTGAGATGATAAACATTGTCATGGTGCTGTAACGACCTGAACTCACGTGACGAACGTTTTCTATTTGTATGTTAATAACTGAAAATATATATCAATACAATTAAATTCATGCATTTGGGTTAGAGTTACTAATATACTATATTGATATTATATATGTAATGCAGTATTTCTTGTCGGTTTCTAAAATTTTCAAAAGTTAAAATTCTGGTTTTGTGTTAGCACGAATAAATTATTATAATCTTAAAAAACTTATATTTCTTTATTTCGTCGTATGTATGCTTTTCTGGGTATACACCCTCTCCCCATCTGGAGACAGTAAGTTATTTTCAGTTGTGCGGGTTCTAGGGCAAAACCGCGACGGACAAAACCGCGACGGACAAAACCGCGACGGACAAAACCGCGACGGACAAAACCGCGAAAGGACAAAACCGCGAAATGACAAAACCGCGAATACAGAAAAACCAGGAATACATAAAACCACAAGAGTTCGTAGATTCTTAGCGTTACCCAGGGTGCACCACGAGGAGGTGATCTACGTAACACCCCATTATTTTTTTATTTAAAGAAATTACACAAAAGCATGAACATTATGGAAAATAAAAATACAATATAGATAGATTATACGAAATATACATCAATAAACCATTAATAAGTTAATATAAATTGTAACAAAATACACAAGCACACTATCTAATAATCCAAATTATGAACTATACCAGAAAGAAATTTCTGTGCATCGCTACAATCATATTCACTAACTAAATTGAAAATCGACTTGGTGACTCTCGCATATGTCATTTTCTGTATTTTTCTATCTCCCCTTCCATATTGCACCAATTTAACCTCCGTCAGATTTTGCTGCTTCTTGAAAGCTTCTATGAGTTTCCAAATTGTAGGATGGCTTGATCCAAGTAATAACCGAAAAGCATTGTGCCAACCTTCGACGGAGTTGTTGGTTCTCTCTAACGAAGTTTTAACATTCTGGTTTTGGTTCCAAATTTAGATTGGAAATAGTGGTTCTCGTCGTCGATTTCCTCGAAGAATACGTCCAATCCATGTATCATCAATGTAATCCAAAAGTGGAGAGAATTCCTCGCCTGCAAACTCCCTATCACAGAGTTCTTCATAAACAGAGATGACTTCTGATACCAGGAAGAAAGGCAATTGCTAAGTTTCTTTATCTTTGTTTGAAATGTGATGTCTTCTTTGTCATTGTACTTTTCTTGAAATCCCGGTATTTCCTGAATAACTCGTAGATTATAAATTACATACACACAAAATAAATTACACTACTGTACTCCATAATAACGTAACCCTAGCTGCGATCCCCAAATCGTTTAAAAACTGCGTTAGGATAATATTTTGGAACATAAGAGATCAAAGAGTGAGGGGATAACTCGTAGATTTGTCCGTTTCGCGGTTTTGTCCGTTTCGCGGTTTTGTCCGTTTCGCGGTTATGTACGTTTCGCGGTTTTGTCCGTTTCGCTGTTTTGTCCGTTCGCGGTTTTGTCCTTTCGCGGTTCTGTCTGCGCGGTTTTGTCCTCGCGGTTTTGTCACTTCGCGGTTTTGTCCGGACACGGTTGTGCGTCAGAGTCGTTTTCACGAAAGCGAAAACTCGATTCTTAGAAGCCACATTTAAATAAATCATGATAACCAAATGAGCATCTCTATCATGTTGGCTCAAATTACTTTGTGAAAGTTTGAAAAAAAAAATAGACTAATATTGTCTAATAGTTAATAAGTTTCGTAAGAAATGTATTACCTAAGAAATTTTCTTTTCTGTATTTTTGGCTCCCTTCAAGATGATAAATTTTCATGGAAACCAAGGAAGAGGTTAAGATTTAAGAAAAAACAACTCACTTATTTAATGGACCCACCCTATTGTATTCATTCGTAAGATTAAATAAGAGAAACACAAGTAAAGCATCCGTTAAGCTGATTACATGATGTACGAGAATTATATATAAACTTTACCATCACTGATGCTTGCTTATTCTCAAGCAATGGCTCTTATTATTTCATGTATCCATTTTAGAACTGTTTGTTATGTAAAAGCACTCAATACAGGCATTTAAAAAAAGGAGAAAAGGAATGGCAGTCGTCTTTTGTGGCCAAACATCAAACTACTACTGTTCAAACTTATGTCCAAATATACAAGCAGTTCTTCCATTTATGTAATGTGCCTCAACATAGTAACCACAGATTTTCACATTTTTGTCGAAACAAACATAAAAATCTGTCGTGTAGTAATAATAATAAATCCTTGTGGTCGTAATGACCTGGTCACAGGGTTTCTATAGGCTGTGCATTCCGCCACCGTCGTAGCCCTCTTAGCCTAAACCAGCAATCTTTCCGTGTACCTACAGTGGACCCACAGTTTAACGTGGAATATGAACCACGGAAGCGTTCTAGCGTACTTCACATTACACAGCAAGCTGTGACAGAGGTAAACCTTGGGTTAAGGGCCCATGAAAATCCCCACCGAAACAGGGATTCGCCCCGGGGACCTTTCGATCCCACTCAGACACCTAAGCCACCAGAGCGCTCTGTCTTTTTCTGATTTCAGTGTTCGAGCAGTAGGCCTATGCACTCAGTGCTGCATAAACGAATTACATCGTTTACAGCTCCTTGTTCTTAGGGAGTCGACGACGTGGCAATTAAAGGGCTTTTAACTTTCGCTGTGCAAGAAATTGATTTATTTCTTTCGTTGCATCTCCACTTTTTTCTGACATGCTACCGGTTGACCGAGGTTTCTCGCGGATGTAACAACCGTAATTTATTTATATAAATCAAGGTGTCTGGAAAAAGCTTTTAATATTCTTAAGGATAATGAGAAATCGTATATGGTGGTCACATTCACGTTTCTATTTTTGTTTAATCTTAATGCAGCTGACCACTCCGTTTTACCCTTATAACGGAATCGCGACTCACTTGTGAGCTAGTCTACAAATCTTCTTTAACACTTAACTTTGAGGTCGAGCTAAGAAGGCCAGTTCAGATCCTTAAACCGGTATGTTGCCTCCACACAAACAACTTGTCCCTGTCTAATTTGGCACAGCTGACATTCGTTGAACCTTCAGCTTTATGAGGCGATGGAAAACTTTTGTTTGTTTGTGCACTAGCGAATATTAATGTGTTCAGATTTAGCAACTACAAAAACGCTAATTCCAAGAAATCGTATTCCAACAAATACGGTAAACGCAGCAAGCAGTTCAGAACAATGATGAACACAATTGGATACTTGTTTTCGACTTGAATCCTTAAAGGGTGAATCCTGTCTCCATCCCACAGAACGTCCTAAATATGGATATTACAACGTTTTCTGTGGTATTAGAGAAGAATGTAAACATTGGAAATCGCTCACTCCAGTTGTTGCGTTTGTTCTTGCAACCGTGTTCTGTGGGGAGCGGCAACAAAATTTCCATTGTTTCTCAAAATCACTCCAGGCGAATGTCAGGATGGGTCCTTCAAAAGACCATTGCCGAATTCTTTCCCGCTCATTACCCAACATTTGCTCCCACCTCTAACGACCACAACAACGACGAAGCACAAGGCCCGAAAAAAATGATCTTGCAAGGAATGATTTTTAAAAATTAAAACGGCCATTCCTTTTTGAAAAAACTATTCGTTTACAAACCATATGACCATAGTAACAAAGAAGCCAGACACAATATACCTACAAAAATTACTTTGTCTATCCTTGTGGGTAGTGTACAGTTCCAGAAACTTAGAAATAAAGATGTTTTTAAACTTAACAAAAATCGGCTCGATAACCGAGTTCACGAATATATTGAGTGGAGGAGCTCAGTCAAATAGTATTGAGCAAGAATGATTTGTTCAGGCTGCAGAGAAAGTCGTGAGATGGAAATGCAGGTTCCAGAAATGTCATAATGAAGGGTAGATACGCACAAGTAACAGGGAGAAATTCGGAAATAGCTTTTTCTAAGTAACAATCGCCTGAAATGATATGGAGAAAACAGATGACCAGACGGAGATATGAACTAGCGTCTAACCAAAAGCCATGTTACCGCTCTCCCGCTAGGATGGAATGCCATAAACTGAAAATTCATTGGAATAATTAAACTGCTCGCTCATTGTGGTCCTTCCCCCATAGTGCACATAGAAGATTTGTAACGTATTAAGTTACGTGTTTTTAATCAAGTCAGTATGTTAGTAACTTAATTAGTTCTAACTGCTTCTGTTTAAGAAGTCCGATATTCAAAGTAACACTACGAAACAAAAATAAAAATGATAACGTTTTCTGTAATCGGTTGGATAAATTTTTAAGGAAGCCAATTTAAATCCATATGAGTCATCGAATCTAGCAGACGGATTTTGTACAGTTAGCTGCTGATCAATTTCCAAGTAAAAATTTGAAAAATATCATGCAATGCAAATAAATGAATGCGAATGATCTGTTTCGCTCAACAATTGGTTGCTAATAGGGAGTAAATCTCAAAACTCTACTGCTCTTATATAGAGCTTTGGTAGTTCAATAATCGATTATGGTTGCGCCTGTTGTGGATCTCAATTAGATAAAGTTCAATTTAAGGAACTGTGCATATATTTCGGCGCAACGCACTCATTTCCCACCAACGATATGGAACCTCCTTTCAGCATTGCCTGTTATCATTTAAGTTTAAATAGTTCCGTAGTAAGTAAAGTAGAGGTACTCTCATAGAGGAACACGACAGAGCGCTGTTAAGAATGTAAAAGAATACCAATTTTTGTAAGGACCTATCAGTACTTAGCCCAATATCAGACACAAATCTACCCTTGATGGAAAGTACCTTTTCTTAATGGCCAACTACGATTAAACTGGAGATGAACGACACGCACGACAAGGAATATAAGCACTACACGGAATATAGGCCTTCTACCACAAAATCTTATGCGACGTACCAACGGTGCTAACATCTACACAGAATGCTCCAAGCTCTGCAATTTGGCTGGTTGCACCTTTGCTGTTAAGGTGTGTCCCCACGGCGCGTGGTTTTGAAGGCCACGCGATGCAGCCCAGTTGTACGGATCAGCACGCGCCACTGGCTAACCCTAGCCGCACCCCCCCCCCCGGTCCCCACCAACTTGCCTAGTGTCATTTCAGCTACCCGGGCGTTTGATGTTTACCGACTGGGCGACGGAAAGGTGCGCCATCCCTGCAAGCACAGACGAGACCCTTCCCACGGCCCGCTCTTGGTATCTGGATCGGCCCGGCCGGCAAATGCGAGGGTCGTGGGAAGTCAGCTTTAGACATGCGGGTTAAGAGACAGTACAAATTCCACAATGAAGCCACTATTTACATTGCGAAAAAGGTTGCGATCCTCAGGGTATTAGATTAGACCAGGAAAACAGCTGTTATGCTGTTAGACCCCCGAAGTGCTTCACAGTCTCTTCGCCATCTCAGTATCAATGCATCGAGATTTCAGTTGGTATACCTCATCCTCGAGACTGTGATGGAGTTGGAAGAATTGGAAACTGCACACTGATATAAAACAAAATGGTATGGAGGACTAGAAGGCCATCAGAGGCTTAACTTACCGATCCATCAATGCAAAGTACTCCATCCTTTGACTGAAAGTAAAATGGGTAGACACGTCCAAGACCCCTCATTTTGGGAACCAATTGTTTAAATCATTCGACGATTCCTAGGGCACAGAAGCATCAAACAACATTCGAATCAAGGTAAATGATCACCATCATTGCCAGATTTAAATTCAACCATAGAACACACCGTTCTACAGTTGTGATGAAGTTAGTGAAGAAGAACCAATTCACCTCCTTTCTGCCTGCAAGGAGAGTTAAGCGTGCGTCTGTGTTCTTGAACGTATTTTTTGTATTAGGACTGAAATTACCGATCAACATTACGCTTCTCTTGGTTTTGGAAGATGCTATGGTCTATAAAACAATAATGGACAACAGCATTAACATTTAATGTTTAACTCTTTCGACTACACAAGGATTACAGACAGACGTCAATTATCATTCATCGACACCTACCTTTGTGTTAACTTATTATGTGTACATATTACTGTGATGCATTTATATACCTAGTCAATATAAGATATTATAGTCATGAGTATGATTGTTAGTTCACAAAGGCCGAATGGTAAAATAAAAGTGTCTACTGGAAGACATTCCTTTAAAAGCACTAATTACAGTAAGAACTACTGGAGCCACTGATGAGGGGGGCTAACAAAATCTATTACAATATACGGGGATTCTCAAAACATAAAAATTATTAAACTACTATTAGCTTCTGTTGCCTGGTATCCTGCCGGCTCATTTGAATTTAAAAATATTTTAATTTGATACATTTAACTGTTGAGGCCCGGAAGTGTATAGTTCGTCTTGGTAGGACAAGGAATACAAAAACACTTAATGGGTTTAACTATGCCTAAATTAGTTTCCTGTAGAAACTGGTTCCTTAGCTAGAATAGATGAAGCGTATGTGCTTAACAAAGTACTATACTCTTGTTTATTTCCATTGCTTAGCACAATTCGCCGTATTAAATTTTTTCCATCGTTTTATTTGTTCTTTCTACAGTTGTTTTATGTAAATAGACTAAAAATATTGGGAAAAGGTGATAATTTTGAAGAAAATTGGACATAATTTAACGTCATATTATTTTCGATTTTTAGATTGTAAGTTTGAATAAAATATGATCTAGTACAAACCACCTCTCGTCACGCACAGACACACACAAAACAATTTCATCATTTTCATTGGTCTGTGATCGCAAAAACTCTGTTTATTTCTTTGAAGTCAGGTACTGCGTCAGTTATAAAATATGGATAATAATTGCCGTATGTAACTAATAGGCTGGTTTGATTCATATCTAGGAGAATGTTCTGCAATTCCTGTGTATTAAGAAGAAAGTAACTGCAGCATATGAAAAATTGGCCAAATAATTAAATCTAGAATCAACATTAGATCTTCATATTGTTAGCTGATTTACTGTAATGATGTCATTTTCCATGGGAAGTCAGTTTTCTGTCTTCACAATCCATAGACTTTTATTGCAAAAAAAAGAAGAAAAAAAAATAAAGAAGAAGCTACAGGTTTTTAATTTCCATTCCACAGTTGCTCTACTGAGATCTGTTAATATTTTTTTGTATTATTTAACGGGCTCCCTCGGGTTAGACTGGTGAAACCATCACCAACCAGTGTTTTCCTAACTGCGTCCTCTTCATAATTAATGAAGCGGAATAGCTCATAATAATGGAAACAATAAGTTTCTTACTGTCGTCGATTTCGCTGATGTAAAAGGTAAGGGAGGTTAACAGCTCGATTGAGCTAATCATTTACAGAATAATTTTTACAATCTGTTTCAATTTGGAGACAACGGTGAGGAGAGTCAGTGGGAAAGAAAATCAGTGACTACATTAGCGACATTTTACAAATACCTTG
Source organism: Vandiemenella viatica (assembly GCA_031002005.1). Classification (NCBI taxonomy): domain Eukaryota; kingdom Metazoa; phylum Arthropoda; class Insecta; order Orthoptera; family Morabidae; genus Vandiemenella; species Vandiemenella viatica. The sequence goes on from JARYHS010012519.1 coordinate 83,148,235, forward strand.
GGTTTGACTCGGGAAATTAAAACACGTCATTAATAATTTTGATTTTATTAAACAGTAAATGAAATTATTTTTAAGGAATAATTCTTACAAACTTTTACGCAAATTACGATTTTTTAAAAAATAGTGGGATCGGAAATATTAGGTTCATTGATATTTGATCGTCGTTCAAGGAAGATATACGACTATGTCAACTGTTCAAGCACATGTAATTACGGGAACTGCCAATCCAGTACTGTTTACGAAAGCTGAAATACACCAGGTGCGAAGATGTGATTTCCGATGATCCTTTTTTGCAGGGACTTTAGCGTGCGTCGACATTGTAGTCATTAAAACTCTATAAAAAATCTGAAATGGCATGGAATTAGCATGTTCTGAAACAGTTACCTATTGACTGTAGAAAGTTGGACTATGAAAGTTTATCTAAATAATTTTGAATCCGAAGACCAATAAAAAATAATTCCACTGACTACTGAAGTATATGAACGTAATTTTATACACATATGTTAATATTATTAACCTATCCTACCTTTATCTGCACGATCTCTTCAGATCTAGCAAGACATTAATACTCAAAGAAATGCCCCTTCTTTGATGCCGGCTGGAAACATATTTAATGAATACACTGTTACAGTAACAATGCAATCATATGCTCATTTACACGAAATATTAAATTTTTTTTCAGGTCATTGAAATATTCATGTTTATATATATATATATATATAAGTAAGTTTGGCTTGTAATTTATACACTCGCTTATAGACTTAGGAAAACGAGAACGGCATCCATTTTATGTGAACAATTTTTACTTATTTATTTATTGCTATAGCTTTAATTTGAGAAAAAATCAGTATGCTACGATTTGCTGACGACATTGTCTTATTAGCAGAGAGGGCTGAGGATATTGAGAAGTTATTGAATGGCATGAACAAAATACTGAAGGAAGATTTTGGACTGAATATAAATCAAAGTAAAACAAAAGTGATGAAATGTAGCAGAAATGACATCAATACTAGCAGAATAAATATAAAAATAGGATCTGATGCAATAGGAGAAGTGAGTGAGTTCTGTTACTTGGGAAGCAAAATTACAACCGATGGCCGAAGCAGGAATGATGTTAAAAGCAGAATAGCACTAGCAAAAAGAGCCTTCATGAAAAAGAGAAACCTTTTAGTTTCAAATATTGATCTAGGAATTAGAAAGAACTTCTTAAAACTCTATGTGTGGAGCACAGCACTTTACGGTAGCGAAACATGGACTTTAGGAATACCGGAAAGAAAGAAACTTGAAGCATTTGAAATGTGGTGCTACAGAAGAATGCTGAAAATTAGGTGGACAGACAAAGTAAGAAATGAACGAGTTTTAGAAATGATGGGTGAGAAAAGAAGTTTATGGAAGAAGCTTACAGGAAGAAGAGACAGGCTGGTAGGTCATATTTTGAGACATGCTGGATTGGTTAATTTGTTAGTGGAGGGAACAGTTGAAGGTAAGAACTGCAAAGGTAGACAGAGATTAGAATATATGAAGCAGATAATTGAGGACGTGGATTGTAAGGGGTATGTAGAAATGAAGAGGTTAGCACAGGATAGGAAGGGATGGAGGATTGCATCAAACCAGTCTAAAGACTGACGACAGCAAAAAAAAAAAAAGCTTTAATTTAGTTAGAATTATGTTTTTAATATTCTGCCTGCAGCCAACACGTCGCATCTTCACGGCCCACAGGTTGATAAACGCTGGCGTATGAGATTTTGTGACCACAATTTCCGCGTCGGTCGTGGTCTTATAATGAGGAAGCTAACTGTAGGTGTCACTATGTACAGTCGGGGACAGAATTCGAGAGACCCCTCGCCTTTCGATTATGCTTCGTTCTAGACATGAATACCGCATGGGACAGCATAACTGGTAGGTGGTACACTAAATTCATGATAAAATAGACCTCTCATACCCAGCACTTTACCCAAGACTAAAAAAATGAGCCCGCGCAGCAAGAAACTCGCAGACGCTCAGAGGGAAAGTTCGGAGTTCTGCAGCAAAAATAATCACGAATATCACAATTTTAGTCATAATAATTATTTAAATAACCAAATTGATTAATTATAGAGAGATGGTAACACTTTTTTCGTAATTTTGATAACCGTTGCGTATTTTTTTTTTTCCTCGAATAAACAGTTAACAATTCGCTAGCAAACGCAATTATATGGCGAATACAGAAAAGAATCCCTAATTACGCACGGAAATCCAATAAGAGAGTTTGAATGGACTTAGTTACACTTTCTAACGCTGCAGCGTTATAGAACTGTGCGTGTGACAAATACACACAAAGGTTAAGGGTAAGTAGAAAGAGCATTCACGAAAGAACTCTAATGGTAAACTAAGTCACGAAATATAAATAAACTATTCCCAAAAAATTAAATGGTGCGGAATATTAATATTTTGTTTTCATCATACCATATTTAGAAGGTAAGCTAAACTTGAACGCAGTAGCAACAGTTTTAGTAGTAATAATAATCATTAAGAACAGTAAATAAATAAAAAAATCCGTCTGCAATGTGAATTAGCGGTTCCACATTTTAACTCTGGAAGATGGAAGTAGTAAAACTATCATCTCTCTCTTTGTAACTACCACTGATACTTCTATAAACTTTCTGTCAAGCTTTATTTCCTGCCGTCCAAGCCCGATGGGTTATAGGTAACACTGTTGCCTGGCATTCTGGAGGCCGTGAATTCAAACCCCGACGGGGATTCAGTTTCAGTATTCCATGATTTTCGTAAATCTCTCCAGCTGAACTCCAGAAAAGTTCCTTCAAAACGCGGTGGCTGAAATTCTTACCCGATCCTAGTTTCCAATACTATCATGATTCATATCAAATTGCCGCCGAAGATATGACGAAGACAAAAGAAAATAAATAACGTGGTGGGCATGTGGTATCCGGCTTTCATGAGGTCGTGGGTTCGAATACCCATCTAGCCATCCAGGTAAATGTTTTAGATGGTTTCCCCAAATCACTCCAGGCGAATGCCGGGATTGTTCCTTCAAAAGCCATGGACGAATTCCTCCCCATTACTTGTCCCCAGTCCTTTCCTGCCTCTAATGACCTCGATTAGATATAACACAAGACGAACACTACACTCATTCAAAAGCAACCATATGCGCAGAAGAACTCGAATCAGTGGTTTTTATTATTATTAATAAATTTCTCTCGGGCTTCCAGCCGTGTTAAGATGTTACATTTGTGGGACGTTTCGAAGGCGTCCAACTCTGCCTTCATTCTCAACCAAATATCAATCATTAAGGCAGAGTTGGACGCCTTCGAAACGTCCCAAAAATGTAACATCTTAACACGGCTGGAAGCCCGAGAGAAATTTATTAATATACAACGCCGTGAAAGATTACGATCTTACTTTATTATTATTACTCCACGATTCACTAAAAGTGTGTGGTGGAGGGTGTATTGCTCCTATCCGAAAGGGTAATGGTTTGGAAGGGATATACGGGATATGGCAGGAGGCCTTTACAATGCGATGACAGTGTTCTAGCCCCTACACTGCTAGCGCCACCTTAAGTATTTTGGTCGGGACTCTTGCGAAGGAATTTGTGAATGTATCTGCGGTCGTGGTTTGCTAACACGGAAGACAATTCCGTAGGCCCACAAAACAAGGAAGTTATCAGACATTTCAGGCATGAGATTTTCCTCATCCTCGTTCAACTAACTTGCTTATATTGCTACCTGAGGCTCACACAGATAACAGACGAAAGAATTATACAGGTTTAGAACCGTATATCCTCGAGGAACTTTCTGAACTTTTTTAAATTTGTTTCCAGCTTGACATCTCGACTTTTGAGGTCATGGAAGACGGGAATATGGACTTTTTGGTTAACTATACCGACGTTCGCTTACAGTGATTTGGAAAAACTGCAGAAAATCCAAATCTGGATGGCCAGAAGCGGGTTTGAACCCGCATCCTCTCGAATGCCAGGCCAGAACATTATCGCTCGTCCACTACGCTCAGATTTTTTAATTGACCGTAACATATAGATATATAGGAACAATAATTATAGACTGACTCGGCCATGAATCATTTTAATATATCTATTTTTGCAGCCTAGTAGTAGACGAAAAAATATTAGATCAACTAAAGATGCCAGATCTTAATCACATCGTTTCTCACGAACCCGGAAACAACCATAATACACCCTTTTATAACCACATATGTAACGTTTCAATTAGTTTTTCGAAGATAACATCATTTTACTTTTACATATGCAGCGTATTCCAGTTTGAAAAGCAATCATCCTTTTCCTTCAGAATGCAGGCATAAGAATTTTAAAAGCTCCACTGCATATGGAATTAGCCAACGTCATTAACTGTAAGACTGACAGCAGTCTTTTTCCAAGACCATTCTTGCTTGTAGAAAATGCCATGGTGGCTCCCAAAGTGAGAAGTATTATTGCGCCGGTTCAAATTCCTGTCAGCTATCAAATTTCGTTTTTTCCATGTTTTCTCAAAACCTTTGCAGATTAATGCCAGGATGATTCCTCTGGAAGGCATTGATCAACTCGTTTCATGTTCTTTGTTCACAGTTCTCTCCTATATTTATTTACCTCGACAGTAACGAGGCGTTTAGCCCTAATTATTAAAAATGTTTAATGTATATAAAAGAAGAACTGATGTGCAGTTTTCAGACGTGAAATTTTAATTCCAAAATACTGTAAAATAGAAATTTTAAATATATACAAGTTATATATATATATATATTTCTGTATTGACAGGTATTTGACGCATATATTATCACAGCAATATCTGTAAACTTATTTCGGATATTTTTAAAAATATTATTTTTTCTTAGGCAGGATTAGGGGTAGTAAATGATTCTTGTTTAATTTTTCTGCAGCGCGTCACAGCGCCTAGTATTTAAAAGTTATTCACACATCGATACGAGACTATTCTTTGCAGTTATCATTTTGTAAACGAATCTAATCCAGCAGTATTCTTGTCAAACTTTTACAATTACAAAATTTTATTTTGATACTGTTTTGTCTTGTCTCTAATGAAGGAAAATGTAGTTTTATCTCGATGGCAGATGATTCCGAAGTCACAATACAAGGAAATATGCATCGTTTCCTGCCAGAAGACTTCCTCATCGAATGTGCGAGTTATATTCAAACATTAGTAAGCTTCAGTGTCAATCACTACACCAGCCACATCTAGAAATTTGAATGATATGAGAAGGAGGGTAATAATTACTTTGCATGAAGAGTTATATTCAAATGGTTTTATAACTAGAATTATGAATATAAACAAATATTTTTTTTATTTTTTTATTTAATTTAATTGCAATGGAGCACAGGCTCCGGTGGCAATTTCCCAACATCTTCCCCCTATCTGCACCCACCTACATTTGCTCTCTTCAAATTTTATCTTTAAATTCTTTCAAAGTTTTCTGTAAATTATTCATCATTTCTCTTGGTAACTCATTCCAATCCCTGACACCCTTACCTAAAAAAGAGAATGTTCCCACACCCTTGTGCCTGAAATCGAGTGCCAGCTTGTGGTCATGGTCATCTTTTCCCTTCCATGCACTACTTTTAACACCTATTGCAATATCTTTCCATGCCTCATCGCCAGTATATGCCCTGTACACACCCATGACCCTCTTCATCCTCCTCCTGTCTTGCATTAAATCCCATTCCAGCTCCTTTATCATATCCGTCACTGATTGCATTCTGCGATAATATCTTAGCATTACTTTTGCTAACAAGCTTAACTGGGCAGGACACATTGGACAGGTGGTAGGAAAGGGTTTCAAAGTTCTTCACTTGTTGGAGGGAGTGATGAGGGGATGAACGAGAGAAGTAAAGGAATTGGGTTACAAAACTTTGGTCAGACCATTTCTCGAAAATGGTAGTGTAGTATGGGACCCTCATTTTACGAATCAAATACAGGAGTAGGAGAGGGTGCAAAAAAGGGCTGCTAGATTTGTTTCTGGAAATATAAACAAATAAACCGTGGTATGCCGTATATTTGGTTATCGAAAGGAATGTCATTTAATTGAACAGTCCTACACAAATACTCCACGCAAAACAACTTCTGGCCAGGATAGGCCTGGCAGCACCTTTCTTTTTTTATTGATCATTACAGTTTAAAGATACTTTAAAGATTGATGTTTGCAATAGAATATTCGTCTACGAGGCGTCACAAATAATTCAGCGATGAGGTGAATTATTGTCATTTGTAAAGGTTGGGATTGCAGGATAGTCATCTGTGACCGACGTATTTTTGAAAATTGGGTGTCTGATCCGTATAACACGAGGTTAACTTCAATAAGGGTGTGAATTACGTCTCCCATATCATGTCGCAGCAGGACAAATATTTCGTCCACCTGATGGTTTCTCGAGGAGCCAAGGACGCAGGAAACTGATGATCCAATCATAAACGTTGACATGAACCCAGTAGAAAGAGCATAGGCTGAAATGGTCTACATTCTAAGAAAGACGGAATATATGTCGACGACTTTCTAAAATCAACCATTTACGCGTAATTTGCCCTATGAATTATTGGAACTTTTAACACTGTGTGTTCTTTTGCTTCTTCCCAACAGTGAGCCACACAGATGTTGCACTATTCTGCCATCTCAATCCTGTATTTATCTTCTTATCCATTTCCACTTTTACTTTACCTCCCCTCCCCCTCACAAAGCTTACTGGTTGGACTATAATTATTATTCCAAAAAAGAATATTTAACAATCAGTAGACGGATCACTCAAATTGCTAGATGTGGCTGGTGTAGCGATTGACAATGAAGCATGCTAAGTTTTGAATATAACTCGCACATTCGATGAGGAAGTCTTCTGGCAGGAAACGATGCATATTTCCTTGGATTGTGACTTCGGAATCATCTGCCATCGAGATAAAACTGCCGGCCTCGGTAGCGTAGGGGCTAGAGTGCTAGCTCCACGTGCCGAAGGCCGCCGGTTCGAATCCGGCCGCGGGCATGGATGTTAAGTGTTGTGTGTCTGTGTGAATGTCTTGTCCGTCCTGTGGCGTCCATACATTGGAAAGAAATACACATTGAGCTGGCTGTATGGCCTCCGTTGCCGAATGCCATTAAAAAAAAAAAAAAAAAAAAAAAAAAAACTACATTTTCCTTCATTAGAGACAAGACAAAACAGTATCAAAATAAAATTTTGTAATTGTAAAAGTTTGACAAGAATACTGCTGGATTAGATTCGTTTACAAAATGATAACTGCAAAGAATAGTCTCGTATCGATGTGTGAATAACTTTTAAATACTAGGCGCTGTGACGCGCTGCAGAAAAATTAAACAAGAATCATTTACTACCCTAATCCTGGCTAAGAAAAAATAATATTTTTAAAAATATCCGAAATAAGTTTTCAGATATTGCTGTGATAATATATGCGTCAAATACCTGTCAATACAGAAATTATATATATATATATAACTTGTATATATTTAAAATTTCTATTTTACAGTATTTTGGAATTAAAATTTCACGTCTGAAAACTGCACATCAGTTCTTCTTTTATATACATTAAACATTTTTAATAATTAGGGCTAAACGCCTCGTTACTGTCGAGGTAAATAAATATAGGAGAGAACTGTGAACAAAGAACATGAAACAAGTTGATCAATGCCTTCCAGAGAAATCATCCTGGCATTAATCTGCAAAGGTTTTGAGAAAACATGGAAAAAACGAAATTTGATAGCTGACAGGATTTTTTTTTTTTTTTTTTTTTTCTTTTGGTAACAGTTTAACGTCCTTTTTTTACAACGTGGTCTTTTAGAGACGGGAAAGGATGGGGGCAAGGAATGGGAAGGAATTCGGCCATGGCCTTTTTGAAGGAAGCATCCCGGCATTCACCTGGAGTGATTTGGGGAAACTATGGAAAACCCCAAATCTGGATGCCCGGACGGGGATTCGAACCGTCGACCTCCCGAATGCGAGGCCAGAACGCTATCCGTTACACCACCACGCTCGGTGACAGGAATTTGAACCGGCGCAATAATACTTCTAACTTTGGGAGCCACCATGGCATTTTCTACAAGCAAGAATGGTCTTGGAAAAAGACTGCTGTCAGTCTTACAGTTAATGACGTTGGCTAATTCCATATGCAGTGGAGCTTTTAAAATTCTTATGCCTGCATTCTGAAGGAAAAGGATGATTGCCTTTCAAACTGGAATACGCTGCATATGTAAAAGTAAAATGATGTTATCTTCGAAAAACTAATTGAAACATTACATATGTGGTTATAAAAGGGTGTATTATGGTTGTTTCCGGGTTCGTGAGAAACGATGTGATTAAGATCTGGCATCTTTAGTTGATCTAATATTTTTTCGTCTACTACTAGGCTGCAAAAATAGATATATTAAAATGATTCATGGCCGAGTCAGTCTATAATTATTGTTCCTATATATCTATATGTTACGGTCAATTAAAAAATCTGAGCCCTAGTCGACGAGCGATAATGTTCTGGCCTGGCATTCGAGAGGATGCGGGTTCAAATCCCCTTCTGGCCATCCAGATTTGGATTTTCTACAGTTTTTCCAAATTACTGTAAGCGAACGTAGGTATAGTTCACCAAAAAGTCCATATTCCCATCTCCCATGACCTCAAAGTCGAGATGTCAAGCTGGAAACCAATTTTAAAAAAAGTTCAGAAAGTTCCTCGAGGATATACGGTTCTAAACCTGTATAATTCTTTCGCCTGTTATCTGTGTGAGCCTCAGGTAGCAATATAAGCAAGTTAGTTGAACGAGGATGAGGAAAATCTCATGCCTGAAATGTCTGATAACTTCCTTGTTCTGTGGGCCTACGGAATTGTCTTCCATGTTAGCAAACCACGACCGCAGACACATTCACAAATTCCTTCGCAAGAGTCCCGACCAAAATACTTAAGGTGGCGCTAGCAGTGTAGGGGCTAGAACACTGTCATCGCATTGTAAAGGCCTCCTGCCATATCCCGTATATCCCTTCCAAACCATTACCCTTTCGGATAGGAGCAATACACCCTCCACCACACACTTTTAGTGAATCGTGGAGTAATAATAATAAAGTAAGATCGTAATCTTTCACGGCGTTGTATATTAATAAATTTCTCTCGGGCTTCCAGCCGTGTTAAGATGTTACATTTTTGGGACGTTTTGAAGGCGTCCAACTCTGCCTTAATGATTGATATTTGGTTGAGAATGAAGGCAGAGTTGGACGCCTTCGAAACGTCCCATAAATGTAACATCTTAACACGGCTGGAAGCCCGAGAGAAATGTATTAATAATAATAAAGGCCACTGATTCGAGTTCTTCTGCGCATATGGTTGCTTTTGAATGAGTGTAGTGTTCGTCTTGTGTTGACTTCACAATAGAGTTCCACATTACCTCAACAAAGGCTGACACAATAGTCAGCAGGTTAAATGGTCAAAGGCACGGAAGGTCATAAAATATTTACATCAGCAGATGGAGGCATGTCAATTTTCAATAACGTGCACTTCCAGTTTTTTTCTTCATCTTTTAAATAGCTCCATTATCACGGAATATTGATTAATTATTTTTGTAATCAAATTGTGCAAGTAGAACATTACAAGACGCAATGAGGGTATGCTGAAAGTAATTTTCAGAAATTTTTAATGACCTATATATATTAGTTCAATGTTATTTTTCAACATTTTCATCGGTCTTCTAATTATGATGAAGTAACTTTAATATGTTATATGAAGTTGTTTCTGTTACTTTCGGCAAATGACTGTCACTGTATTTGTAGGTGCTCGTAATTCGAAAATGGGTATATTTCGTGTACGGATGGTCATATTCACAAATTTTATTAGAGGTAATTCTACTGAACAAGTGTTCTTCACTTCCTTAGAATCACTGGTAAATAAACACTTCCTCGAAACGTTTGTCGGATGGTTACTTCCTCCTTGCGTCTGAACTGAGCCAGCAGGAAGATCTTCTTCTTACGAAATAACCACGCATAGAGTTAGAGATTAAATCCTATACACTCAACTGAAATTGAATACCCCTCCCGTGTGCACTAAAGAGATTCACTATAGTACGCCTACTTTCCAAATTTTTTATCCTAATACGTGTTTAGAACTCAGCCATGTTACTAGTTGGCACCAAACAAGGAATATTTTTTTGTGAGATGAGGTGGACCAGCGAGATATTTTTGAAGGAGGTCAATTGCCTTTTGGTTCAATAAAAATGCTTTAAATTTTTAATGGCATTCCTCCCGATAGCCATTCATCCAGCTAAACCGTTTTGTGTGTTTATCCTGTGTTCTGATGTTTTTCCAAATGCTTTTTGCTCATACAATTGAAAGACGATACAAGACATACCACAATACCTACTTTAACACCCATGCCTCTGGCCGGAATCGCACCAGTGACCGAGAGTCCCTGTAACGCCCAAGCCATCCCATCCGGAAGGACAGGGGTTGAAATCTTCGTGTATCCATCCGTATTTCGGTATTGCATGATTAATCGAAATCACTCCGTGAGTGTTGGGATGCTTCTCTGGTATGGCCAAGGCTGAATTCCTTCCCGAAACATGCCCCAAGTCCTTTTCTCTCTATAATGATTACCACGTCGACCAGCCCTAAAACAACACCGAACTAGAGTCTCTCCACATGTGGAAATAGCACTCTAGTCCCTTCGTTACCATGTTCGGCCGTTGAATAAGATAAATCCAACAAGGAAAAGGTCTAAAACACACCACAGAGATGTAATTATTTTTATTTGAGCAATTATGTTTTGCTTCTAGCTTTATATCTAATCGAGGTCATTAGAGGCAGGAAAGGACTGGGGACAAGTAATGGGGAGGAATTCGTCCATGGCTTTTGAAGGAACAATCCCGGCATTCGCCTGGAGTGATTTGGGGAAACCATCTAAAACATTTACCTGGATGGCTAGATGGGTATTCGAACCCACGACCTCATGAAAGCCGGATACCACATACCCACCACGTTATTTATTTTCTTTTGTCTTCGTCATATCTTCGGCGGCAATTTGATATGAATCCTGATAGTATTGGAAACTAGGATCGGGTAAGAATTTCAGCCACCGCGTTTTGAAGGAACTTTTCTGGAGTTCAGCTGGAGAGATTTACGAAAATCATGGAATACTGAAACTGAATCCCCGTCGGGGTTTGAATTCACGGCCTCCAGAATGCCAGGCAACAGTGTTACCTATAACCCATCGGGCTTGGACGGCAGGAAATAAAGCTTGACAGAAAAGTTTATAGAAGTATCAGTGGTAGTTACAAAGAGAGAGATGATAGTTTTACTACTTCCATCTTCCAGATTTAAAATGTGGAACCGCTAATTCACATTGCAGACGGATTTTTTTATTTATTTACTGTTCTTAATGATTATTATTACTACTAAAACTGTTGCTACTGCGTTCAAGTTTAGCTTACCTTCTAAATATGGTATGATGAAAACAAAATATTAATATTCCGCACCATTTAATTTTCTGGGAATAGTTTATTTATATTTCGTGACTTAGTTTACCATTAGAGTTCTTTCGTGAATGCTCTTTCTACTTACCCTTAACCTTTGTGTGTATTTGTCACACGCACAGTTCTATTACGCTGCAGCGTTAGAAAGTGTAACTAAGTCCATTCAAACTCTCTTATTGGATTTTCCGTGCGTAATTAGGGATTCTTTTCTGTATTCGCCATATAATTGCGTTTGCTAGCGAATTGTTAACTGTTTATTCGAGGAAAAAAAAAATACGCAACGGTTATCAAAATTACGAAAAAAGTGTTACCATCTCTCTATAATTAATCAATTTGGTTATTTAAATAATTATTATGACTAAAATTGTGATATTCGTGATTATTTTTGCTGCAGAACTCCGAACTTTCCCTCTGAGCGACTGCGAGTTTCTTGCTGCGCGGGCTCATTTTTTTAGTCTTGGGTAAAGTGCTGGGTATGAGAGGTCTATTTTATCATGAATTTAGTGTACCACCTACCAGTTATGCTGTCCCATGCGGTATTCGTGTCTAGAACGAAGCATAATCGAAAGGCGAGGGGTCTCTCGAATTCTGTCCCCGACTGTACCTGTGAACTTTTTAAGCATTGCTCTATATGTTAGGTGTTAATTTGAGAGAACTACTTGATTTCGAGGAGCTTAGAGCACAGAGCTTAGTGGTAAATAGATAACGTTTGGGACTGGCATTAAAAATAAATCTCCATGCAGATTTCCAGAAATCACTAGAGGTGAATGTTAGGTTGATTACTCAAACGGCCATGGCCGAATTCGTTCCTGTTCCTTGTTTCCAGTTCTACCCCGGTTCTAGTGACTTCTACGTCGACGAACAAGACAGCCATAACAATTAAACAGAACGGTATAAAAACCGTGATCAGAATAGTTGGTGTAGGGGCGTTGTTGTCGCTAGTCCAATACGGCCTCGTGTCCGCGTATGCCTAAACTGCCGCGCAGGAGGTTGCCTTAAGGTCACCGAGACGTGGCCCCTTCCGTGGTAGCAGTTTGTAAGTGTACAACCAGCCAACAACAGCAGCCCGCGGCCCGCTTTGATCAATCAGTTCATTATCCTGAGCACTGCGCATCTGCAAACAAGGACACTTGATTAACCGAGCGCCAATCAAGACAGAGGTGAATCACAAAGAAACACGCGCGCACAATATATTAATCATAATCTGCAGCTGTTGTCAACTGTTTGCGTGCAAGGGCCGGGTGAATTGAAGACAATCAGGTTAATTGTATGTTCGCGGAA
>JARYHS010012519.1:83161980-83177051 GCA_031002005.1 Vandiemenella viatica
CATAACATTGAAAATTACACGTCTCCAAATCCTATTCCAATCTCCCCTTACAGTAAAACAAGGGCCGTAAATTATACACGCCATTTTTTTTTTTTTTTTTGTCTTTATGCCTCGTAGAGGTCGTTATAGGCTGGTAACGACTGAGTACAAGAAACAGGAATGAATTCGGCCATGGCCTTTCGAAGGAACCATCCTGACATTCACCTGCAGTGCTTTGGAAAACCCATGGAAAATCTCGATCTGATGAGCCGGACAGGAATTCGAACCGACGTGCTGCCGAATGCAAGGTTGGTGCGTTACCGCTTACCCACCACGCCTCAGTAAATATAAACGTCAAAGTCTTCAAAATCTTGTGGTAATTTAGTATTACAAAAAAATAAACATAATGTAACAATAATTATTAACTAACCTTTAAATTACAGAGTTTCTATATTTCCGCCACTCACTTCAACATGTCACTTGTTTTCATTGGCCGCTTATACCCACGTGATAATGCAGTTCTTCGAAACACAACACTAGCTTTCCCAAACTTAAATGGTGTATTTGCAATTTATCTCGATTCTATTTGTCCTCGAGACACACGATTTTTTTGTCTCATTCTATTGTCAGACGATCCGGGTCAACGCTATCTTTAAATTCTCCCAAAAGCTTTTCGTGAGCTCGGACACTGCGTCATGTATTGTGAGTCTTTCACTCACAAGCAAAATTCCCTCCAACTTTCAAATTGTCATTCAAGCGCAAAATCTCCAGGGATTGCAATCTCCAACCACACTCTCACATGGGGTCAGTCTCTTGAGTTGGTAACAGCCAGACTACACATTCAATGTACACTTTACTGCCCATTATTGTTATTTAATTTATTTATTATAAAAATGTGCTTAGGCGATCTCAGAGTCCAAGTGAGATGGCTGCGGAAAGATGTTGGCCGTGTTTTTTTTTTCGATCTGAAGTCTGCTGTGAACTATTTTTTAAGGAAAGAAAATACCAACAGCGTGGGAGTGGCAGATGAGTGTTAAAATGCATTATCCTTGAATGCTGGCGTGTGATCTTGCTGTCCTCTTCGCTTATGTCAACCATTAGGATTAAAAGAAGTGAACATACTTGTAAACAATTTTTGAAACAAAAGCTGATATCACCCGTCAAGTCATTAATCAGTACCCACACTGTTCACGAGAGAATTTTCAAGAAAACTGGAATGAAGAGAATAAATGTTTAAGAAAGACTTGGTAAAGTTAATTTTGCTTAATGCACATATCTTGTTCTCTACTCCAGAAGGACGTAACTTTTTTCGTAGTATAGATCCACAATATTAGAGAAACAGATCTATGAAGCATAGAATAGAAACCGCTATCATTTTCAGGTTAGATGCTGAAGAGTACAACCTGCCTTATTATCTTTCCAGAATTACTCAAATCGTAACACAATTAGTATTTGTTTATTGTATTTTTCTTAATCAAAACATAAATTTGGGTCTCAATGACAGGAGAGATAAGATAAGGAAAATAAGTTGTGGTCCAGATTTCGACAAGTATTTTTTTCCCCCTCATGCCACTGGATTAGATTTGCTGCAAAGAACCCTCTGTCACTAACTTTGTTGTGAACTACAGAGTATGTAGGTAGTTGTGGAAGTTTAACTTGCCCTCATCGATTCACCACAGCAAATTAATTAACTGTTGCAATTTAATTCGTCACTAAACTTCGTTTTATCCTTATTTGGGTATTAGACTTTCTACAGTCGTCTGCCTAGTTTGATCTGTGTTGAAAATTGCTTAACAGGCCCGACTGACACAACGGTCATTATAACACGCATCAATGCATAAGGATACAGTATGCTGAATAGCCGTGAGCGACTTTTCAAAGTTACTATCTGCCTGCACTGCACGTTAATACTAGCTTTCACCGCAAGGGTCGTTATAAACAGAGACGTGCGCAAACCTAATATCCCCAACTGACACTTGGCCATTAAATTTTAATTCAGAAGAAGTGTCGATTCACTGGAGTAAACTATACCGTCATGCTTCATCCTGCAGGTGGAGAAAACGAAGCCAGCTACGTAATAATTAACGAGCGCAGAATGATGTCACAGCTAATGGCTTCAGGGTGTAGATGTAAGATATCTTCATTCCTGTAGGAAGGAAGAGAAAATTATATTGAACATACTATTTTTGGCTTGCTAATTTAAATTCCTAACCAACGTTGTAAAGTAAAAAACGTTTTGCCCCGTAAGCTACATAGATCTTACTTAGAATTAAAACAATTATTGTGAACTAATTTGTGTAAATATAAAATAATAAAGTACAATATGGAGGCCATTAATATGTAATGGTAATTTTATAAAGAAGAGGTTTCAAGAAAAGGAAGCCTAAACGAAAGTTGAATCACTCCACTTAGGTTGGTAGAGCCCATTAATGTTTGTATACAATATGTAAATAGCCTGAGGGCAAAGAATAAGTGTTGTAATTTGTGATATGCGAATGTCGGAATTCAAATGAATATCATGCATTGTGAAACGTAATAGAGATATATAGACTACTAATTATTAATCTTAATAGAGTTGTAAGACTATTAAAAAATTAATGAGTCAGAGAAAACCTCGATGAGTCGTTTAAGAGAAGTATATTAGATCGTTAATTAACAGCATTGAGATTGCGATTTCAGGTGTTACACCGTTGGTCATACACCTGACATTCGAGGTTTTATAGAAAGATTTAAAGTTATTGGTTAATATCTGGTAAGTGGAGAAACAGATAAAGATAACATCACAGATCACGTAAGCGCGTGAATGGACAGGAATCACAAGTACGATTATCGTTGTCGGCAAATCTCACTGTTGGCAGTGTTCGACATGCAGATAAAACAAACGCTTACACCTTAGTTCAGGAAACTAATTTAATCAGACGGTGGTTTTTCATTACACCTGTCCCCTTTAGTTTTTGATGGCATCTTATTACCCGTTTCTGCTATGGTACTGTACAATAAGAAGATTAATTTCCCCAAATCACTCCAGGCGAATGCCGCGATGCTTTTTTCAAAAATTCCATGGCCGAATTTCTTCCAGTTCCTTTTCCCCAGTCCCATCCAACCTCTAATGACTCGACTTCGACGAGGCGTAAAGCTGTAAGTAAAAACAAAAAAGAAGATTAATAATATCAAACATCACCACAGCGCCAAGGGATAACTGAATATGGCTGTAATTACGTGAGGTAAAATAGGGTTTTGGGGATCCGGCGAAATCTCACCAAGGGGGAGGGAGGGGGGGATGGAAATCTCACGTGAGGTTTTGAAATTCTTGAAGGACAGTAGAGCCGTAAAAAAGGGTCTACAAATGACGCGGATATGGACTTTAGGAGGGGGGGGTATAAGACCTAGAATCGAAGCGAAAATCGTCTTTAGGGGGGTGGGGGGGGGAGATAACCGCCCCGAAAGCGTTAGAACTAAAAAAAAGGTCTAAAAGAAACCTACGAGGTCGATTAGCTGGTCCCGTCAAAATCTCACGTCATCTTAGGGCAGGGAAAAGGGGGGGGGACCAGATTTCACCAAATCTCACCAGAAAAGGGGGGAGGGTCTGGAATTCCGTAAAAACACCTCACGTAATTAATGGACGCCCCCTCACGGTAGTACGTGGAAATAATGTCCGTCTTCTGCAAACTATTCCACTTTCTCGACCTAAGAAAATCGTTGTTTTTATTTAATAATGTTCCGGACGTTTACATTTTGACGCAGTGGCTTGCTAAATTATATTTCATTGATCTGGAATTACAACTGTTTGTGTAATTTTCTTTATTATTCGTTTGTTTCTCCTCAAACTCTTCTATACATCATCAGCAACAAATTTCTACAGTAAACTTTTTTTTACGTGATTCAATAGTTTTTACATTTCTGTTATGTATACAGGATATCTGATTATTTCATACTCTTGTGAAAGTAACATCTGTATATTATTTTGCGCAATAAATATATTAAATATGACGTAATGAATTTTTAGTGGTATCAAAATGTAGCACTCACTCGAGATCTAAAATACAAAATGGAAGTCATAAACAAGAATCAATTAGAGGGTGAACAGCCAAACTAGTTAGGTCTGCGGGAGGACGCGAGTTCGAGACCCCGGACGGCATCCAAATTTGGGTTTTCCACGATTCACCAAATTACTCTAGGCCAGGATTTCTTAGAGTGGGGTACGCGAACCGCTAGGGTTCACCAGTTGATTTTATGGGGTTCGCGACAAGATTTACGTTATGGTACCTGACTGGCTGTCTCAAGCATGATCATGAGAAAATTGATCCTAAAATCGACTAAGCCTGCTGCAAGAGAAAGGGCCCGTCAATCAAACTAAATAATAGCATATTGCTGTTTGTGATTGTATTACTTTTATAAAATAAAAATGCTTATATCATTAAAAATAGAAACCAAGGTTTTTTAATTGGGTTCTCCATTGCCCGGAAAATTCTATAGCGATGCGTGGAGCAATAAGTTTGAGGAACCCTGCTCTAGGCGAATTGCTCCTTTAAAAGGATATGGCAGAATTCCTTTCCCTTCCCCTTCCTGGACCACAGACCTTTCCCGCCTCTAATGACCGCAACGAATCAATAAGGAAACAAAGAGGTCTTTATGATATATGCAGATAAGAGAATTAGAAGTTATCAGTTACCAAGCAACTCAACAACACAAGACTGTCTCTGAAGCATCCGCATCAATTGAAATATCTATTAATTCTTTGTAATATTCATATCATTCATTTAAGCTTTATACATAAAGATGAATGTATATTTGTTTGTTGTTTGTTTGTTCTTCATACAAATCCACAGTTTCCATCCGATCCCGATGAAACTTTGCACACTTATCCTTTGAAACAAGGAGAAAAATACTGTCTACATTTGGTTGAAAAATTATGTGTAGAAATAACACATGTTGTCTCATAACTTCGAAATACGGTGATAGGCAGACACGTTGGATGAGGACGTCAACTTACCGTGTTTCCGTGTACTGAACTGCCAGCTCAGCAGTTAGCCGACCCCGGTAGCGCGGGGCTAGCGAGCTGGCTTCACGTTGCAGGGGTCGCCGGTTCGAGTCAGGCCCAGGGCATGGGTGGTTTTAATTAAGTGTTGTGTTTGTCCTGTGTTGTCCTATCACTTGTAAACCACAATAACACAAGAAGAATGTACAGACACAATTAAATATTTAAAAAAAAGTGGTTAAAGCGCTTGCTTACGAACCTCGTGGTCTCCGTTCAAATCTCCTTGGAGTCTAAGATTTTTAAAAATTGTTTTTCATCGTAAGAGTCAGGCCTGAGCCGTAAGTTATTCGGATTGAATGTTAAACTGTAGATATTAGAAAGTTAGGGGTGCAATGCGAGGCAAATCGTAGGTAGTCTTACAATGTTATACAAGTAGGTGTACACTTTTTTACGTTATAATGATCCTTCAGGGTTGTTCGTAGTCAGTGTGTGAGTGTGAACCACAGTAAACTTATATATAAAGATGAATGTATGTTGTGTTTGTTTGTTCTCCATACAAATCCACAGTTTTCATCCGATCTCGATGAAACTTTGCACACTTATCCTTTGAAACAAGGAGAAAAATACTGTCTACATTTGGTTGAAAAATTATCTGTATAAATAACACATGTTGCCTCATAACTTCGAAATACGGAGATAGACAGACACGTTGGATATGGACGTCTCCGTAACGTGTCTCAGTGTAGTGGACTGGCAGCTCAGTAGTTAAAGCGCTTGCTTGCGAACGTCGTGGCCTCCTGTTCAAGTCTCCGTGGAGGCTAAGATTTTTAAAAATTGTTTTCATCGTAAGAGTCAGCCCTGGGCCGTAGGTTATTTGGATTGAATGTTAACCTGTAGATATTAGAAAGTTAGGGGTGCAATGCGAGGCAAATCGTAGGGTAGTGTTGCAATGCTATAGGTGTACATTTTTTTACGTTATAATGATCCCTCAGGTGTTGTTCGCAGTCAGTGTGTGAGTGTGAACCACAGTAATCTTTATATATAAAGATGAATGTATGATTGTTTGTTGTTTGTATCTCTCATACAAATCCACAGTTTTCATCCGATCTCGATGAAACTTTGCACTACTTATCCTTTTGAAACAATGAGAAAAATACTGTACATTTGGTTGAAAAAATTATCTGTATAAATAACACATGTTGTCTCATAACTTCGAAATACGGCGATAGACAGACACGTTGGATGTGGACGTCTCCAGACCGTGTTTCCGTGTAGTGAACTGGCAGCTCAGTGGCAGTCGCTCGCGACCTGCCGTAGCGAGCGGTCGCATCACACTTTTCCTGCTGTGTCGTGTGACAAGTGCCTGCAGAGTAAATAAAAGCAAAGTATAGTGAAAACCAACAAATATGGAAGTGAATCAATTCATACGAAAATCAACGCTAAAGTTCTCCTTTGCGTATGGATATATGCGTCCGAAAGCAGTTGAAATCGATGAGTGGTTATATAGTGAAATAGGATTACGAGAAGAAAGTGTACACGGTATCCAGGTGGATTTCCTGGCCAATGTGATATACGTCAAGCTACGAAATGAAGAAGAGTGTCTGCGAATACTGAAGGAAACCAACGGAGAAAGAAAATTTGTACACACCAATGGCGAGGTAAGCACCGTTTCCATATCACATGCAGGCCTGGGAATAAGACATGTAAAAATCCATAATGTGCCCTTTGAAATTAATACAGACATAATACGAAAAGCTTTGGATAAATTTGGTACAATTTTGAGTGTAACCTCCGATAAAAGATACGGTAGCAAAAGATTTGTCGTAGATAGTGGTATTAGAACTGTGAAAATAGATCTGAAGTGCCACGTACCATCGTATGTAGATATTGCCGGATTTAAAGCACTCGTTATTTACGACGGACAACCACGTACGTGTGTCATATGCAACTCAAACGAACACCTCAAGGCTGAATGCACCAGGAAGAAACCCCTGCAGCTACCATCTGAGCGCTTGGCCCCTGATACAGCTTTCAGAGGCGAACTTTTAAAAGCATCATACGCTAGCGTGGCAAACAGTAATCAATCAACCAGTGTACATAGAAATGATGAACCTACTCTCAGCATGGAAACAGATGACCCCCAACATCATGATGGAAATAGAGAATCCTTATAATGACGCAGTACCTGATGAACCCCCGAAGGAAAAAGAAGCAAACTATCCAACTGGACAAGATAATAACCAAACTTCTAATCTACATTTACTGGAAATATCACCAACTGAGAAAAAAGAAATTATAAAAAATGCTAAACAACATCCTGTGACAGTGCCATCATCTGAGAAAAAAGAAATTATGCCCATGGAAGAACGCAAGCACGAAAATACACCAATACCAAAAGACTGAGACTTGATAAGAGGGGAGTAGATTTGATAGCGAAAGAATTAGCTGAAAAATCCAGGAAAGTAACCACCTTACAAATGGAGACAATTGATGAAGAAATGCCCCAAAGCGCCAACTCCAATAAGGAAGACAACAACTATGAAAACAAGACCAGCGAGATAGTTGAAATGGGAAATGACCGCGGGAACAATAAAAGTCTTTGGTCGGACGACTTAAATGACACTGAGGAAGAAGATAAGTCAAGCAAATAAGAGGCAAAAGCAAGATTATAAATGTTATTAAATAAACGTGAAAGGGAAGAAAAAAAAAGAACTGTCTCGTTTTCAACCTTGTGTGACAACATTTGATCTAAATGGCAGACCGTAGTGGAACAACGCCCGCTCAGACATACTGTGTGTCTACCCTAAATCTAAACGGAATAAAGAACCAAACTAAAATACAATGCCTCAAAGAATATCTATGGGCGGCATCTGTTGATATAGCGCTCTTACAGGAAGTTGCCTGGGAAGGTGCACTGAATGTCACCGGGTACAATGAACTGAAGAATCCTGGTTACGACCATGGTCTAGGGACTGCAATTCTAACGAAAGAGGGTATTCAAATCAAAGATGTTGAGATTTTAGAAAATGGAAGAGGATTAGCCTGCACAATAGCAGGAACACGTGTAATAAACATCTATGCTCCCTCCGGAAATCAGAATAGAGAAAGTAGGAAACAGTTTTATAAAACAGAGATAACTCAGCTTCTGACAAACACCTGTGAAAGTCTCATACTTGCAGGAGATTTTAATTGCGTTTTATCTCAAAAAGATCAGTACCCTAATTTTAACAAATGCCAGGAACTCGAGTACCTAATAAATAAACTAAGTTTGTTAGACAGTTGGGAAATAAAAACGGGCAAATTCCCGGGTTTACATTTATAACTGAGAGTACAGCAAGTAGATTAGATAGAATTTATATTTCACCGGACATATCGAGTGAAGTAACATCAGTCGAGATATGGCCAGTAGCTTTTTCGGACCACAGTGCATATCATTGCAAAATAAAATTGCGGCGCCAAGAAATCTTTAGAAACAGAGGATACTGGAAATTAAACACCTCCATCCTAAATGAGAAAGAATTGGAACAGATAGTCAATAATACTTGGAATCAATGCAAGAAACAAAAAAACAAGTACAATACAACTGTCCAATGGTGGTTACAGTGTGCAAAGCCACGCCTCAGAAATACATTGATAAACTTCAGCAGATGCTTGAAGAAATGGGAAAACAAAACAAAAGAATTCCTTTTCATGGTCCTAAGAGAACTGTGCACCAACGACGTAGATAGCATCCAAAATATGAGAAAAATAAAACATACCAAGGCCAGAATAACAAATATAACTAGAAAAAAACTAATAGGTTACCAGATACGAGCTAAAACTGGATCCTTTCAACAAGAAGAAATAACTTCAACATTTCATCTCATAAAAGAAAGACATCAAGCAAACAGGAAACTCGTGACGGAGTTAAAATCAGAAGAGGGATGTATCATTACCAACCAAAAAGGAATAGAGATAGAAATAAAAAAGTATCTCTCTGAATTATACACTGAAGAGGCAATTGATAATGAAGAAGTCAGCAGTCTGTTACGTCACATAAACCCAGTAATAACAGAACAAGAGAACGGAATGCTGAATGAAGAAATCTCGGAAGAAGAAATAAAAAACGCAATTCAACGGAGTCCGAGAATGAAATCACCTGGTCTTGATGGCCTCCCAATAGAATTTTACGTATCATATTGGGATATTCTAAAATACGAATTTATAAAAATGTATAATGAGATTCTAGCTATGCAGTCAGCTCCAACCGAAATGCTAGAAGGATTAGTTGTATTAATCCCGAAAAAAACAGATAAGAAAAATGTTGAAAATTTCAGACCTCTAACTCTTCTCAATTCAGATTATAAAATATTCGGTAGAATTATCGCACTAGACTTGGGGCTGTAGCTAAAAAGATGATTGGAGAATACCAGACCTGCATTGGTGGAGGCAGAAATATAATGCAAACCCTAACAAATATTCGTGATGTAACTGCAGTCTCGAAGGCAGCAAACGTGAAAATGGCTATTTTATCACAAGATTTCCATAAAGCATTTGATCGTATTAATCATACTTATTTAAAACTTACTATGGAAAGAATGGGTATCAGCCAGCAAATATGCAATTTGCTTTACATGCTATTACACCAAGCCACATCACGAATATCTATAAACGGATCTATAACCAATTCAATAAAAATAACCAGATCCATTAGACAAGGATGCCCTTTATCCATGTTCCTTTATGCGTTTGCAGCTGAACCATATTTAGCGGCAGTGCATAATATACTTCCTGGCTTAAAGTACCAAGGAACAAAAACAGTGGTGTGTGCGTACGCAGATGATATCAATATCATCATAACCAACTTGGAAGACCTAGAAAACACACGACAGTTGGTAAATTCGTATTCAAAAGCTTCAAACGCAAAATTGAATTTAGATAAATCTGCAATACTAAACATAGGCGCTGGTATAGAACTAAACAACACAACATGGATAAAGCCATGTGACAAAATAAAGATTCTTGGTGTAGAATTTAATAAAGTTCTGCAAAAAGCTTCCGCAGTAAACTGGAGACGTCTATTGGCAGTTATTCGAAGCAAACTGCATGATTTCACCCATAGAGAACTAAACCCAATACAGAAAATATGGTTGATAAATACCACAGCGCTCTCCAAAATATGGTACATAGCTCACATATTTCAGATACCTGTGGAAATAGCTAAAAAAATGGAAACGGCAATCAGCTGGTATGTACAGAGGGGACAGATACTGAAGATTCAACATAAAGTTTTGCAGATGCCGTATGAAAAGGAGGATTAAATCTGGTTGATATACGTACGAAATGCACTGCAATCTTCATGAGGAATATGTACAGTCAATGTAGAACAACACAAACAAACCTTACAAGACACATAATAAATGCAATGGAACCGCAGCAACAAAGCGCCCGTTGACGTCAGTCACATAAACGCTACCTTAAACCACTTCCGCTCCTTCTACATTGAAAACAGCTACATAAGAATAAACAACACAGACCAGGTGCCATCAACAAGGAAACTATACTGCTTGATGAAAAGAGAGATAAAAGTAAACTAGAACTCACCTATAAAAGAAATGATTGGAAACAGATATGGGAGAATATTCACAGTCAATATATCAGCAGTAATGCCCGTTCCACGTGGCACAGAGTAGTACATAGAAAGATACATACCAACGAAAAACTTTTCGCACTACGCCTCTGTCCTACTCCAATGTGTTTACGCTGCAACTTGCAAGACACAATACAACACCGACTGTTAGGATGCGAAGCTCCTGATATATGGAGATGGACAAAAAGCAAACTGGCAATAATAAATAGAACCACCCCAAACAATTTCACGCCAGAGGATATACTAATCCCTGACACGAAAATATATCCTACTACTAAGAGAAATGCCCACTTCTGGTTGCTGGCCAACTACACCCATTATGTTGTACATAAAAGAGAAGAGATGACCATCGTAGACTACTGGAGCTATTTAACAAATGAACATAGCAAAATAATCAAATCGAGAAAATATAAGGAAAACTTTGCACGCTTCCTGCTTGTCATAATGCCCTACTAAGTACCAGCTGTACTTCAAGACAACGACTGACAGAAGAGCAAGATCGACACTTCCACATCCTGAAGATCAGAAAAAAATTATTATTTTATTATTATTATTATTTTCGCCTATATCACTATTCGAAGAAGATGAATAGAAGAAATATTTATTTTAATCCAGTCTTTAGTACATTGGTGCCCACAGCACTATGATAAAAAAGAAAAGAAGAAGATCTTATTTATTTTACAACAAAGAATAATACACCTAATTTCTAAACCTAAATTTTAATTTGCTTGTCGATTTGAGAAGAAATTAAAGCCGAAGAAGGCAAAGAAGGTGAGAGAAATGGACGGCTATAAGGGGAGGAGGAGGCCGAAAAAAAAAAAAAAAAAAAAAAAAAAAAAAAGTGGCTAAAGAGCTTGCTTACGAACGTCGTGGTCTCCGGTTCAAATCTCCGTGGAGGCTAAGATTTTTAAAAATTGTTTTTCATCGTAAGAGTCAGCCCTGGGCCGTAGGTTATTTGGATTGAATGTTAACCTGTAGATATTAGAAAGTTAGGGGTGCAATGCGAGGCAAATCGTAGGTAGTGTTGCAATGCTATAGGTGTACATTTTTTTACGTTATAATGATCCCTCAGGTGTTGTTCGCAGTCAGTGTGTGAGTGTGAACCACAGTAATATTATTATAAATACGGAAGTAAGTCTCCGTCTTTTTGTTACGTTTTGACGACTAAAAGGCTATATCGTTGTGATGGAATTTTATAAGGAAATCTATATGAAGGGCACAGGATATTTTTTCCAGTATGATTAACAGTTGTAGTCACGAAATTTTGAGACCTTATCGAATGGTGACAGAAATATGTTGGAAATAATTCACTTCAAGAGACAGGTTCGACGGTACAATGATATAATGTTAGCTTTCCTGTCATATTATTCCGACTCGATATTGTTTGGGACCAATCCTTTGTTACCAACAACTTTCTATATTTAATTCTGGCAAAAAAAAATCTTAATCCACGCGTACGAAGTCGCGGGTACGAGCTAGTATATATACAAAGATGAATGTATGTATGTTTGTTTGTTTGTTTGTTCTTCATACAAATTCTCAGTTTTAAACCGATCTAGATGAAACTTTGCACACTTATCCTTTGAAACAAGGAGAAAAATACTGTCTACATTTGGTTATATAAAGAGTACATGTTGTCTTATAATTTTTAAAAATTACAGAACGGCGATAGACAAACGCGTAGTATGTGTAGGTCTGTGTACTACCTTTCCATACAGCGATCTGGTAGCTTAGTGGTTCAGTTCGCATCGAGCCGCCGTCGCGTGCGGTGCTCGATACTTCCTCAAGCGAGGTTCAGTGAGTGTATCAGTGAAAACTTAGCTTGTGTTTACGATAGTGAAAATGGAATCGACGATACGGAAGAATACACTGAAATTTGCGTTCGACGCGAAGGAGACAAGACCACGTGCATATGACTTCCATGAAGGGCTGTATGAAAAATTCGACTTGACAGACGCAGATGTATACGGAATCCAAATGGACTTCTTGACTTATGCAGTATACGTTAAAATGACAAATGACAACTTGTGCAATACTATCGTAGAGAAAACTGGAGGGAAAGCCGACTACCAGAACCCAGATGGAACTGTAAGTACCGTATATATAAGCCACGCAGGGCTGGGGCTACGATCAGTAAGAGTCTTTAATGTACCATTTGAAATTAGTAATGCTAGTGTAACGGCAGCAATCCGAAACTATGGTGAAATAATAACGGCGACCGACGAAAAATGGAGCCCTAAGTTCAGATTCCAAGCAAACAACGGCATACGGTGTGTGAAAATTGATTTAAAAAAAACATATATACCTATATAATGATACAGGGTTTCAAAGCATTAATAATATATGAGGACAACCGCGCACATGCTCTGTATGCAATGAACCTGGAAATCTAAGATCTGCGTGTACAAAACGCCGACATTACAACTTCCAAGAGTAAAATTGT
The DNA here is from genome assembly GCA_031002005.1 of Vandiemenella viatica. Classification (NCBI taxonomy): domain Eukaryota; kingdom Metazoa; phylum Arthropoda; class Insecta; order Orthoptera; family Morabidae; genus Vandiemenella; species Vandiemenella viatica. Next base: position 83,175,010 of record JARYHS010012519.1, read on the forward strand.
CAACATCAGAAACTATAACAGCAAATGCTACAATCGCGGAAGGAGTAAGGGAAGAAGCAAAAACAGCGTCTTATGCAGGAAGCCACGGCACAAGTCAACAGTGTAACATAGGCCACACTGTAACATCAGCATGTGGAGCCACACACAGAAACGTGGAAAACACGGAAATCATGGAGTCGATGTAGAGGACAACTCGGAACAGCTCGGCGGTAAACAGGAAACACAAGCCGAAAAATCTGGACAAGAAGAAGAAGAAAACGAAGAACAAGAACCGGAACAGAAATTACATGAAAAAGAAATAGAAGAAGAGAGTATCCCAGAACATGTCATACACATAGAAACATTTACAAATAAAACAACTCACCAGGCAGAAGAAGATTCCGAAACAAAACAACGGATTGAAATGCACAGCTCAACGATCAATAACAAAGCCGAGAAAGAAATAAGCGAGAAGAGAATAACAAGACAATCTAGCAGAAGTGCAAATAAGGATGGTGCCAATACCGCAAGTCAATACATAGCAAAAAAACGCCGAGCTCTCAGTGAACGACTCGAAAACAACGGCAAACCAGTAAAAAGAATAGCAGAGAAAGTAGAACGAACAACAAATAACGCCAAATCAAGACAAGAAGAAGAAGAAGAAGAAACAACCAAAGTAGAATTGGACAAGACACACCAAAATACGTAAACGATCAGAAGATAAGAGAAGAAGATAAACCAAAACTCCTCAGTAAAGACAGCTGGTACGAGGAAGTAATGGAGGGATCTGATGAGACGTAAAATAACCAATGACAAGCAATCAAAGTTATAGCATTGCAACTATAAATATGAACAGAGTAATTACGCCATTCAAAATAAAATGCCTAGCGGATTATATTAAACAAAACAGTATTGACATCGCAATGTTACAAGAAGTGACTTTTACGGAACTAAACATCCCTGGATACGATGGAATAATCAACTACTCCAAAGAAACCAACACGGGAACGGCCCTCGTGATTAGAGAGGGAATTGAGACGGTTAGTACAGAAACATTAACAAACGGCAGGGCCATTGCAACTACAATAAATAACACGCGAATAATAATGTTTACGCCCCCTCTGGCAATAATAATCGAGCCCAAAGAGCACACTTCTACAAAACAGAGCTACCCTATCTCCTGCGAAATACCACAGGTGCAATAATAATGGGAGGTGACTTTAATTGTGTACTAAGCCAAAAAGATCAAACCCCAAATTTCAATGGGTGCAGGGAGCTGACTAACCTCATTCGAGGGATGGACTTTCACGACGCTTGGGAATGCATTCACGGAAATGCCAAAGCCTACACATATGTCTCAAACAACTCGGCAAGCCGACTCGACAGGATCTACGTAACGGAGACTCTCCGAACCAAAACAACCAGTGCAAACATTTTTCCTCTAAGCTTTTCAGATCACAACAGTATGCAATGTACTGTCAACATGCAGAGGCAGCCAGTTAGCAGAGGCAAAGGATTCTGGAAATGTAACATCTCTATGCTTGAAGACCCGGCGCTAGACGAAGAAATCAAAAGTGTCTGGGACGAATGTCTAAAAAACTGTAAAAAATATAAAAGCACACTATCTTGGTGGGTTGAACATGTGAAACCAAAACTAAAACGAACCTTAATCTCCTGGGGGACACAAAAGAACTATTGGATGAAGGGCACAATTGAGTATTATTACAGATGCATCAAGGAATTATACCAAGAGCCCACCATAACTGTCGATACTAATATAAAAATAAAAAAATACAAAGCCAAGATCCTATCATTACAAAATATGCAAGCAAACAAACTTCTGACAACTTCAAAACCGACTGACGTCGCAACCAAAGAAACGGCAGCCTTGTACCACCTTATAAGGAGCACAAAAAGGAGTAAAAAAACTTTAATAACCAATATAATTAAAGAAAATGGTGAAAACATCAAGGACGGAAGAGATATAATTAAAGAAATTACCACGCATTATAAAAATATTTTTAAGTCAACTCCAACTAGTACGGCGGCAATCTCCGATTTAA
>JARYHS010012519.1:83178051-83220495 GCA_031002005.1 Vandiemenella viatica
CCTCTTATAATTAAGGCTTTACGGCTCTTAAACAACAAAGCATTCAAACCTCTAATTATGTTGCTTAAAAATGAAAACAACCAATTAACTTCAGCCTTCATGTTCATTCAACCCGCTATGCAGGCGGAATCATTAAGATGCATTGACGGTGCCCAATCCTCCATACGGATTTATCTGATTCGAACACCGCTGGTGAAAAAAATTCTGTAATTCGTCTTTTCGCCTGCAGGGTAGGGGAACTGGTGGTGCACGATTCCTTACCACCAATCCGGAGACACAGGTTCCATAAAGATTTCGTTTTTCCATATGGATTCTCTAAATCACACCCGCAAAAACATGATTGATTTCCTTATAAAGGGCATGGCTGGTATCCTTCTCCAACTTTGTTCCCAATACTCTCCCTGCTCCAATGACCTCTTCATCGACAAACTGTAGAAGTACCAATTAAAAAATTAATTACCAGAATGCTTATCAAAGTCCAGGGTTAAATCCAAAACCTTTCCGCTGTTCTTGCGGACACTGTTGATAGCGATTCAGCTATCTTATGGGGAGTAGGCAGCCACTTTCGGAAACGTAGGCTCGAAAAAAAACCCGGCAACAGGTTTCAACTATCTTGAATATCTCATACTCAACACAAACGACACCCGACAATCAACACACATGATCACGATCCATTACACACAAGGGAAAACAAGCGGCAATTACTGGCCTTTAAGTTCCATGACAGACTTGCGACTCTAAAATTTATCTGGTATTGACATACCAGCTCTGAATAAGAAGTTTCAAGTCAAGGTTATGAGTACCATCAACCTTTGATGGAGGAAGAAACAATAATTTCGATTCCAGTCGAATACGTAGAGAATAGGCTCGATCTCTTTTATCAAGAGAGTATGTATGATTTCAGTTGTTCGATGTTACTGATGTTCGACTTTGAGATGACGCAATGTCATACACATACGTAAACAGAAAGAACACTACATTGTACTATTTCTGACATTTTCATTTAAAGGTGCTCGTCTCCTGTTCGGAGAAAATATGTATTCCTAAGTCTAAGTTGAGAGTAGAATGCCTTACTTCTAGTTTCCTACAAATGTCGAATTTAAAATTGAGAGCAGCTATTGCACCGTTTCTTCTGTTTTACTTGATTTTCGTTTCTGTACCTTATGCTCAAAGATCGATCATGTTAAGTTCCACCTCTGGTTTCTCTGTAATAATAGTTAAATTACCAGACCTTGGTATAAACAAATAAATTTGACTGTGTGCTGCACAAATCAAGTAGCCCTTACCTTTACTTTATGATAACGAACTTCTTCTTTTATTATAAAAATAAACCTATATATTTCTTCAGAATGCAATTCCAACATTAATTTCTCCTGCCATAAATTCTTCTCCATGTCATGTGCAAGGTACTCTTCATCAGCTTTCAGCAACTGCAACAAAATAAGGCCTCGAATCGGAACGTTATAGATATTTTGCAAAGGGCTAAGGACAACGAAGGTTTCGTCTGAAGTTACTGATAAACATGCGTACGCGCACTTTCACTTATGAGTGCGATGAAATACTTCGTCCACCTATCTACTGAGGTCACAATGACAGAAAAGATAAGATTAGAGAAATAAGGTGTCGCACTGATGCTTATACGAATTCTTTCCACCCTCGCGCTATTTTTGATTGTTATGCATGGAGTAGAGATTAGTTTTAATGCAAAGCCACCCACAAATTTGTGAACTACAGAGTATATATGTAGATGTAGCATTTATATGCAGTTTCGCAATATCCTATGACCCAACTTTCTTCGTCAGCTGGCTAATGTATGAGACAAATCTCGTAAAATGACTACTTAAACTGCTTAGTCACCAACCACGGAGTATCATTATAAGTATCAGATATCTCCACACACTGGTCTCACATATTTATTAGTTTTACTACTCGTCGCATCCTGCCCAAAGCCATTCCACCGCCCGTGAAGACTCAATAGGAAGGCACTCATTACGCCTGGAGACCCACCATCGTCGACTGTCTGAAGACTGGAGGTCCATACGTCGTGTTCTTTGGCTGTCGCGAATTTTGTGAACTCTTATCTCAGGCTTATCCGTTCCGGAACTTATGTAAGTCATGAATACAACACGTTTGTACCCTACTCCGATTAGGTCCATTTACCTGTTGATGTTTCACATAGTATAACGTACACTCTTTTGAATTTGAGTTAAGGAGCAGTTCTTGGTAGAGGAACAAAAAAATCAGTGAATGAAAAAGCGTACTCTCAACTCTCGCACGGAGTTTATTGGCATATGCAGCCATGAAATCAGGACAGTACAATATAAAAGAATGGTACAGGTTCTGAGAGGCAGAAATTGGCTTAAAAAGACAGAGCCAGCAAATATGGTTATTGTTTTTATACGCTGCATGCACAATACCTTATGACACAAGACGGACTCCGCTCGCTTACGTTCCTTACTTGGGCATGACATCGGAGGACTGTCAACGTATACTCGGTGTCTTTTTAATATGCTTACTACATCTTTAGACTGCTTGTGAACGTAGGGTATACACACGCACTCTATACTCATTACACGTCATACTTATAGCTACGGCTATATTGTTAACATTTGCATGTCGGTAACGCGAACTCATAAGATTTTACCCAGCTAAAAAAGTAAAAATCACCCAACGCGCCTAAAGAAGTTTTCACTTCAAAAACTAAAAATCTAACTTATTCCAAAATCCAAAATCCGAAGGTTTGTCGAATAATCACGAAGGAGATATTTTAAGCTATCGTGTCAGAGACAGGAAGGGCAATTCCTTTCCTCAGCAGCCTACAGTTTAACGTGGAACCAGAATCATGGAACGTCCCGGCGTAGCTTATATAATCATTACAACTCTTAAAAATTACTGCTCACCACGGGATTTGAACTCGCGACCGGAGAGGGAAACTTTCTGAAGTAGGCGCCTTATCACTGAGGTAAAAGACTGCCTTATTTTGAAGTATGAATGTGCTAAGTACTATCAAAATCGGATAAAAACTGTGGTTTTGTATGAACGACGTTGACAGAAATTAAGGTGGCGGGGGGAGGGGGAAAGGAGGAGAGAATTTAGATTTTGAAAATCAAACGTAGACAATGATTTTATATTTGTATTAAGTATACGTATTCAAAGTTCCATCAAAATCGGATAAAAATATGAAGAACTTTGGCAAAAATTAAGGGGGTGATGAGGGTTGGATTTTTGGAAAAAAATTAACTGTTAATTTTAAAGTATAGGTATGCAAAATAACATCGAAATCGCACAAAAACTGTGGGTTTGTAAAAGATCATATGAAAAAAAAATGAAGGATGTATAGGGGAAGATGGGGTGTTTTTTTTTTAAATTTTTTGGCCGTAGACCTACCCAGGCACGCACACAATAACTCACCAAACTTTCATCGCAATCGGATGAATGGTATAGGAACGCATTGAAGACGAACAAGCAAACATTCATTGTTATAAATTAGACACAAGTATTACGTATACTTTCACTGCTATCCACGCGCAACACATCATTCTTAACGCTACATATATACTATTACAGTAAACTTATAAAATTTTACCCATCCAACAAGCGTACATCGCAACACGTCATAGCATGTCGGTGACGAGAATTGATAGATTTACCACCATCCAAAAATCGCCCAACGCGCATTCAGAAATTTCCACATCAAAAATATCTCATCACACACAGAATATAGTTACACGTTTCACAGACAAATGGTAACACTTAGTCGCATCATTAGTACGTCATAAGGCCTGATAGTAAAATGCTTGGCATCGGCGAGGGCATGAGGCCCCAAATCCATATTTCAAAAATTGACCACTCCAAAGATGAGTAAAACTCATCGAAGGCAGCTGACCCCAAAATGTTGGGAAAAGGTGTTTTATAAGAGGATTTCATTTTTATCTCATTTTGTGACTTTACTTACCCCTTCAGTACGTAGTTCGACCTACTAGTAGGACAAAATGTTTGGCGTCAGCAAGAGCATGCGGCTGTAAAACCAAAGCTCCAAACTTCACCACGCCAACTAACTTGGAGACCATCAGACCTGTTCAGAACGGATTTCGATCCGCCGAATATATGTTGAAGGGTAATTACTCCATATGTCTGTGTTACTAGGTATCGAGAAATTAACGCGCGGAAACATATTATGTGAATATCTTTAAATATTATAATTTTAGTACCGGTACCGGTACTTTTTTTTTATTCTATTTTATTTTATTTTTTTTACTGCCAAATAGTCTCTTTACAATCAGAGATCTTCACTCAGCTTGCATCCATTATAACCGCGCCAAAACTTAACAAAGGAAGAACGGAACTGCGAATACATCCAAAAGCTTTTACCATGTTATAATGAGGTTTTAGTAGAAGTTTGCTTCAAGCCGCGATTTGCGAAACAGTTTTGCACTTTACTTGGTCTCCGTCATATTTAATCAAATAGTTCATGGTGCTCCATATTTGTAGTGCTGTAATGTTATACGAGAGCATACAAATATGGGCCATAATATTTATCAATGTAGTTTCCAGTTTTCAATCTCCATCTGTCGATTCTGAGGGTATTTTTGAATTTTTCGAGTGTGTGATTCTGCTCCATTGTTATGTAAGTTACAAAATGTGTAATCATTTGTTTAAAAGCTTCAGCGCGGGGTATGTCGCAAGGTGCTAACTTCCCATTTTGCGAACCCGGGTTCAAATCCCCATACTGCCGAATATTTTTATTTCTTTTTTTTATATGCAGTAATCATTGAGCACTGATTTTATTTCATTTAAAATTCATTTACGAATTTTTACTATGCAAAATAACTTTTAAAACAAAATATTACAGAATATACAGTCCCAACTTTTTTTTAGAAAATCATTATTTCATTGTTTATGTGTTTTTTTTTGTTTGTTTTTTAATGAAACAGGTATATTTCATGTTCATGGTTTCTATACTTGTATTCCTACAATTAATATCGTAAAGTAAATATATTACAGCCATAAGTTCGGGGTTTTTCCCCCCTACCACAGTTATACTTATTTCCGTTCAGTGGTGGTAGCATGTAAATGTTTGAAACTAACATAATGTCTGTTATTTCGCATAATAAAAATTTGTAAATGAATTTTAAATGAAATAAAATCAATGCTCAATGATTACTGCATATAAAAAAAAGAAATAAAAATATTTGGCAATATGGGGATTTGAACCCAGGTTCGCAAAATGGGAAATTAGGGGCTTGCCGCATACACCACGCTGAAGCTTTTAAACATTGTACTAAAATTATAATATTTAAAATATATTCACATATGTTTCCGCGTTAATTTCTCGATACCTAGTGCTGTTCTGAACAGGTCTGATGGTTCCCAAGTAAGAGTAAAACTCATCAGGGGCAGCCAACCCCAAAATATTGGAAATAGAAGGTAATGAAGAATTTTCACTGCTTGGATGGTCATGGAAAAACATCGGGAGGGAGGAAGAGTTGTAATCTTTATTTTCTTAGATATTGAAAAGGCCTATGACAGCTAACCCAGAGACAAACTTTGGGAATGACTGCCTAAACGAAAGGCACCAACAAACTTGATCACCAAAGTGAGAATGCTTTATGAGAAATGCCAAAGCTGTATCCAAATTGTAGACTGCTATTCAGACTGGTTTGTGGCTACCAAAAGTGCTCAGCAAAGTAGTGCATTGTCGCTGCTGTTGTTGGTCATTGTAATGGACGAAATTATGAAGAGAGTAAAACAGGAACTCGACCCTGACGATTTTAAATCATTTGCATTTGCAGGTGATGTTGTGATTTGGGGATATACAGAAGAAGAACTAAAACAGAAAATCAACATCTGGAATAAGCATTTTAAGGAAGTTGGTCTTAAAATAAAACAGTAGTAATGACTGTCAGCAGACAGAATATGAAGCCTGTTATTTACCTGGAGGGTGAAAAATTGACTCAGGTATGTGTGCAGTAAAGTGGTCTCTGACAGTCGATCCCAGGACGAAATTACTAATAGGGTACAAAAAGGAGCCCAGTTATTTTATCAAGTTAGGCATCTTCTGTGGGACAAACAATACCAATTACAGCCAAAATGTAACTGTATAATTCATACTTCTTATCCATTACAACGTACAGCCTGATAGTATGCACCACTACCAGCAGAAATGAAAACAGACTCCAGGCAGCCGAGATGAAGTTTCTGAGATCAATGGCACAGATAACCAGAAGAGACAAGATCAGGAATTAAGTGATCGATAAACAGATCCCAGTCAATGAAACCTTTAGCTAAAGCATTTCCAAAGCAAATCGCGATGGCTGAGACATGTCAAGTAGATGGACCCAACAAGAACAGCGAAGATATGACTGAAAAAAAAATTGAAGGGTAAAAGACCAAGAGGCCAGTCCAGAAGGAGATGGACTGATTTCGTGAAACCTACAGGAGAAAGGTGCATCATGGTATAGTATCCACGAAGAGAAAACATACTTGGACAGACAAAGGTGGCGAGCGCTCTTACACCGCACCCGGGAAACTGGATATCATTTTTGTCTCGATTTCCGCGTTCAGCTAACGGTCCTCTTCACGAGAATGGATTACAGGGTTCCACTGAGCCACTGAAGGAGGAAATCACGGTAAATTAAAACACAGTCCGCCACGCCACTGATCTACCAGCGGGAGTCTCGCGGCCAACAATGCCACTAACACGGTTCGTTTTTTACCAGCCGAGTCGAGCACGCTAATCGCTTGACTGCGGCAGCGCGGCATTCCGTCATGTTACTCGCAGCACGGGGGAAGCATTTATCTGGCGCCGGCGAGTCGGTTGTTTGCCTGTCCGGCAGGTTGGCAACGCTAATCAGACAAGCGAGGTAGGAAGGGCGCCGCGTGCACTGGCCTCGGCGGGATATAGTGGCCGCGCGGCCGGCAGGCAGTTTAATTAATCAAGACTCGGCGGACAGCTATTGTACGCCGACCAGCTCGCCTCTCCGCCGGGAAACAAAAATGGCGATCCTCGCTCAGAAGGAGAGAAATAATCCCCACCGACGGCCTCTCATTGTCCATATCTTAGCCCCAACAGATTGTTCGTGTTGAGGTATATATAAAAAAAAGTTTGTAATCCTGTTGCCTGCTCCTTCTCTCTCTCTTTTTTTTTTTTTTTTTTAACCTTTCTTGTTTTGTGAAATAACAACGCGAGGACCGGTTGGAAGGTGGACGGGACGCGTCTTGAATAATATGCGGCGGAGGCGCCGCGCCTCACCTAGACGCTCATATCCATGGTCAGCTACCAACTGCGAAAAATGATAATCCCCCAAGTGGCAATCGACGAACTCTACGGTTCCAAGCAATAGATATATTACAACTTTCAACGACGTTGCCAATATTAATTAACCTTTGTGAATGAAAACACCGTCTCTTAACAATTTTATTAACTCGTATAAGCTCAGATCTGTTTCACCCTTGTGGAGTGTGGCATTATCAGTGACTGTAAATATACATAAGGGTGCTGTTAAGAAATTTGAATTATTTGTATGTATGACTAACTACTAACAAAGTAGAGGAGAATCGGGTAGTATGGAATAGTCGGGTAATATGGAATACGGATGTTTCTCCTGTGCCTAATGCTGCTGTATAGTGGAAATACCATCACCTGCTGTTCAAAACTCCTATGATGCTTTGTTATGAAGGTCGGTCATTTAGGAGCTGAACTGTGTTTGCTGGCCAACAAAGTTTGTTTTTCCACTTTCGTGAATTGTTGCAGATAAGTTTTCTAAAATATATAAAAAATATTATATTTATTTTGTTGATCGCTAGTCTTAGTATAATGTGTACTAAAAGAGTGATGGTTTGTTGTACAGTTCTCTTTTCTGGCTGCCATCTTTTTTTTATAATATCATCAAGCCTATTTAGCCCAAGATGGTGATTCGGGTAATATGAGATACTTAGTATTCCACAAAACCAGACATAAAACTGTGGTATTTCATACAACCCAAAAAATAATTACTGAGTTGAAATACATTTTTAATCAAATATAAGTGTAGGTAATACAATTTTTGTTAATATTGAGTGAAAATAATAAAATAAAAATTGAGAAAGTAAATATTTCTGAATTAATTCATTAATTATGTTTTTTTTTTTGTTTTAAGAATAACCGAAAAAGAAAGAAGCGAAAGCTATTGAGTCAGACAAAGATGATGATGATGTTGACTAAAAAGTATCATTAGATCTTTTTTTCTCAACTCCTGATAGTTTACGTTATTTGAAACCTTCTATTCCATATTACCCGCCAAACCACATTTTTTTTAAAACTAAATTTTACTAATTAAAAAAATCTGTTTTGACAGCTTTTTATTAGATATATATTATCACAAGAAGTTGAAGGTTGTATTGGTTTTAGTTTCAAGTGTTAAATTGTTTTCAGTGTTGTTTTATGCAACAAAACATAAATGGTATTCCATATTACCCGATTCTCCTCTACATTCTACTTACGAATTTTGGTAGAAACAGTTACATGGTGGCCGGGAACATCTCTATTTGCATTATGTATGACCCAACCTGTTGCTGTAGTTAAGCATTGCTCCAAATACATATATAATAAAACGTCAGCATTGCTGTCATAATTTTTATTTTTTTAATTGACCATAACCACTGCTTTATTTACTAACAAAAATGTTCACTGGTGATTAAGTCATCGTATTTGATTTCCTCGACTTCATCACTTTACTCCACCTTGCTCACGCCCCGTTGTCTCAGGTGGTTACCGCACCCGGCGCCTGGCATGTGGTTAATTGGTTAGAATCCGAGCGTGGTGGGTGAGCGGTTAACGCTCTGGCCTCGCATTCGGGAGGACGCCGGTTCGAATCCCCGTCCGGGCATCCAGATTTGGGTTTTCAATGGTTTCCCAAAATCACTCTAGGCGAATGCCGGGAAACTTCCTTTAAAAGACCATGGCCGAATTCCTTTCCATTGCTTGTATCCAGTCCCATTCCGCCTCTAATGACCTCGCCGTCGATGAGGCGTAAAGCCATAAGTAAAAGAAAAAAAAAATTGGCATCGGCAGAGACACTCTCGCTTCAAGGGGATACCTGGGTGAACAACCAGATACCACATGTTCCTGCGGCAAGATGGTACATTTATTGTCATGCTCGCAACTCGCAATAAATATACCTGTCAGATCTTCAGCCAGCCAGTTTAAAGCCATCGCATTGGCGGAAAAACTACCTTGTATCTGATGTTGCCATCAACATGACAAGAAAAAGAAATAGAAGACACTCTATTAATATAATAAACAAGCTGTCGTGTATGACGTCACCTGTCACGGCATGACGTAAATCTATGACGTCGCGCAATGAAGTCACGATTTGAGTCATTATTCTTGGTAATGGACGTTATTTAATAACTTTTCCAAGCATCCTTGAATAAATTAACTGACAGAACACTGAAATAAAAGTATGTATTGCATTAAAATCGACATATCAATCATTAGATGCTTGTATTTACGTAATAATCTTTTGATAAATAGAAGTATTCCTTAAATTCCTTGTCCATAGATAAGAAAGGTGTCAGAACCTGTGAACATTTTGGGATCAAGTTTATTTCACGATGCATGATGACACTGACATGCAATATAGGGAATGTATTAATTCGCGTGTGATTAAGTTTTGCTTTTCTAACAGCAATATTAGCGGAGATTGTGGTTAGGCTGAAATGCAGCCTGGACCAAATTGACAACTAAAGATTTTTGCTACAGCACAAGGGACGATAAATTACAATGACCTTTATTTTATAACAATTCTATTTACTTAAGCAACTGCAGAGAAATAAAATACTATAACACTCAGTTAATCCCGTCATTTTTGACGGGCTTGGGGGTTAGTCCAACTATATTATGACGCATGTAAGCAATAGAAAATGAGATCGTAATAACGTAAAAAAACCTTATTAATGATTAAGCAGATTTAAATATTAGAAATTTTCCTTTCGTAGAGAAATATGGAGCAAAACGGTTTTCACAAACACATAGTTTTACTGTAAGAAACTGGCAAATTTTAATAGGAGCATGATTCCTCAGTCTTTGATTGTTCGAATCGTAATGGAGAAAGTACAAAATATTAAAAATTTGCTGATATAATAATTAAAAGGGTTAAATTCTGAAAAATTTCTTTCTTAAAATTGATGTTACTAAAGAGGAGACATATTTCTTTAAAATTATACTTCGTTTATTGATTTCTGTTAGGTGTGAAGGGAGATAAATTGCTCGTAACACAAAAACACGTTTCACAAATAATTTTTATAATAATTTCTATGTCATACTAAATTAGTGCAAAGGCACAGAAATGTCATAGTAAAACTATGTATTCCTTACGTAGTAAATAAAAAGTGAACGATGATTTCACAGAGATGAATTCCGAGGGTTTTCATTGAGCCGCTGTCAAAAGTTCTGCTTCGATATTGTGCGATATACTCTTATCGGTGTGGAGAGCTATTTATCGCAGACCAGGCTCCTTCCTCATCCACGCCTACAGGCCGGAAGCTCTCCTGGAGAAGAAGAGAGCGGACAGCCAGTTTGGCAGGCAATACGAACCGACGAGGGGCCAGCTGGGCTGCATATAGCATCACTACTTCCTGCACACACACACACCTGTCTCAACCTCTCAGCAACCAGTTGTCATAGCAGCGGTCACATCCTCACCATAATATGCTAGCTTATGCTGATGGGTTCCGTTAAAAGTGGCCTTGGTATCTCCACTAAGGTAAGAGTAATATTACAACCATTATGTTTGAAGTGACACAGGTTGCAAATAGGTTTCTTTAATTATACAGCTGAATTCTGGAAGTGACACCACATTTCTCTTAAAATACGTTTCATAAACAGAATGATAAGTCACCCATGTACGGTTCCTTCTTTCTTTGAGCTGAACGTCTTTAATAATGGTAAAAAGACAGTAATAATCACTAATAAATATAGACGAAGGTTTAAAATCTTGACTTATCCTTTTTGATGGTACGAACACATTTAATTTATCTCCAGTTCGTTACCTACCCCTATCAATGATTGTTATTAACAGTGTCCACTCTTAAGTACAACGTCCTTTGTTCTTACAGGTAAGTGTTTACCAATATTTCCCTGTTAGCTTTTGTCAGCTAGCACGTTCCCAAAAATCTCTGGTTTAGATAAGACATAGAAAGCGAAATCCCGCGACATTACCAACTTTTTTACCGTTGTGAGAAATAGTGATTTTTGAGAGAGACAAGAATACCGATTCTATTACTATTACTCCGCGATTCACTAAAAGTGTGTGGCGGAGGATGCAAGGTAATGGTTTGGAAGGGATATACGGGATATGGCAGGAGGCACCCATGGGCTATTGTGAGGAACCATCCCAGCATTCGCCTGGAGCGATCTAGGGAAACCATGGAAAACCTAGATCAGGATGGCTGGAGTGCTTTATCGGAAGCTACTCCTGTCAGATTTTAAGTTTACTCGCCCGGTAAATCCTTTCTATTCCACTCCCTAATCGCTCGTGAAAAAAATGAGTACAGAAATGAATCGGTTCTGGCCATGGTTTCTCTTATCTTATTTTCGCGGTCATTCCGTGATATGAATGTTGCTGGTAGGAATATTTGTTTACTGTCATTCCGAAATTTCCAATTAGCTTCTGTCGAGAGCAACGCCTTCGGTGCTCCAGGTCTTCCCAACCTAACGCCTTCAACATCGCACTTGCCCTTTCCCTCCAACTGTATATACCTGTCACGAATCGGGCGGCTCTTCTTTGGACCATCTCTAATGCCTCCATTAATCCCTTTTGATGGGGATCCCATACAGAACAACAATATTCTAAGCGAGGCCGCACTAGTGACTTGTATGAAATCGATTTAACTTCCGGAGTGCATTGTTTTAAATTACGACCTAGAAATCGAAGCATACGATTTACTTTCCCAATTACATTCTCGATATGCTCATTCCACGACAAATTATACTCCTAGGTATTTAGCGGAATCTACCGTTTTAAGCACAGTGCCATTAATTGTATATTCAAAGCTAACAAAGCTTACTTACACGCATGACTTGGCACTTTTTAGCGTTTAATTCCAACTGCCAATCTTTACACCACACAATTATTTTCATAATATCGTCTTGTAATAAAGCGCAGAATTCCTGGGTCTTGATTTCACGATAAATAATAGCATCATCGGCAAATAATCTTTTCCTTCCCCTTATTATGTCAAACAAATCATTAATGTTTATGAGAAACAACAAAGGCCCTGTCACGCTTCCCTGGGGTACCCCGGATCTCATCTCAGTAAGTGATGAACGCTCACCGTCAAGAACTACACACTGTGTTCTGCCCTTCAGAAAGTCTGCAACCCAGTCGCATGTTTGTCTAGATATGCCGCAACCTAAACCTAGTGTGAGGCACAGTGTCTAAAGCTTTTTTAAAGTCTAATAGAACTAAATTAACCTGGGATTACTCTTCTATAATACGGCTCAAGTCGTGAATTAAAAGGGCATGTTGTGTTTCGCAGCATCGGCCTTTTCTGAATCCATGTTGATTTGGGTTTAAAAGCTCACCTTCATCCAAAAACCGCATGATATTTGAATAGATGATGTGTTCTAAAATCCTGCAAGATATTGAGGTTAACGAGATCGGCCTATAATTTTGAGAATCAATAACATTCCCATTTTTAACACTGGACTTACGATGGCGGTCTTCCATTCGGCTGGTATTTTTCCTTGATCCAAGGAGGCGGTATATAATTTCATCAAATACGGCGCAATTTCCTTTGCGTACCTAGAGTAGAATCTTGTAGGAATACCGTGTGGTCCGGGAGCCTTATTGGGATTTACATTCATAAGCAATGTAGTTATTCCCTCGACATCGAGAACGAGATCATTCATAATTTTGTTGGTACGATTGTTAAATACTGGAATCTCCTCCGAGTTTTCTGTCGTGAAAACTTTTTGAAATACATTATTCAAATATCTGCTTTCTCTACGCTAGTTTCTGATAATTCCCCACTTTACTTAATCAACGACGACATGACCTTACGAGAGCCTCTTATTAATTGTTAACAACTGTTTTCTGAGACTGAAAGCTTCCTAAATCAGTAATTTTCAGCTGATTGAACAGTCCTCATTTTTAATTGCGACCTATTTAGAGTCATTTAAATCCAGTGAATGATGTGAAGCTGTAATAACAATCCATATTTCAATGACTGATTGGTGATCCTATTATAAAAGGGGGCGCGAAGTGATTCTATCTGCAAAACGTTTGTGTTCTATATCGTAAAGGTCACGGGGCTTCTGCAGCTAGTTTCCACTATCCCTAGGATTCGCGGAGTTAAAGAGTTCTGTATTCCCATTCAGACCATTGGCACATGAAGGATGTGATGGGAGCAGCGCCACCCTCCATTCATTCTTCACCTTTTCAAAGAGTTTCATCCACAATACTCATTGGGTACTAGGCTGAGTGGATCTTCGGAGCTTTCCATGACGTTCACCTTCGAAGAAAAATTCTCAGCTTCGTCAGGGTTCGAATACAATCGTAAAGGCCGTAGTCAGACTCTTTTCTGCCTGGCTACATTGCTTCCCTACATTCTCCATGATATGATATGAGCCTAGGAGCTGACCGTGTCGGCCAACCAGCTGCGCGCACGTCAACCACGCGCGCATTCGGAGGCTATAAGAACCCAGCCTTCCGACTGATCCGACACTTCACCAGAAGGCGGAGACGGAGTTTCAGATCGCCGAAATATCGTGTGGAAAGTCTCCCGAGAAGACTGTATTAATTCTCAACGCCGATAAAAACTTCGTTCTTATGAGTAATTTTTGTTTGTGAAATGTATAAATTTTGGTGGCCGTCGCAGCATTCACCTAGGTGATCGCAAATAAATCGCTTTAAAAGCGCAATCAGGAATGCTGGTATGCGCGTCCATGGATTCGAACCTGGGTCAGTCGAATCTTCTGGATCGAGTGCGGTGGAGCTTTATCACGTGCCGTCACACTCGTGGATGTTCTAAGTTTAAGACGCATCATATGAGGAAAATACTGCAATCGTTTTCTCAACTGCTTCCTTGGGAATCTAATACTGAAAATTTTACGTTCAGTTACGTGGAGGTGAGGCGATCACTGTTGTGATCACATTTTTACTTTCATAACATAACAGAAGGTGTTACGATTAAGTACGTTAAGAGACTGTTTACTGAAGAGAGGAAGTGTGTGCTGCAACATTAACGGAAATTTGAAGTCTCATTTGCCTAACGGACGCTTTAGATCTGTTGAGAGTGGCCATGGAAGACTTCCCTTCAACCTTCGACAATGCCTTTCGTTGGCCTCCCACTCACCGCTGCATATCTGAAAGACGTGGAGTGATTTGTCCCTCGGAGTGATTCGCTAATAACTCGTTGAACGGAAAGAAATAATAACAAAGGCAACAGACATAGGGGCCATCTTGAATTTTTGACATTGGCGTTGCTTCCAATGTTAGTAGGAACCTTGTACCTTGGCTGGTGAGAGGCATTGTGGAATCGGAGTTAAGGCTCTCAGAATTCGTCTCTGCTCGGGTACTGTTAAGTCTGGATATTTCCTTAAAGTGGTAAAATTAAGTTGTGCCAAAAGTTATTTTTGATAATGTTTTTGGCATGGCAGAAAATGATAAATTGTAAGCATTGTAGTGAGATCACCTACACAACTTTAATGCATTAAAAACAGTCATTGGACGAGTGCGGGGAATTCAATGGACCTAAAGCTGCATTCCCACGATGTCTCTTAATGGAGGCCTCCCGGGACGGGACGGATACCCAACAACACGCCATGGGAACGGGGCAGCCTCTACTAGCGGAGATGAGACGCAGCTACCCACTCTATGTCTGTAAACATCACAGGCGTGTATAGTGGTGCGCTGTTGCCATCGGTTTGCAGCACAGGTGCGCATCCCCTTCTGTTGCTGTAAAGTGCTCTGTGCCAAACGACATTAGGCAATGTGGTGAGGAGGTGGTGGCGAGGTAGCGAGGGCTAACATGAGGCGCGCGCTCATCCCTAACACTTCGGCGTGGGGCCTCTGTTACAAGACGTCGTGGGAACGCAGCTTAACGGTGTCCTATACTTGCCTATAACACACACCTTTCCCGAATAACAAAGAGTGAATGCTTCGGTTGTCCCAGCGACCGTGTATTCCCCGAAAAGTTAGAGATTGTGAGCTCTAAAGATAAACAAAATGCCAGCCTCTCCTTGGGAACATCAACTCTAAACGGCTGGGATGTTAAAAATCGGGGAACGAGATGTACCTTCGTTTCCTTGAAGTGATATGCAGCTCCACCCAGTAAAAATTGCCTGATGACGACGGGTATGCCAATGAACGACACTAATAATGCCATATGACTTAAAATTCTGTGAATTTTGTTTCCCATGTTCCCGAACTCTGCTGAGAGGGTGTGCCTTGGTGAAGATGTAGGGAGAAAAACGGTTAAACTGCAAGAACGACGTTTGGGAGAAGGGGTCTTACGTTGCCCGCTCTCAGAGAGAGCATCCACCTTCGAATCACGAGTACAAACTGGTATACTGGTAATCAAACGCAAGCTGTCAATATGGTACTAACTGACTGTGTTTCCACTCAAGTATTTTCAAGCGATAGGAAGCTTGAATTGGTGCAAGCTCCTACTGCTTTGAAAACCGCCTTCGCCGCTGCAAGACAGCACATCATGAAATGGTAACGCCTTTTTACGAACAAAGACAGCATGTGCACTTTCATAACCTTTAACGGCCGTGGCACAAGGACACTATTAAGAACCTCTCCTGTGAGCATTAACTGAGATTAAATTTTAAAGCCTCAGTATTGATGGTGGACCATACTCTATATGACTTTCAATTACTTTATTTTATGAATGTAAACACTGAAGCATTCTGGCGCCCTTTATTTCCCGCTTGTTTAATCAGTCTAACGTAATGTCACTTAGTAATCATTATTCTCTGTTTAAAACAAGTTAATTTGATCGATCACTTAAAGGAATAGTTGAAATCTTATGTAATATTTTCAGTATATTATTTCTTGTCAATGTGTTGGGTCTTTTAAATATATTTTTTGTTTTTATTTGCCTGCTCAATGTAAGACGGGAAATCGCTTTGTTGAATTTTTGATAATTTTTGTATTCATATTGGCTGCAAATGCTCCTCTATCAGTGAGCCTTATGAATAAACAATAAATGTCTACTTATGACAGTTTCATTATTAAAAGGCAATTGTCTCTTTTCGCTCTTTTTCGTTTGATATAGTAACTTCACAATTCACAATCGATATAAATATTAAACATGCAAATTGCAATTTATTCATTAATTTCACAAACAGTAACGGTAGAACAGGGGATTCAATTTTTTTAAAAATCATAATGAATAACTATAAATAAAGCTACCCCATGACCAACAACCCGTAACAACGTTCCTAGGCCAGTCGACAGTAATTTCACCTGAATTCGTTGTTGCATTCATTTAGTCTATCTCCGAGTGAGTGATTGGACAAAAAATGGTCTTCAGCCGGCACGGCTTTAATGCTGGTCAACACTTCACTTAGCTAAGAAAAAAAGTCACATTTCTTCAGACCGGTCAAGTTGCTTAAAACATCCGCGGGTGGCACATTGGTTGACTTTTTTAAGTCATTAATTAGTAAAGGTTTGACGTTCAATAACATTTTCAGTTGATTCGTCTTACTGTGTTAGTCCATATTTAATATTTTATCCTCCCAAAGGTGTTTCGACTATTCTGCGAAACTTGTGTCCTGGCTGAATTTTGTTCTGATAAACAATCAGAGCAGCTGAGGGTTTGATTTTCTATTATTCGCTCCCACTTCATTCTGAATGGATGCAGATGCTAAGCTGTCGAAAGGGATTAGTTCGTTGCTAACTGTGATTATATAGCTAGTCCACTGTTTTAGACAGGCCATCGTAAAATATCCGAGTCTCTGTAGGGTAACATACTACGAAGACGGTGGTTATATTATAAAACGGAAAGGCGAACAACTACTGGAGGATAGCTTCGCAGGTCTGTGTCAACGTATTACGTTCATAGTAGAAAACTAAAGATTTTGTATGTTTATAAGATGAATTATCTTGGGATAACAGGTGTTAGAGAAAGGTTTCAAAAACCTGCGTTTACTAATACCATTAATGAAAGGCCGCACTAGGTATGCAAAAGCTTTGTCAGACCATTGAATAGTACGGCTAGCAAAACATTGGTTGAAAAGGGTACAAAGGGGGCACTTACATTTGTTTGTATTGCTACAGAACACAATTAATAACTAATATGATAAAGGAGCTGAGTTGAGACATATATGGGGATCAGCCGTGGGTGAATATTGGTAAAAATTATTAGGAACAGTAAGTGGATGGAAATAGATGACCATGATCATAAACTGGTGCTTGGTTGCAAGGATGAAAGAGAGATAGCATTTTCTTTTGTAGGTAAGGGAGTGAGAAGTTGAGAACTGGAATAGGTTACCAAGGATAATGCTAACGATTTGCGTTTAACGCTGAGAGAGCTTAAGACAAAAATTTATTAATGTAAAAGAAGATGAATAGAGAAATGACTCTCCCTCCTCTCTCAACCGCAAATGAATTAAATTCAAATTCAATTTACTCTTTTTAATGTGGCGTTTCTTCTGTAAAATTTGAACCATATACCTTCGTGACATTATCCAGCTGTAAGCAGCATCGCATTTAATGAATGGCATATCCAGCGATATCTTAAGCATGCAAAGAACTGCATCCTCAAAAAGGCCACTTCCTGGCAATGAATCGCGAGAAGGCAAGGAATTTAGTTCGTTGCAGACGTCCTCGGTTCGTTTCAGCCTTTTCTCCTGCAACTGTGCCGTGTCTTCATCCGCTGACGGCGCCAGTTCAGCTACAAGCTTTGACTGAAAGTGAGAGCTTTCTGAATCAGGCAAAGGTACCTACAGGGTGTCCAGAAAAGGACTCCCTGATTTCAAAATTAAATATCTCGAAAACAAAGATCGATAGAGGAATGCAGTAAACGGTATGTTTATTGTGACAGCTGTAAGAAGTGTATACAGCAGTGTGAAATAATAGTTACAAAAGCTGCTAACAGATGGCGCTGTACGATGTACAGCTCATATCAGCATACATAAGTGAAGTAATCGTCTGAAAACAATCTTTGCAAACAATCACATCACAATGTTTTCAAAATGTTCACCATTGGCACTACCCTCAGCTTCGGATCACTATTTAGGCATTACGTATGGCGATTACAGTGCCATCTGTTAGCAGCTTTTGTAACTATTATTTCACACTGCTGTATACACTTCTTACAGCAGTCACAATAAACATACCGTTTACTGCATTCCTCTATCGATCTTTGTTTTCGTGATATTTAATTTTGAAATCAGGGAGTCCTTTTCTGGACACCCTGTACTTACGCATTTATATATTTACACAGGGTTGAAATGAGAACAGTTGGTTAATTGCTGAGCTGTTTTAATGCGAGCGAAAATATGATGCACAGTACATTATTGCAAAGGAATATTGAGAGCAAGTGGCTCGTTAGCGGATCCTCAACTAGATAGATCTGTAGCTCCATTGCTTAGCGTCTCCCATACAGAATTCTGACTCCAAGGAAAATGTTCCAACTCCTACATCAGATCGGGCCAGAATATTAGTCGCACTGATTGACTTTCAGCAGTTTTAATACAATTGCTACTAGACCCACTATATCATGACGTCCTTAACTTGACAAAGTACTATGGAAAATTCCATCCAAAGAGCGCACCACTTAACATTTTTAGCCAAAAGTCGTGAAATACTTTCTGCTATCTTGTGGGAACCACTTTTGCCCGGACAAGAGCAGCAGTCCGATGTGTGATTAACTGAACAAATCGTCAGAATTTCTCAGAAGAAATAATCAGCCATCCTTCCTCCAAAATCGTCTGTAATTGCGGAAGTGTTGCCGATGCAGAACGTCGTTACGAACTGAGCTTCCGATCATGTTGCAGATATTGTTCCATTAGGTTCATGTCTGGTGATCTAGGTGTCGCTAGAGTTGTCCGAAATGTTTCCTCAAACTAATCGTGAACGATTTTGGCCCGATGACATAGCGAATTGTCGTCCCAGAAAAGTGCATCGATGTTTGCTAACATGACGGCCATCAATGGTTGTAAATGTTCTCCAAATAGCTGAATATTATCGTTTCATGTCAACGGTTTGTTCAGCTTGACCAGAAACCCCAGTCCTTACCATCTCAACACAGCTCATACCAGGATGGAGCACCCACCAGATTGCACAGTGCCTTTCTTGCCAGTCTCGGTAGCGTATGGGCTAGGATACGTGCCGAGGATCGCTGGTTCGAATCCGGTCGAGGACATGGGTACTTAAGTGTTGTGTGTGAGTTAATGTCTTGTCCGTCCTGCGGTGCCTATACTTAGCGAAAACAATGTACCGGATAAACTGATACACGGGAAGATCCATTATAATAATCCACAATTGAACTGGACGTATGGCCTAAGTAGCCGAATGCCACTGGAAAAAAGGTCCTTTCTGACAAGCCATAACCACGTGTGGTTTACGCCACACTCATATTCTACCGTCAGCGCTTACAAACTGAAATTGTAATTCATCTAATAACGCAATCTTTTCCCAATCACCTAGGGTCCAACCGATATGTTCACGAGTCCAGGAGAGGCGGTGCATGCGAAGGCAATTTGTTAGGAAAGACACTCATGTCAGTATACTTCTGCCATATCCCATCAACGCCAAATTTCGCTACACTGTCTGCGCTAACACATCATTGAATGTTGCTTTTCTTTTACTCCAGGAAACAGAATTACGTTAGCTTTACAAGTTTAATCTTACATCTACCTTCTCTCACAATCGAACCAGAGTAACGTTTCCAATTATAGTATTTAACAATAAATTGATATCTGTATTTCCTCTATGATGTAACTCATATAACAATTTAGTTTTCTAACAACGTGTTTCTTATGTAACCAAGCTACAGCAGCCGTCAAAATCAGCAATTGCTGAACATTGTCTAGAGACGCGGCATATTATCAAATATAAGGACACCGAAGTTCTAAGGAACACACCCCATTTGGGACTGTGTATACTAGGAAGCCATTCAGATCAGGCTACAGAATGACCTCATAAACAAACATAACGGCAGAGGCGGCCTTGGGGGTGGCGAACAGGGCAATCACCCAGGGCCTCGCTCTTGGAGGGGCCTCGCGCAGCTACCCAAGTTGATTAAAGATTATGATTAGAAATTATTTTATCCTGTGTAACAATAAAGTAAACTTGTTTAATTGATGGTAAAGTATATATTAATTACTAACTAATCAAAATTTCTTAATTAGATTTATTGACTGTCACATTTGTATAATAGTAGGAGAAATAGCTGATATTGATGGAGTAGATCTGTATGAAGAAAACGACGGCGGTATCACAGTGATGACATAAATAACAGAAAAAACATTAACTGAATTACTGAAGTGTACCCCACTATCGAAGTAGTCTTGAGAATTATTGCCGCCACACGTAATACAGTTGCGTCCGCAGAAAGAAGTTTTTCATGGTTAAAAAATATTAAAACATATTTGAGGAATTCGATGACACAAAATTAATTTTCAGCTCTTTCTATTCTTTGAATTGAAAATGAAATAGCTCATTGGTTAGTTTCTTGTGCTATTATTAAATATTTTAGTTTCAGGAAAAGGCGCAAACATTATTTTTAAATTCCTGTGCGTATATCTTCCAAGGCCTTAATGTACTTCAGTTTATCCTTAATGATTTGTCATCTTTATGTTTGTTAACTTTTAATAATTCTAATATAATATTTTTAAACTCAAAGTTTATTTTTATGATGTTTGCATTTATCGTTGATCATCAGAAATATCTACGATTAATATATTTTGTTCAAAGGACAAGGGGCCTCGCAAAGATCTGCATCCCGGGGCCTCGCAATGACTAAGGCCGACGCTGCATAACGGGTTGCAACTAAGCCAGGTTCCAACTAAGCCAAGCTTGGAATCCAGCACTGCAGCAGCTCCTTAAACAGTAGAGCCAAGGCACCGCGCGCGTCGAAGGTGACATGCAGACTGCAGATCACTGCTCGAAGCTTTAGAGCAGCGGTCGACAACGCGCGGCCCGCGGTCCGCATGCGGCCCATGTTCTTTCTATTTGCGGCCCGTGTCCGTCTTATAAATATCATTTCGAAAGCCCATGTTATAAAATAATAAAACATAAATCCATAATAGAGTGAACGCGATCTAACAGCGCAGCGAATGAACTACGCGAACAGAGCAGGACAAGTGCGAGCGGGAACGGTTCCCCCACTCTCTCCTATGATTGAAACAATAGGTCAGCGTTGACAACAATCTTCTCTCGCTCGCCCACCGTCCGTCCGCGCTGGCTGTCATTGAGTGAAACAGCTTATTTCATGTGTGCACGCCGCCGCCGCGGCCCTGTAACTACGATTAAGTTATTGTTCTGTGACCTACGAGTACATACTATTTTGTTTACAGTTCGGTAAGTGTGAGATATTGATAGTTCATACAATTACATAGCGAAATTAAGTGACATTTTTCCAACACGGCTTTTATTCTTACAGCGTGTATTAGGTATTGTTGCTTATAAGTTTTACTGATGGCTACAAAAAAGGGGAAGTTAATTGAAGAAAATAAAGTATTTAACGATGCATGGACAGATTTATACATTTTTATTAATTGCAATGGAAAGGCGCTATGCATAATATGCCAAAAAACCCTTGCTATATAAAAAAATAATATAACGTCAAACGTCACTATGATACCGAGCATACATTTTTTTTTATTAACTGCTTTACGTCTCTCAACAGCGAGGTCTTTTAGAGACGGGAAAGGATGGGGGCAAGGAATGGGAAGGAATTCGGCCATGGCCTTTTTAAGGAAGCATCCCGGCATTTGCCTGGAGTGATTTGGGAAACCATGGAAAACCCAAATCTGGATGCCCGGACGGGGATTCGAACCGCCATCCTCCCGAATGCGACCGAGAATACAGATAATTTGCGTGCCTAGTCTGTAATTCCCGGAAAAAACAAAATCAACTCACTCAAATCTTCATTCAAGAAACAACAAAGTGTTTTTAAGGTGCAAATTCAAAGTAAAATAAACGTCCGAATTTAAGGGTGGCGGAAATACTTGCCAAGTCTGGGCGACCGTTTACCGACAGCGAATTAATAAAGCAATGTGCCTTAGGGGGCATCCACAAATTACGTGAGGTGTTTTTCCGGATTTCTGGACCCCCCCTCCCCCCTTGTGAGATTTCGTGAGATCTGGCCGGACCCCCCCCCCCCCCTCTGGTGAGATCTGGTCCGTGAGAACCCCCCCCAGAAATCGCCCTCCAAACTTTCGTAGACCTTTTTTTTAGGTCACACCCTAACTTTTTTGACGAAATACCCTCCTAAAATCGACTTTGGCGCAAATTGTAAACATTTTTTTTGGCTCTACTATCCCCAAATTTTTCGCAAAATCTCACGTGAGATTTCCGTAGGCCCCCCCTCCCCCCTGGTGAGATCTGGTGAGATTTCGCCGGACCCCCCCCCCCCTCCCCTATTTCACCTCACGTAATTTATGGATGCCCCCTTAGTTATGGCTGAAGAGGTATGCCCAGATCAAAAAAATAAATTTGAAAATATAAGCTTATCTGCCAGAACATGTACCCGGCGCAGTGAAGATTTGGGCGCTAATTTATGCGAAAAACGTCGGGAACAAGGACAACAATTTGAATGGTTCTCCTTAGCTACCGATGAAAGAAATGATGTGTCAGATACTGCCCAGCTTCTACTATTTGTTCGTGTAATTGATAAGTACTTCAAGGTGTGTGAGGAACTTTTACATTTATGTACTTTGAAGGGAACAACTACAGGAGAAGATTTTGTTTTGTCACTTAGAACAGGCAATGACGTCAATGCAATTAACGTGGGGAAAATTTGTAAGTCTAACAACTGACGGATGTAGAAACATGAGTGAGCAAACAAAGGGCCTGGTGGGTGAATTAAAACAAAATTGGCAGAGATAGGATGTGAAATCCCGTTATTTTTTCATTGCATTATCCACCAAGAAGCGTTATGTTCCAAAGTCGTTTCATGGAGAAAAGTAATGGAGATCGTGATATCTACTGTAAACTACATCAGAAATAATGGGTTGACACATCGTCAATTCCGAGAGTTTGTGTCCGAAATGGAAGCAGATCATCAATATGTCCTTTATTATTCAAAAGTAAGATGGTTTAGTAGAGTTGCAGTACTGAAAAGATTTTTCGATCCCAGAAAAGAAATCAACACTTTTATGAATCAGAAAGGTAAATCTGTTCCAGAGCTAACAGATCCTCAATGGTTAATAGATCTCGGATTTTTGACAGATTTAACTCATGAATTAAATGCGCTGAATGTCACGCCTCAATGGAAAAACAAACTAATATCTGATATGCTACAGACGTAAAGGCGTTCCAAACTAAAAGCCGGATATTCATAAAACATATTGATAAAAAAAAAAGATCACTTGCCGAATTGTCTAAAGACTGTCGAGCATTGATTTTAATTGGGATAGTGAGAAAATGAAAGACATTTTAATGGAGTTACAAGGTAAGTCAGTGACAGATTTGGTGATTTCTAGAAGGTTTCGAATAAACTGAAGATTTTTGCTAACCCTTTTTTCATGCGATGTTGAGGATGTACCCAGTAATTTACAAATGAATGTGATTGAACTTCAATCAATTGAGAGTCTAAAAAACGCCTTTTACTAGATGAATGATTTGGTCAAACTTTATGGTAGCTTGCCGTCTTTAGCTTTGTCGAATTGAAAAAAGTTTGCTAAGCAGTTTTTTTTCAATTTTTGGAATCACTTATTTATGCGAGCAAACTTTTTCAATCGTGAATTATCGAAAAAATAAATACGTTTCTCGTTCCACAGATGAGCATTTGAGCATATTACGTATTTCAACTTCTAACATGACAACTGACATACAAACAAATAGCCAATCAAATGCAACCTCAAACGTCACACTGAATTTAGTATGTAAGATCAATTTTGTAACTTTTCTTCATTTGTATTAATAAAATTTGAAAACTGAGTTTTCGCATTTTTACTGTGTATGTGCAGCCCCGCCTTTACTTTGTTTTGCCACCTTGTGGCCCTTGCCTGCTAAAAGGTTGCCGACCGCTGCTTTAGAGCAAACCATCCCCACCACCGCTATCGGAGCGCCATCCCGGGAGTGGAGGGGATGGGTCGAAGGGTATAAATACCAACCCGGCAGGTCCCGGCGGCATCGCAGCCTCGGCTGTACATCAAATGCGCCACCCAGGCACTGAAGAGCGACTACCGCTATTCACGTTCCAGCCTGCGGATCGTGTACCGCGGGAGAAGCGAACAAGGACCATGCTAGGGACGCACGGTCCAACTCGAACCCAAGAAGCGGCCTCCGCTTGCCCTGGCACAATGTTTCCGTTGCCAGGGTCATGGGCACATGGCCTTCGACTGCGCCGCTGAGGAGCGGTGTGTCAGGTGCGCCGGAAAACATAGAGTCACCGTGTGCAGCGTCCCGCGAGACGGGGTGCCCTCCTGCACCAACTGTTCCGGCCCTCACCCAGCTTGCTACAGCGGCTGCCCCGTGAAGAGAAATCTGCGCGCCAACATGAAGGCGACACGCACCAACGAGTTGGTGCCCTCATCAAGCAAACCCGGCCGACATCCAGGCTCGACCGGATCTCAGCGACCCGCAAAGGCGAAGAAGCTGTCCGCAACCCACCATCAACATCGCCAGGCGGACTGCAAGCACCATGACAACTTCAGTGTCATCGTCCAGCTGCTTCAACAGCGAACATTGCTAATGACCCAGGTCTTAGCGAACACAGCCACCCCGGGCTTGACACACCCGATGATGCCACCTCACAGCAATGACAACCTACCGCTGAATTGGAAGGAGATACGGGACCACCTGTAAGAACTTCCCCACACTCTGGGGGCTATGCTTCCCCAGATGACTGGTGTCTGAGGCCGGCCCGACAATCGCGTCCTGGTCTGCACTCCTCAAGCCGGTCAGCAGACGCAACCCGATGATAATGGCACGTTAAGCCGTCAAAATTTGTTGAACTACGATCAATTACTCTGGCCGCATGCCCGAGAGATCTTCAACCAATCAATGTGTTTCTTGTACTGTACTGTACTGTACTGCTTACGAGTCGGTGATTTGTTTCAGGCAGGTATCACTGTTAACTGATTTCAAGTAATATTAGTTACACAGACGCAACACGGAAAGTATTACAATAATTTTAGGAAAACAATTGTATAAAATCCGCTTATATCGTGTTTCTCCCTCTCCTGTTTTGTAGTTATTGTCGTGGTAGGCATTATGTAAATTATTTTATGAATTTCACTTCCAGGTATTCTTTTCTTCAACTTGATATCATCACTTACCTGGCTCTCAAGATAATACAAAAACCAGGTTTTCTGCCAACGCAGTAAACACTTGTAATAGTACTTTTACTATACAGTTTACCATCAGTAATCCAATCATAGACTGCATACTATCCTTTTATTCATTTAACAGTGATACTGCTCTGAAACTTCAAAACAAATGTGTAAATTATACGTACTCCTTATCCATTCAAGTTTCACACTTGGTTTCCTATTATTAATACTTAGG
Organism: Vandiemenella viatica; assembly: GCA_031002005.1. Taxonomy (NCBI): domain Eukaryota; kingdom Metazoa; phylum Arthropoda; class Insecta; order Orthoptera; family Morabidae; genus Vandiemenella; species Vandiemenella viatica. Next base: position 83,203,722 of record JARYHS010012519.1, read on the forward strand.
TTTTGGTATAATTTCAATCCATATTTTTTCTTCCGCTGGTCAACTACACACACTTATATAAAGTCTCTCTTCACACCCTCGGTCTTGTACTTGCTGTAGAAATTCGGACTTTCTCTGGTTCACCAAATTCAGCTCATTCCTTCATCATTGGATCCGTCTCTGAATTCAGTCTCTGAAGTCGAAGAATCTTCTTCTTACGTGGTTTGATGCTTTTGGAACTTCACATCGTATAATTAATTTTTACATAAAAATGGATTTAACATGCTTTTATACTGAAGACTGAAGAGCTAGAGGGGGAGGGGGGGGGGAAATGTGTCACTTCTTTTAGTGTTTCATGCACTGACCTACACAACAACCACCCAGTTCAGATGATTTGAAATCCAGTAGCGAAGTCCTTCATATCACCGACGGCTGGTATCCCTAAATCTGTATAGTTCTGTGAATTTTGTTCTTGGTCGCATCTCAACGATTACGTAGACAAATGGATGTCATGGGGTTAGAATTGAAAGTTTCTCACATAATAAGCCAACTGCCGTGAAGATTTCAATGGTCATTTTGCAGGACCAAATATTCAAGTATTGTTGTCAAAAGAATTTATTCCTATTAATACATCTCTCGTTAGCAGTTGCGTTCGAGGAAACCATGAGGAGTAAAGTGATACGGAACGGTGGGTTAAAGGCTACTGACTTGCAACTAATTTTAAAATTTCCAATTTACGTATGTCCACACGACATAAATTCAGAGTTAATCAGTAATTGCTCAATATTTTATTCAATCAAGAGATGAGTCGATTGCTCACGTATGCTTTAAGAATAACCAAAACACATATAAGCGTATATAAAATGTAATTAAAAAGGAGGAGGCCTTCATCGTAGAGCAACCGGTTTGTGTGGGGTCAGTGCTCCGGCGCGCCCACCCACTGTACTACCGCGAGGGGACTAATCGTCTCGCACCACCTGACGAGAAGGCGGCGGGAGACGGCAGTGGGTGGTGGAAGAGAGGCCCAGAAACCACTAGGTGGGAAGACAGGTGGAATTCAGTAAAGCCACCTACTTTAATAAAAACGCGCTGAACTTGGAGTCTAGCTCGGCCACCTTCGATGATACCCGCAGTGTTGGTTAAACTAGCCGCCACCTCAGCACTACATCTACATCTACATCTATACTCTGCAAATCACAAATACTGTGGGTGGCAGAGGGTGCTAAGCACCAATCCTAATTCTGCGCATTCCAATCCCGAACAGATCGAGGAAAGAAGGAATACATAAATGAATCAGTACGGCATCTTATTTCTCTAATCTTCCGTTGCACTCGTAACTTAAAGATTTTCGCATATTCTCCAGCAAATTCAAACGAAAACGACGTCGTCTGTCCGCCAAACAAACCCAGCCCAACCCACGAATTAGCTCTGTGACACTTACGTAAGGACTGTAACTAGCAGTCACAAATCGAGCGGCTCTTCTCTGTACTTTCTCTAATGTGTCAATCAATCCCTTGCGATACGGATCCCAAATTCCACAACAGTATTCCAAATGCGGACGCACTAGTGTTTTGTACGCTATTTCCTTTATATGAGCATTACAACTTCTCAAAATACGTCCTATGAATCGTAGTTTGGAATTAGCTTTTCCTACAACGGAAGTTATGTGCAAGTCCCATTTCATGTTGCTTTGTACTGTTACGCCTAGATACTTCAGGGAATCTACAGTGTCAACAACTGAACTGTTAACTTTGTACTCCAGAGCAAGCGGGGTCTTTTATTACTTATGTGAATTGCCTTGCACTTTTTACAGTTAAGTGCAAGCTGCCATTCACGGCACCATTCCGAAATAACATCCAGATCGCGCTGAATTTCTAAGCAATCGTCGGAGCACCTCACTTCCTTATAAATAAGTGCATCATCAGCAAAAAATCGCATCCTGCAATTAACGTTGTCACCGAGATCGTTTAAAAAATTAAGAAAAGAAGTGGTCCTATTACACTTCCTTGAGGAACGCCCGAAGTAACATCTAGTTTAGAAGAGGCTTCCCCGTCTACAACGACATACTGTGACCGACCAGTTAGAAAATCGCGTATCCATTCGCAAATCTGATCAGATATACCGTCCTTCGGATCTTCGCTAAGAGTCGGTTGTGTGGTACAGAGTCAAAAGCTTTCTGAAAATCCAAGAAAATAGCATCAACTTGTGATCCCGCATCAATAAGTTTCATTACATCATGCGAAAATAGAGCCAGTTGCGTTTCACATGATCGGTTCTTCCGAAATCCGTTTTGGTATGCTGTAAGTAGCTCGTTTTCATCTAGAAACTTCATAACGTTGGAGCATATGACATGCTCCAGAATTCTACTGCAAACAGATGTTAGCGATATCGGGCAATAATTCCTAGGATCTCTCCGATCTCCTTTCTTGAAAACGGGAATCACCTGCGCAATTTTCCAGTCAGAAGGTACTTTTCTTTCCTCTAAAGATTTACGAAATATATCTGACAGAAATGGTTCTATCTCTTCCGCGTATTCCGAAAATACTCTTACTGGTACACCATCGGGACCCGGCGCTTTCTCCCACTTCAGGAGCTTTAATTGCTTTATGATACCTACAATATCAATTTGTACTGGATCCATTTCAAATTCAACACGCCGTGGAAAAACGGGAATGTTTTCCATGTTTTCGTCAGTGAAGGAATTTTTAAATTCGGCGTTAAATACGGTAGCCTTGTCGCGGCTGTCATCAACTTCCCGACCGTCGTTTAGTAGAACTGGCATATTGTTGTCACCACCACCTATTTTTTTACATACGACCAAAATTTCTTTGGATTTTCAATGAGGCTCTTGGAAAGTGAGTTGCATCGAAAGTCATTGAAGGCTTCGCGCATCGCATTCTTGACCTGTCCTCTTGTCTCAGCTAGTTTTTCTAAATCACTCCTATACATCGTCCTTCTTGGATAACCAAAAAATGTCAAATAAACAACTTCATTTGTTATTACTTCCACTTATACTGCTTGAATAAGGTGGCGTAGTATGGGATCCACATTTCAGATAGTAAATACATGAGTTGGAGGGGGTGCAGAGAAGGCCTGCTAGATTCGTCTCTGGAACACGGTCAGTAACTGATATGACAAAGGAGCTGGAATGGGATTCATTGGTATACAAGAAGTAGTATATTGGTGATGAGCCCTGAAAAGATATTGGTGGAAGAATTAGGAGAGGTTCATGGAATGTAAAAGACGACCATGACCACAAGCTGTCTGGCACTCGATTTCGAGCATAAGGGTGTGGGAAGATTTTCTTTCGTAGGTTAGGGACTTAGTGATTGGTATGATGAATAATTTACCAAAAACGCTGAAAGAAACTAAAGTTGAAATCTGCAGAGAAAGTAGGCAGGTACAGGACAGGGAAAAATGGGTGTTTAGAGAAATTGTCACAGGAGAGTGTGCTCCATCGCAATTAAATTAAAAGGAAGTGTAAATTCCAAGTAAATAACTACACTTCATTTTATTTCCCATACGTTGTTAAAAGAAAATTTAACTGCGATACACGCTAAAAGGCAATTTGTGCTGTGGAGGTACCTGCACAAAAATACGAAGGCCAGAGATAAAAAATTATAATGCGATACAGAGATAAAAAAAAAAATCAGTGTGACGATCGTTTAAATTGACATGTTGATTTTGTTTATTTGCGACGACTAAACGCAGAAATCCTTGTAAGGAGGAGAGAGAGCATTCCATTTTTAAGTCCGCTTGTCTGCAGCAGTAATTAGAGACAGGTCGCAACATAAACAACAAATATTATTGACAGACGATAAGATTTCAGACAAAGTTAACACGAAACATAGGTAATCGCGCAATATATCAATCAAGAAAATAATTGTTATTCTTTCTTGAAATTACATTTTAGCTTGAAATGTTATCATAGCAATAAAAATTTCTATCAAATAAAATCAAAAGGTGCTATTTAAATAAATTCTAAGCAAGTTTACTAACAACACGAAAAATATCAATAAAAAAGGTGATAATTAATTGTTATTCGTTTTTCCTTAGAAACTTTTCCAGAACAATTTCCTACTGTCACCATACATTATATCCGTCATTTTTGATGGGTGTTTAACATAGTATGGAAATAAATAACACATTAGGTTCCGTGGAATGATAACGTGTCTCCATTTCAAACAGGGGCACCTGTACAGGAAAAAATGCGACATTTTTTATTTTCTCCGAAATACAGTTAGGACAGGATTTTCCTGTAACAGCTAATGCTTGCACCGAGAAGTCTGCTTGTGAGCAGTTTATCCAGTGTTAAGTCATTATTCGAAACCTATTTTTAGGAATACTTTCACTGTCTATGTAGGTGTATGTTAAAATCACTGATAATTGACAAGCACTGGACGAAGAGTTTATTGACCAATACCTTTTACTATCATGGAAACTCCAAATTGGCAACCTGTTGGTCATATTGCATAGTTTTGGCAGTATGTCTAAACTGAAAATTTCTAAAAGTTCTGTTAGCTATTCAGATTCTGCACGATGAGTTGTTGTAATGAATTTTCAGGGTTTTTTTTTTTAAAAAAGATTAAAAAGATAATCTATTAATCTATTTTTTTTCCCTTACGTATTTTTGAACAAAAATTATTTCAGCATAGTTCAAACTCACAGAATTAAAGTATTCTGCTATATCGGCATCAAATTTTGACGGTGGCATCAACATTGAAAGTTACAAAAATCAGTTCACAATGTCTACGCAAGTTTAAGTTTAGTAAGAAGGTTTCACGTGATTTAATTTCTGCCATGACCGCACTTAATATAGTGTAGAGAACGGTTCTCTACAATTATGAGGCTATATTACAAATGTTTTACACAGACCCTAAAACTTACGTAACACTGTGCAATGTCTGTTCGTCTCATTCTCCGTCTGGAAGGTAGTGGCAGTATTGTATAAGCTTGTAATCTAGAGAGATAATTCGTTTATGTTTTTGTGCGTACGTCTTCGAGGTATTATTGTTATTATTTAATCTAACAACAGCGACGTGGTGGCTCGGTGGTTAAGGCGTATGGCTGGAGATCTAAAGGTACTCGGTTCAAAACCCTTACCCGACCTTCTTCTCCGCCACAGATCGCTGTGTAATTTGAAGCATACCATAAGACTTCCGTAGTTAGAATTCCACGTTAAACTATAGGTCACCTCTAGGGATAACAACCCTGGTTGTACGGATGTGAACACATCCCAAGCACCTTCAAGCCAAATGAAGGCTTATCATGGTCCTAGCTGGCCCAAACGAACGTATATACAAAGTAGCAATTTTATTGCAGCGATGATGTTACTGTCTTTACTGTTGAAGATAATATCATTTAGGAACTAATATTTCTTTTACGGAGAGAGAGAGGAAAAATTCTTTTTTACTTAATGAATAGGTCTAGCAGTGACTTGAAGACACATTAAAAATAATTTATTCTTTGATCTCTTAAGTGATAGTGTATTTATTGAGGTTTCAGCCAAAGTACCAGATTTAACCCTTCATTTTCTGAGATCCATAGAAGCAACTTTTGGATAAGCTTATCCACTTTTGTTACGGCACTACCTGCTGCAGTTTTTCATCGTAAATAACATATTTTTGTTACTTTTTATACTTTCTTTATGCCCGTCCGATGTTTTTGTTCCCCACGGATTCTACAAGCAAAAACCAACGCCTCATTTTTAGGACAACAACTTTAAGTGCAAGCTTCTTCTGCTTCTAATTATGTTTGCCTACCTGTCATCAAGTTGTGTAGTCAGTTACACTGAGAGCAGTCAAGTGAGGTCGAGTTTGACTGCCCATCACTGGAGCACTCTCCTCAACTGAGACCTTCTGGCGGTGCGGAAGTCGCCTGCCGGACGGAGACAATGGGGCAATCAATATCCTAATGAGAGGACACGGCGCCGTATCTAATTATCGGGGTGGTCAGCATCCTGCAGGAGCCTAATGGAGGAAGGGACGAGGGAGGAGTACTTGCTCACTACAATGCAGTTATCTTTCTCCCTCTGGCGCGCATCATTGTTCATTACAGTAGCGACACAGGGAGAGAGGGTGCGAGAGGGGAAGTGGCCGCCGACGAGCACCCTCGCAGTTCAGCGTCCGCCCTGAACCGCGCGACAAGTGGAAACAGAGCAGCAAGTGGGAAGTGAGTGCTTCACACGGACATAACAGCGGACAGTGGCTGTCCCGCATACCTGTTGCTTCACTGTAGCAAGTGATATGTAAATGGTGTCGTGTCTTCACGAATGCTACAGTGATTGTCAATCAGTTTGTTGGTAATCATGGTTTAGGACTGCCAGTGTTTTGTAACCATTTAGGACAGCGTAGCTACGAAACGAATCAGTTGTTGGATACACCTCTTTCACATTCCCCATACGCATTAATTTCCTGATTGATGCATGCAGTTACCATGCGATCGGAGTAGATTGTGAAAGTCTGCCACCGGTAACCTTCATAGTGTCGACACCGTGCGAAATTCATACGTAACGTTCATTAATTAATTTCAGTCAGCGCTTGAAAGGTAAATGAGTAAATATTGATTGTGTTGTTGTAAGGTACTGTAGAGTATGCCCCATGACGAAGTTTAACAGTTTTACTGAGCCTTGCGTGCCGAACCATGAGATCCTTATTCAGTAATCCACCATTCAAGAAACGAAGAAGGAGTTCAGTGATCCGTTGATCAGTGACTGTAAGCCATTAACATACGTTACACTTGACTGAAGTCCTACACCATGGAAGAGAGAACCTCTCGACGCAGGCACCACTCGGTGAGTACTAAATATTCCATAAAACTGGTCCAGCTAATGTTACTGTCATTTCTGATGTGGACGTCCACAAAGTTTCTCTTGTAGAATTTGTGGGAGTAAATGTAAACACGTGGTATCCAGTTCTCTCAACCAATTTTCTTTCAATTCGTTGATGTCGATGTGTTTCAAAACGAAATAGGATGCAGGAGGGTGAGAAGGGCAAGGAACAAAAGAATTTGAATATAGCATTATGAATGAATCTATCCGGTTACTTTCCCAAGGTAGTTTTGAGAGATAGTGAATAGCAGAATCTAGAATACTGGACAGAAGATCGAGACCGCGTATTTCAGAATTTCTTGTTTTTGGATATGCGGAAGCAAAAAACTGGCCCTTTGAATTAAACCAAACTAGGGAGCGTCCATAAACCACGTAGCTCCATTTTGGCCTCCTGTGAACTCCCCCACGTAGCGCGACGTGGATTTTGTTTTTACCTCCCTTCCACGCCCCCCCCCCCCCCCCGCTCGTAGCACGTAGCTTTTTTCCATATTGATTCTGGAAAACAGTTTGCACTGTTTTCTCTTGTCAGACTATAGTAAATTACATAGGGGGATAACTAAATGAGGGGAATAAATATTTACATGCTTCTGTATCTCATTTTAACTGTGACAAATAATATGAAAGAAAAGATACGTGGCCTGGCTCGGACCCCTCCCCCCCCCCTCCTCACCACGAAGCCCAGCGTAGCTCTGCAGCCAACCCCCCCCCCCCCTTAGAAGGAGCCACGTAGTTTATGTACAATCCCCTAGATGGTGCAATAACTGCATCGTAGAGCTCACATTTTGGATATTTGAGGTCTAAGTCTGGATCCAGCACTCAGGTTCATTCTAACTTCACAGTTCCGACATGGAATCATAACAGTGTCGTATCTTTCTCGGTGAGAAAAGCCGAATGTGTCTCTCGTCAATCATCTGTCACAGTTCAGCAGTCACACTTATCACGGTTCAGCGTATGTAATTGTTTGTCTGCAAACGTGAAAACATTCCGTGCTTCGATTTACAACTTAAGCCGTATGATTACGCAGGGCAGTGGTTAAATATGATTTGAAGTAACATTCCAGGCATTAAAATAACATGAATTCACTTAGTTTCATTCGTGTTTCATAGATTTAACGCCTGTCTGTCGCAGTTTCAGATCGTCTCTGCAAACAAGTTTTCGTTGATCCTAGTGAGTCAGCAGTTAACGGCACTCTGGAGGTCACTCCTTCTATCCCCAGTCCGGCCGTGAAGAATTCCATTTTACACAGTTTCTCAAATACTTTCCAGAAGAATTCCTGCACGGTTCCGTCATAAATACCGTGGTAGATTCCTTCCTGTTCACTGTCTCCCACTCTCTTCAGTCTATATGAACTCACCGAGCTCCGAGCCTGGCGAGTGGCAGCTCTCGGACCTGGTATTCTCGAGGAAGTGGATTTGAATCCCTGTCCGGCGATCCATATCTCTATTTTCCATCGGTTGCCAAAATCGCTTCTGGTGAATGGCGGAATGGTTCCTTCACATAGGCTATGTCCGTATTGCTTCAAGATGTAAGTTTTGGTATACGAAAACATTAATTCTCTTATTCTTTATAATTGATTTTGCTGCACATCAGTTAGCCGGGAATAGATCAGCTTATGCGAAAACTTATTGTTATATTTACCAACTTAACATTTTCGGATCGTGATACTCAATAGGCAGGGGCGGATCCAGGGGTGGGGGGCTAGGGGGCTCAAGCCTCCCCCCCAAACGTATCTAGGTCCATCCCTGACGTTGTAGTTTTGAGACTTTTTTTTTTTTTTTTTAGCTCTACGGATTTGAGGCCCGAGGAGGCTATAAATACTACCTTTTTCCCGACTCAAGCCCCCCCCCCCAAAATCGACTGAACGCAAGCCCTCTGAACCAAAATTCACTAAAGCCAAGCCCCCCCCAAACAAAATTCCGCTCAAGCCCCCCCCCCCCAAAAAAAAAACATAATCCTGGATCCGCCCCTGCTCAATACATTTATTGGTAACAAACAGTCTTTCCTTTCCGCTCTTAGCTTCTCCCTGCAATTAACTCCACAGCAAAACTCTCTCTGGTCCCGTGATATACGTACGTTGACAAGGCGTAAAAACATAAGAAAAATATAAAAAAATAATTAATCAAATGATCACGTCGTCGAGAAGCTGTACAGTTGTAATAACAAAAAGAAGTCTCATTCTTCCAGCTCTTAAAGTACTTAAAAAATACTTCCATCTACCCTGTTTCTTTGCTGTTGACAGTAAAAATAAGTCAAATTGTTTTTTTTTTTTTCAATAAGAATAGTAACGTCTTGTATCATTTCAAACCGTTGAAACACATAAATCTAAGATTACTAAGACACATCCTAGCTTATTTATTTTTGTTTGTGGCTTTACGCCTGGTGGATGTCGAGCTAATTACAGGCGGGAATGGAATGGGAAGGAGTTCGACCATGGCCTCCTGAAGGAATCATCCTGGCTTTCGCCTGGAGTAATTTCTGGAAACCATGGAAAACCCAAAGCTGGATACCCGGAAGGAGATTCGAATCCGCGTCCTCTCGAATGCGAGGCCAGAACGTTACCGCTCACCCACCAACGCTCGGCACACATCCTTGCGGCATGTAAGTTGTATACATGTATGTTTCCTGTAGAATGGACCAAAAATGTGTATGTGCTTAAATGTACAGCATCTCACTGTGTGTTGAAACAAAATAAATGTCGTAAACTGGTAATCAACTTCGCGTGTGCTCAATTATACCGTCGCAAGTTTCGTATTCGGTCAAAGATATATTGCCGTTACTCGCAACCTGCGTCCTACTTTTGTACATTTTATTATCACCAAGCGAACAAGGAAAGAAAATAAACTTGTAAACCAGACAGCAGCAATGTTTTACATCCACAAGTCCCGTATTTTGACATCTTCAGCATTCATCTGTTTGGTTTTTATATAGTAGAGCAATTTAAAAAAGAAATGCAAGGTAAATATTTCGCGGAGGGTGTAAATTATTCTATTGCTTAGGGCTAAATGTTCTGTAACTACATTGAAAATGCATATTCAAAGCAAAGGATGGAATTCAATGTTTTCCGTGTGTGTGTGTGTGTGTGGGTTTTTTTTTTTTTTTTTTTTAAAAAAAAGGTGGAAAAGAAATAAAGTACATGCTTGTTGCTAATCTATGGCGAAGTCATTGGGCCAGCAATATCAGGGTCTACCAGTAATATGAAGAAAATCATCCAACGATCAAGCATTCACGGCGAATTATTTCGGCGAACCACGGAAAACTAAACATAATTAATCGAACTCGGTTTATCCCAGTAGCAATTCCAAACGATACTGTTTTGACATCAGCTAGGTTAAATTTGATCAGCCAATTGTCTTAAAAGACCACCGATGATCTAGACAACATTCTGTAGTTGACTGCACAGAAAAAAGTCTAACGAGCCTTCATCCTGGATTGATAACATGAAATTTCGCCCTGTACTTAAAAAAAAAAACAGCTGTCATCAGCTTCTCGACTGGTCTGATGCAATTCTCTATTCCTTCTTGAGCTAACCTTTTCATCTCAACCAACCCCTTACAACCTACGTCTTCAATTATCTACTTCACATATTCTAATCATTGTATACCTCTACAATTCTTTCCTTCGAATGTTCTGTCCACTAACAAATTAACCAATCCCGCATGTCTTGAAACGTGACCCACTATTCTGTCTCTTCTATCTGTGAGACTCTTCTAAAACCTTCTCTTCTTACCCATCACCTCCAAAACACGTTCATTTCTACTTCATCCGTCTAGTTAGTTTTCAGAATCCTACTGTAGCACCACATTTCAAATGCTTCAATTTTTCTTCTTTATGGTACTGTTATAGTCCGCGCTTCACTACCATAAAATGCTGCGGTCCACACATAGACATTTTAATAGTTCTTTGTAAGTCCTAAATCAATATTTGAAACTTTTGTAGGAAAAATAAAATTATTAATTAAAATATTGTAAAATGTATCCTATACACGCTATAGAGTTCAGTGACGGGTATTACCATTCTGTATGTCTTGCTCAGTGGTTAGGGCGCTTGATTCCAGAAAGTTTGCTGCTCCGGTCTCGGATTCGAATCCCGGTAGGCGCAGGAATTTTTGAGAGTTCTGTTTGATGATATGATCTACGCCAGATAGTTCGTGGTTCGGATTCCACGTTAAACTGTAGGTCCCAGAGGAAAGGAACTGGCCATCCTACTTCTGACACAATGGCTTGTATGCCTCCTTCGGGAACATCCAACCAACCCTCGGGTTGTAGACTAAGTTAGTTTTTTATGTTCTGCGGAACATTTCCTTTCCGTTCTTTATTCCTTGGTATAATAATCATGAAATTAGCGACAGACGTTCCAACGCAATGATGCAGTGGGTAGTTAACTCTAACTCCATAATGTACAGTACGTCCAGTTTCATTCAAAACAAACGTCGATCGGTGAATTGTGATCGATGCGATCATCTGAATTGTGTCATACCTGTGAGAAGGAATCAGCTACTGATATTTGAAGGAGGTCCACGATACACGGGCTGTAGGTACACCCACGGTTAGAGGCGGCGGTGTTGTAGAACAAGGCTAACTCTGCGTGTACAGAAAGCAAACACGCTCCTTTTGTTTCGCCCTGTCACAATGGCTGCGGAACAAAGAAACCGCTTTGCACTCGTGATCTCCCGTTCGCGCACAAGTCTGCCAGTTCCTGTGTTGTACAGCGAGGTGTGGTGTTATCTAAGAAACGTATCGGGCTCAGCAACTCATCTCACTGCACCGTTTTCAACTCACCGCTTACAACTGCAAAATATTTGGCTGAATCATTCGAACGCGACAAACTGAATTACTACCTGAAAAATACTTGTGAAATTTTTGAGCTTCTGCATTCATATAACCGAAATCATAAATTTAAAAAAAAAGTTTACAGAAATGACACAACAGAATCTAAGATTATGTGTCAACACTACTTATATGTTATCGGTCATTCTATATCCGACAAAAGGCGACGGTATAACAGATATAAAAAATACTTCTTCTAAAATATTTTACTCTTGTATCCTATGGAATTATTTGTTCATATCGTGTTTATTAAAGAAGGTTGTCAGACCCCAAGAAATGCTGGGTTTTGTTCGCAATGTGCGGGGACCATACTTAATGAGTAATGCAGTTACTGTCTTTCGATTTTGTTCTTGACATTTTCACTGATATTTCTGACTGCTATCATTCTTTCTTTTTGTATGAAAAGAGGAAAGCTTTGAATTGCACACTGCTTCACGCAAAATCACTATAGCCTGCACTTCCATGATTAAATTAACTATTTCGTACCTTTAAATATTTTTCTCTTATTCTGTTCACGGCGATAAGTCATAGCTACCAACGTTTTGCATTGCTGAAGCAGCTCAGAATATTTAATACAGTGACTTGGAAATTAACAATTAAATTATGTGATGTAAAGCTGAAGTACTGGGTTAGGGTCATGCTTAACAATTTACTGCAACTAAGAACTTGAAGAGATTCGGGGAACTGCAGCAAGCAAAACAATAGCTCAGGTTTTGACGGTACAAGTAACTGAGATGTTAGTTTGGTAACGCTAGAACCTGGTATTCGGGATTATGTGGGTTCGATCGACGATCCGACCATCCAGAATTTGGTTTTCCATGATTTCCCCAATACTAATATTATAAATCAGAAAGTCTCTCCGTCTGTTTTTTATGTTTTAATGACTAAACCGATCTTGAAATTTGTATCATTTAGACGGACACAGGATTCTTTTCTCGAGGTAAATAACATACTTTGTCATTGAATTTTAAAAACCTAAAAGTGACAGACAGAGGAAAGCATGTGGAAGTCTCTGTAATATTATATCGGTTGCTAAGGCTTCGCTTTTCTCACAGTCAGTTTGTGTATGATCTCATCACAGATTTAAGGTCAGACAAAACTTATTATGTAGTAAAGGTTGTGTACAAGACATTAAGATGTCCCCGGAAAGTGACCTAATTTTAAACGACAAACAAGAATCTGCCGGAGGAACTATCATAGTTAGTCTCCCATTGTTAATCCTTCAGTCTTAGTTTGTTGCTATTTTTAAACATGCTGCACATTAGTTCTCTTCATGAGACAGGTTCAATAATAGAATGGTATCGTCATGGCTTCCCCGTGAGATTATCCCCACTCAGAATTTTTTTGCTGGAATTGGGTATAGAAAGCTATGAGGTGTCCCAAAAAAGCACCAAGTCCACGCGTACGAAGATCAGGTAACTCAATGCATAAGAATGCCGGTATTGTCCCTTCAAGAATGTAATAGCCGAATTGCTTTCTGTTCGTCCCCAATCCTCTCTTCTTCTAATGACGATGTCGAAGTCAACAGGCGTAAACCTCAGTAAAAAAAAGAAGCGATGGTAGCTACTTCGTTTGCAGCCAATGGAATCGTCTTTTGTACAGAAATACCTGTCAGATCCAAGAGTTATTGTCAGCCGAGCCAGGCTGCATTCCTTGTGAAAGGATAAAACGGAGAACAAGCTCCACTAATGCAAGGCACAAAGCACGAGAGAGTGAGTGACACACCCTCGCATGGCCATTGGTCTTTCTGACCACTCTGCACCCGAGAAGCCTACCCCATCACGACGCTACACTCCCCTCCATCAAAATTAATCGATGTAATAACTGGCCAACACACTCACTGAAAAATGTATCTATTCAATGATTAGCAAATTTTACGCGTCAGCTTGACTTGACAAGTTTTTAATCGTTTAGAAATTTTTTTCCTTGTGCTAACGTACATGGTGGACGAGAAATGAGACACGAAAGAGTAAGAGAACTAAAGATATTTGATCAATGTAATCACCTTACCAAAAAAAAAAGGCTCAAAAACTTCTATTCCGACATTTTATTCAGTATTTAGGTTATGATTTAGAGTAAAAAAGTTTAATAACTGCTTTCAGCTTTATGTCCGATAATCTGTACGTAAAAATTTTTGGATGCTGCATACAGAGTTTCTACAAACAGAATTTTCAACGAAATTTCATTACCAATTTTTGTGTTTCTCCATTGTTATTAATAAGTTTTGGGGGCAAATCATTTCTATAACTGTGTTTAAATATTATAACTTAATAGGAGTTAGAGTACAAGAATATAGATGACTACGCGAGAAAGATCGCATAACATCCAATCAAAGTTCTTCTATATAAATATTCGTTGCTGACATCTTGATATAACTCTTTAAATGAGCGCGATATTATCGAAATAAAAAACTTATTTTTATAAAATTTCGTTTTTACCATTCTTCCTTTAAGTTTACGAGATCATTAGATATTTATTTTTGTAGTTTGCTTAAGGTCTCATTGGACAGGAAATATCTTATTGGTTGTTGCGGAGATTTGAAGTCGATAACGCTTACTGGTGAAGGGGAAACAAGAAGCGTACCGCAGTTCATGAGGTATTTTTGGTAAAATCCATGTTCTATAAGAATATAGATAATTATTTGTCACATAAAAATTGTTTCAAAAGATTTCTTGCTGTAGGAATATTTTGAGATTTGTCTAATGCATTTCATTGCTTCCACAATGAAAATCTCATAAAAAAATTAAAGTATTATGTATAGGTGGAATTGTTACTAACAGAAAACAAATCTTTTCTGAGTGGGAGTTGATGGGATGAGGAATACTTCAAGGTTCTATATTGGGTCCATTGTTATTTTTGATATCTGTGAATCGTTTACTTTGAGTTGCTGCTAAAAACTCAAAATTTATCCTTTCTTACAGATGACACGAGCATAGGAATAAAAGGACTTCAAATTTCTCTGTTGAACGTATAAAAAACCATGTCTGTGATCGCACTAATAATTGATTTAAGCTAGTGGTTCCCGATTAGTTTTTTTCCACGAGTACCACTTCAAGAAAGAGCTCAACCTCTTGTACATCTAGGCTTCGCACAATTAAAACATTACATAAATTAATTCACACACACACAATTTGACTGTCTTAAAACATATTTTTCGATAGAAATATATATATATTTTGCAAGTATTTTACTGATTGTTTTTAGCCAAGAGATTAATGCTCGTACTCCTTGAAGCAGCGTCAAGTACCCTTGGGGGTACGCCTGCCACTGATTTAAGCAAATGACATGTCCTTAAACTCCGATAAACTCAATACACGCAATATAAATAGTAGGGACCTATGTACAGAAATTAACATCAGACGTACATATAAAATTTCAGGCCATTCTATTCAAGACGGTAAAAACAGTAAAATTTCTAGGATTTCATATTGCCCATAATTTAAATTGTAAAGCACGTATCTCTGATTTACTAAATTTATTAGATGCAACCACAAGCGAAATTCTCACAGTTTCAGTCACAGGTGATCTCAGTATAAACTTGTTTATTTTCACTCTACAATTTCGTACGCTATAATCTACTGGTTTTATTCAACTCACAGCGATAAAGTATTCAGAGCTAAGAAGTGAGTAATAAGAAGAATGTGTATTGTGAACAGCAGAACTTGATGCAGAGCTGTTCATGAAGATAAGAATTTTAGCATTGGTAACCGAATATATGTACCCATTAATAGAGGTATAAAAGGGGGGAGCGCGCTCAAAAAGTGCGGTTCTTGCACGGAACACCTCTATTGTTCTAATTGGATACATTGTATCATTCTATTGTTCTCCCCCCTCCCACCTGTCAATCATTTTCTTACATATTGTTCTTTCTTTTGTTCCCCCCCTCCCACCTGTCAATCATTTTCACACCTCTATTGTTCTCTCCCCTCCCACTTGAGGAACACTTGACTAACCTCAGTTACCCCTCTATTGTTCGACCACTTGAGCGACCCCAACCACACCAGGTGTGTCGTGCCAGCTGCCCTCGCGGTTCTTTGTTCTCCCCCTCCCACCTTTCAATCATTTTCACAACTATTGTTCTCTCCCCTCCCACCTGTCCAATCATTTCACACCTATTGTTCTCTCCCCTCCCACTTGACTCGAGTGCCACTTGACTAACCTCAGTTACCCCTCTATTATTAGACCACTTGAGCGACCCAGGTGTGTCGCGCCAGCTGCCCTCGCGGTTTCTTTGTTCTCCCCCCTCACCTGTCAATCATGGCCACTTGTTTGAACACCTGCCTTCCCTAGCACCAGCTGCCCTTGGGGTTCTTTGTTAGGCCACTTGAGCGACCCCAACCACACCAGGTGGGTCGCGCCAGCTGCCCTCGCGGTCCTTTGTTCTATTGTCAGACCACTTGAGCGGCCTCTAACCGCCCATCTGCGAAGCAGCAGCTGCCCATTCTATTGTCAGACCCCTAACCCCCACCAGCTGCATCGTTTCATCGACAGGTTTGAACATGCTCACCCCCCACCACCGCTCCAACAAGCAGGACTGCCCTCCGACCAGCCTGCTGACCTCAGTGTTCAGCCATGTCTCGCCCAGTACTGTTGTTCTCGGCCGTTTATCAGCTTAACGCCGGTGACACAAAGCGTTTTGACGATAGGTTTTATCGTCCAAACACGAATTTGAGCCAGTAGTAGTGCTCGAAAAAGTTGGATACCGCACCAAGGTTATACTGACGTATGAAGAATGGGTCGTGCTGACTCAAGTACTGGACGTTGTGTCAAGATTTGTTTCAACACAGCGAGCGACCAGGCGACATTCCTCTTGGTGAGCATACCGTCTCCTGCCGTACGGTTGCCGGGGCGAAAACAGTATACTTCGCCCCAAATGCCGATCCTGCCAGCGGCGTCTACTTCGGGAGATTCTACTTGGAAGAACATCATCGACGCGCAGCCTGCAGTTTCCAGCGCCTTGGCCGTCAAGAAGAGGTGGGGATATCTAGTTGCAAGATACTACATAGAATTTGTGGACATTTTGTCAAGTAAAGTGCTACGAGACTTTAATATGGCCACAGTGCAAAAACTGGTTGATATGTACATTAACGATGTTCGTGTGGCTCAAGTGACACCAAGTTCGTCCTCATTGGCTTATAAT
>JARYHS010012519.1:83221495-83457017 GCA_031002005.1 Vandiemenella viatica
CCCTGCCCAGTCACCTGTCGTGAACTCAGTGGGAGCATACTGGTGTGTAGTGTATCATTTTGAAATGGATGAAGATGAGGAGACCGTTTTGTTAATTTGGAACTATCTGCAGCTCTTGGACCACAATGTTAACAACAGAGAGATGTGGGTACATAAACCTGAAAAGGAATATAGGAAGTTTTATTTCTGAGCTTCGAGCCGACCCAGACAAGTTTTTTAAATTATTGTCGCATGTCAATTTCGACATTCGACTTTGTACTTGAGAGCATTCGGAGCAGAATAGAAAAGCAAAATACCAACTGGAGAACAGCCATACCCCCAGAGGAGCGGCTTTTGATAACCTTAAGGTATGTATGTTGGTCCTCTTTTTCCTCAGCATTAGTTATTCAACCATATAATAAAACTGTATAGTCATATAAATTTTAAATCTTACAGTCATACATGGCACACATACAAATCAGTCGAATATTCGAAACACAACACAACCACGTGTTCAACACAACCAGACCGCGAGATAGTGGAGCCCGGGGAGGGAGGGTGGGTCCCGTGACAGCGCATGCGCAGAACGTTCTGCCCGGCAGCGACTTGCCCCGGGGCATAATTTGTTTCAGCTTCGCATTTTGCCCCGGGGCGTCTTTTCGACGTGCCCTGCCCCGCCCGGTCCTGTGTGTGATGCTCCATAGGCACCTGTGCGTTTCCCGTCGCACAAGACGCCCCGGGGCAAAATGCCCTGCTCCGCCCTGCCCCGCCCGGTTCTGTGTGTGGCCGGCCTTATATGTCACACACACCACAATTTTCTGAAAACGGTGAGACCCAGTTGACATGCCGAGTTCAGGACGCAGCACCGTTTTTCTCCTGTAAAGAGATTAGCTTTGGTGCTGAGCACCCTCTGCCACCCACAATTTTGTGAATTGCAGATTATATATGTAGATGTAGATGTAGCAAGAAATCAAAATAACAACTGAAAGCAATGCAAATTATTGCCAGCACATAGCATAATAGCCGGTATGTCCGTCTTTAGCACGGATAAGAGCGGTAACATGTATTGGCATGGAAGTAATGAGGCCTTGGTAGGTCGCTGGAGGGAATTAGCACCACATCTCCACACACAAGTCACCTAATTCCCATAAATTCCGGGAAGGGAGGGGAAGGGAGGCGATGAGCTCTGACGCCAAGATCATCACATCCCAGATTCAGATCTGGTGAGTTGGGGCACCACATCAATTGCAACTCGCCACTGTGTTCCTCAAACCACTACATGACACTCCTGGCCTTGTGACTTGGCGCATTATCTTGCTGAAAAATGCCTCTGCCATTGAGAAACTTGTTCATCATGAAGGGGTGTACGTGGTCTGCAAACAATGTACTATATTTATTGGCCATCATGATGCCTTGCACGAGCTTCACTGGACAGATGGATGCCCACGTGAATGTTCCCCAAGGCATAATTGAGCCGCCGCCAACTTTTTCCTTCCCGCATTACAGGTGTCAAGGAGCTGTTACCCTGGAAAAGAGCGAATTCGCACCCTCCCATCGGCATGATGAAGAAGGTATCGGGATTCATCAGACCATACAACGCTCTGCCACTGCGCCAACATCCAGTGACGATGGTCACGTGCCCATTTCAGTCGTAGTTGCCGATGTCGTGGTGTTAACATTGGCACATGCATGGGTCGTCGGCTGCGGAGGCCCATCGTTAGAGGTGTTCGGTGCACTGTGTGTTCAGACACACTTGTACTCCTACTTCCTAGGGTGGTAATTCTCCCCCCCCCCTAAAGTCAGTATCCGCTTCGTTTGTAGACCTTATACCCCACCCCAAAGTCGTTTGTGTACCTTCTTTTTAGCTCAATCAAGAATTTAAAAAGATGACCTGAGATTTCCGTCGAATCCCCTTTCATGAAATTTGGTGAGATTTCGTCGGACCCGCCCCCCTCTATTTCACCTCGCGTAGTTATCGGACGCCACCTAACCCCATAACCACAAGCTGACACTTGATTTCATGCATGAGGGTATGGGTAAATTTTATTTTCTTTTTAAAGGAATCAAGGATTGTAAAAAATAACCATAGAAAATTCTGATAAATTTACCAGGAACACTCAAAGATTTTAAAATTAAAATTCGTATGGGGCAAAAATAAGTGGATGCTGGAATTTCATTCAAAGATTTTAATAACAATAAATGTGAAAATATGCTTGTAAGAGGAATTAAATTAAATCTGAAATAAAAGTCTTTTATGATGTTGATGGCTCACCATCATCACAGATAAACGCCTGCATCACCGCTACCTGCAGGATAATTGGTCGTGCTCGAAGCTAACTTCACTGTATGTTATTCCGCGAACCCCGTCTAGCCACTGGCCATTAAATATAACTGCTGCCGTCTGAGGTTGTTTTTCCACAACCGAAGAATAATGAAGGTTGTAGTAGGGAATATTGCAGCCCTCGGATACCAATCTTAGCGGAATGCCGCGGCAATTGTAGAAACCCTGCCCTAGGTCAGCTCAACCGTTACGAAGCTATTCGTCTCGAGGCGAACGCGAGGAGCAATCATGCGAGCGGATTATTTCTAACGTTCACGTCTGCTTCAAACGGATAGCCAACAACAGTTCAATCAGATTATTATAATTACCAGCCTCAAAGTCCGTCAAACATGGCGGGTTTGACGGAGTGTTCTGGTAATTAATTTCTTTCCGGTTGCTTACCTAAATAGTATTGTTATAAATTAAGCTCAAAGTTATTTCTCGTTCCTTGTGCTGTAGTAAAAAGTTTTAGTTGTGTAGTACACTCGCATAATGGGTGTACTACATTCTCTTAATATGACGACAAGAAAAGCAGCATGAGAATTTATGAGCGTGGAGATGTATGGACAGCCACTGTAGCGTAAATGGAATTTTAACCAGACTATATGTTACTACATTTCCTTTTATGTACCCGCGACGCCGAGTGTGCCCACTGGAGGGATGTGCTCCCTTTTGGCAACGCTGTTGGTGGTCGCTGGAGGGAGGATTTGCGTGGCCTGCATTCGGAGGGCTGACGGGCACTCGAGGACTCGCCACGGACAGGTGGAGGAAGAAAGACGGCGGACACAGCGGTCCGTAGGGTGTGAGTGAAAGTGGTTTTTGTACTCCGGGGAGAGTACCAGTGTTTTGCGAGTGTGGCCATTTTGTGGTTGCGGCTGCAGGGTGGATCTAGTCAACAAAAGACGGTAAATGCTCAGAACATGTTTTCTCTTGTTGTTCGTGAACACTGCATATCTGAAGGTGTTGATAAAACCCGTTGCGTCCCTTTTGAGCTAACGCTCTGCTCCAACGATAAATGAACTGAGACTAGTCGGTGCAGCATCAATTAAAAAGAAAAGTACTGTTTCTTTCGGAGGGCTCATGTTTTTGCATTTTTGATTTAGTAAATGTCCTTTTTGTAATACATTAATTGAATAATCTTTTGTATGAATTATAACTGGATTTTATAATTGCCATCTTGATGTTTTGATTGTAATATAGAGTAAAATAAACCTGATTACACTTTATAATTTTTCAAACTATCAAACAGTTTTTATTATATTTCATTAATTTTACTAATAAAGAATTCATTATAATAACAGTAGAATACCGGTAGGTATTACAATGGCCCCAAACGTGGTAGGCGTTTCGATTTATCAATCAAAATTAAAAATGGTATGCAGTGGACACAATCATTTTATCGATATTTTTGGTACTCTCTGAATATTTCAGTTGCTGATGAGAGCAAGGATTTTAGTGCAAATAGACTATATCTCATGAATATAATTGTGTCTTGCAGCATTTGTTGGAGGTGTGGACGAGAGGCAGCCACTGATAATGATACAATTTAATTTACAGCTCTTTTAAATATTTAATGATATGTGCAATGTTTATAAAAAAAAATAATTTTCAGAGGAGAATGTCTTTTTTTTGTTGCATTTCACATATGTGATATTTCATTGGAGGTTGATTTTGTTGGTGTAATATTTCTTTCTCGTGGCATGTGTTCAGACAAGCGTTGCCTAGTGTTGTTCTGTTGGTAATTTTTTCAATTGACTGAATTTTATTTATTGAAGGGACAATGTTATGCGGACTTAAGCAAAGTTTTGATTTATTTTACATTTGATTACTAAAATCCGTCGGCATTCGTGAATTCGAAGGCAGTGAAAGATCAGAGTTTATGTTTCTGAGATCGGTAATGCAAAGTTTATGTAGGATATACGTATAAAGTATTTTTTTTAGATTTCAAAAATAGATGGGTAGAACATGTGGTTTTTGTGCGTATAAATCTTGTCTTTTGATGTTTTATTTGACGTCATATGGTTCATCTATCTGATGTTTGGAGTGAAAGGTTCATGTTTAAAGTTCCAAACACATGGCATTACTTGTGGATTAGTGTGCAAATACTTTAAATCTTGTCTGAATATTTTGTTGTTTTGGTACTTCACGTCATATGGTTCATCCATTTGAAGTGTCGAATGATTTGCCGTTCAAACAGCGTTGCTCTAGTGGTCATATCTTTTAATATGTGTTGACTGGTGTTGTGGAGTTTATCGCGGGAATTTGTGGTTAGGTTAGTAGTCAGCTGAGTAGTTTATGATTCTGAGATCAGGATTTAAGTTCGGCGACAACATGGAAAAAGGTAATCCGTGCAAGGAAACAGCCGAAAACCCGACGAGTTTCCGAAACACCGAAGAACCGATAGATAACACAACTAATATGGATAATCAGGGGTACAGTTCAAATTGCACAATCGAGCGGGGGCGATGGAACTCGAAATTTCACTGAACAGTAATAACGCGGCCGGGGAAACAGATCAAACTACATACCAACCCACCGCAAGAGAGTTTCAAATACACACAGCATCCACGGAAACACAACCTCCAATAGACTTCAGTATATTGCTAAATGTAATGATGAGTCTGAAAGAGGGACAGGAAAAGTTAAAGACAGATCTGAAAGAGGGACAGGAAAAGTTAAAGACAGATATGAAAGAGGGACAGGAAAAGTTAAAGACAGATATGAAAGAGGGGCAGAAAGACGTTATCGATAGTTTGTCGAAACAAATTAATGACACAAATGGGAGAATTGACTCATTGGAAAAAAGACAAGACGATCATTACAAAAATTTTGATGCAAAATTATCCAGGGAAAGTTTGAGGCAAGTGAAGGCGAGTCAATGTTTGTCTATGCTTCAAGGTTATCATCTCTGTCGGATATCTGGACAGACCCATGACAGATACAGAACTAAATGCCGCCCTCACTGAGCATTTCCCTGCAGAGATTCAGGTTAGACTGAGCCATCCCGCAATCACCACTCAAAAGCAATTCTTGGAAACCTTGAGATACTTGGATAGGATCGGCATAAATCAAATTCAGGATCATCCGGTGAGTGTCGATCAAAGTCATAATTTCAACAAAAGAGGTCAGGTAACGGATAAACGATGGTATATAAAGAATAATTACCGACACAATTACCGGGACCATCAACCGGACAGAGATCCGAAGAAACGTGGCATTCGAGCAACAAGAATCACCATCGTTTCGAAAATAAAACGGCGCGTGTACAGAATAATGCTGTGAATAGCAATCAAAAAGAAATACCAAAATTGGTTCGAGTGAACAAGTAACGCATTCGAACGCAAGGGTAGACACGCACCGAGAAACTGTCCACACTACGCCAAGCCCGCAATAAAATAGAAAGGCAATTTTGGTTGAAGTGTGGAATGTAAATACAGAATTAAGTAGTTAGCAAAATTTATTTAATAAGGAAATAAATGGCTGATCAAGAAGCTCGTGTCATATAAACACTGTGGATGAGTTTGAAAATGTTAAACGCGAAGTACCTTGAATGTATCGACGTGTTTGCAACAACACCGTCAGGCTTTCGGAAACCGCTAATCCAGATCCCTCTAATCCAGATCCCCTCAGGTAGACACCTTGCCACAGCGGGACGCTTCCGCTAACAAGCGAAGGCCGATGAATGGAATCGCCAACAGCTTACATAGGAAACATGTTTTGACGTTACAATTGCTCTGATAAAACTTAGAGGCATAAAGATAACGTGGTGATTTGTATAAAATCCTTACTGTGAAGAAGTAAAGAAAACAAACACAGTACTATAGAAATTTACTGTGCTATATTTGCGTCCGAGTAACACAAAAGCCTAGGCCTAGGTAATAAAAATGGAAAGGGTAGGTGAAAGTAAAACCTAGCTAAAGTGTAAGTAAAGGTCATATTTCCACACAGTAGATGGGGAGACATAAATGACTTAGGCAAATATTGAAGCGCAGATTAAAGAGGAATTACGAAACATATGTTCATGGTGTATTCACTAGCAAAAGGGTTTACCATAAAGGATAGCGTGAAGAATGAAAGAAGCGTTGATTCAGTGCAAAAAACACTGCGATCTGCAGTTGTGAGTGCGGAATGTGCATTACCAGACGTGCAATTCCGGAAAATTTGCGTAAAGCGTGTATATGAGGACACTCATAGGCCAAAAGCACTCATCTTGGGTAAAACATATCCCGAAGATAGAAGAATATTTTTAATACTACGGTAAATTGCGCGACGTTATTCCGGCCCGGTCGACTTACAGTTCGATAAGCGGTCTAAACTCCTTGCTGGAAAAGGTAATAAAACACCCTGCTTCAGGAGGAAGAAAAAACCGGGAAGAAGACATAAAAAGGGCGCATGAATATTTGTTGGAAAAGGCGACAAAAAGACAAATTAAACAAGACAAAAAACATACGCAAAGGTTCGAGGTCGGACAACAAGTTCTGATACGGGCGAATCCTATATCGGATGTGAACAAAAAGTTGATTTCGAAGTTCTTTTGGCTTTATCATGGTCCGTTTGCCGTAGAAAAGGTGATTTCGACCAACTGTTATATGTTAACGGATGGAATTTCACAGATGGGACCACACAATGCCCGGAATCTCAAGGTTTACCACGCCGCCTAAGGTGTATGAGTAACAACAGATGTACCACGTACACAAGAAACCGCTACTCCCAGGAAGGTAGACCCAGATCCTTATCTCTGGTAGACGACCCATTAGCGGACAGAGGCAGAGAGCCGCAATTGCCGGCGGCTGGTGTACAATAACATATGATTTGGCATATTTCTACGTTCCTAGTTACTATGCATTTTTGACTATAAAATCCTGAAGGAAAAAATTAGTTTAAAAAAAAAATATATATATTTTTATTATATTATGATCAATTAGCTTCCTAAAATTATGGGTAAATCACTCACTTACTTCAGTTTCTCTGACAATGTTCTGCGTATATTGTAGATATTAAGGTTTCCTAGAAGTTTTTTTTTTTTAATTTTTAAGCCTTTATGTAAATAGGTCTATGTGTAATTTATATTCTCATGTATATGTTATTATTGTGTTTAATATATGTTTGTATGAGGGATGGCTATCTGAATTCATGTGTATATAGAGTAAAGGAATTCTAAGACGGCCAAAAGATGTAAGAAAGCCCATTAAAATTCAATTCACAAATCGAGAATCGCGGTGATTTTGGGATCTCATTTAAAAACTGTGGTAATTGTTAAAGTGCTAAATTAGTATGTTTTGGTCTCAACTAAAGTAGAATCACAAAACTCAAAATAAAATTATTATGTCATAATAATTTTCATTAACAGTGGGGCATTATGTAACGATTCGCTAAGCTCCCTGTTACATATAACTTTTTATTGTATATAAAGTAAAGGAATAGAATATTTTTCCATTTCTTGGGATGTCCACTGCATGTTCGAAAGATGCGTTTGAAAGGATAAGAGGCAAGGATTTTACGCTTCAGTGAAGGGCAGACGCACTGGCGCCTTTTGGGCAGAATGTTAAGAGGATTAGGGATTTCTGGTGGGCAACCGGTAAACAGAATTCCTTCCTCCCGAGGAGACATCGGCTCCCGAGGTTTGCCGAAACTTAACGCGGCGAAGAGAAGCACAGATTCACATGACGTCAGATGGTCAGCCAATCACAGGGAACATAGTACTAAGATTCGGGGAATTTTATGTTCTATGTCGTCTTCGAGCCACAAGAGGCGGAGTCAGAGTTTACCTCCGTGGTGGCAGAAAAAGACGAGACACTTCCTGCCTGACTTCCCTCCAGTTGGGAGCCCAGACGAGTCACTGGTAACTTGCGGTCCATGTGTGCTGGGCTGACTTGTGTCCTGGAGACCATCTGAGGCGCACTTCTGACTTGCGACTTGCTGCATACTGCTGGCGTGGCCAGTTACGACGCTCAGCGCTACCTGCCGTAGAACGGTAATGTGTTTCTTCGAAGCCATTCAGCCTGCAACTTCCGTGAAACTGTACCCGTAAGCGCATCTGAGATAAAGATCCTTGCTCTGATCTGATAAACCACTGAGCTAGACTGTGTAACTGTCGAATGCAGGTTAATCATTCGTGGCGTCCCAACCTATTAAAATTCATTATTGTTTGCCATCATCATAACTGGTAACATACTTTGTATTAGAATAATTGTGAGATTTTTTAAAGTACAACTATACTTGTTTGCTTGCATTTAAAGGGCTCATTGTACGTCTGAGCGTTGCTTAGAAAGTTGCAAAACCTCTTGTTTATTAACGTAATGGTAAATACGCTCAGATTTGTAGATGCCATTGTGAAAATCTTTATTAAAATGTCTTTTTGTGACAGTTTTCAAATCCCAGAATCATCCAATTCTCATTTAAATAATTTACATTTTGACATTCAATTATAGTATCCTATATAGCGTAAAATATTAAGAATTAATTAATAATCCCCCCCCCCCCCTGGTGATACGCTACAACTTTTGTTACGGCTCTACCTGCTGCAGTTTTTCATCGTAAATAACATATTTTCGTTACTTTTTATATTTTGTTTATGCCCGTCCGATGTTATTGTTCCCCACGGATTCTACAAGCAAAAACCAACGCCTCATTTTTAGGACAACAACTTTAAGTTCTGCTTCTAATTATGTTTGCCTACCTGTCATCAAGTTGTGTAGTCAGTTACACTGAGAGCAGTCGGATGAGGTCGAGTTTGACTGCCCATCACTGGAGCACTCTCCTCAACGGAGACCTTCTGGCGGTGCGGAAGTCGCCTGCCGGACGGAGACAATGGGGCAATCAATATCCTAATGAGAGGACACGGCGCCGTATCTAATTATCGGGGTGGTCAAGCATCCTGCAGGAGCCTAATGGAGGAAGGGACGAGGGAGGAGTACTTGCTCACTACAATGCAGTTATCTTTCTCCCTCTGGCGCGCATCATTGTTCATTACAGTAGCGACACAGGGAGAGAGGGTGCGAGAGGGGAAGTGGCCGCCGACGAGCACCCTCGCAGTTCAGCGTCCGCCCTGAACCGCGCGACAAGTGGAAACAGAGCAGCAAGTGGGAAGTGAGTGCTTCAGACGGACATAACAGCGGACAGTGGCTGTCCCGCATACCTGTTGCTTCACTGTAGCAAGTGATATGTAAATGGTGTCGTGTCTTCGCGAGTGCTACAGTGATTGTCAGTCAGTTTGCTAGTAATCATGGTTTAAGACTGCCAGTGTTTTGTAGCCATTTAGGACAGCGTAGCTACGAAACGAATCTGTTGTTGGATACACCTCTTTTACATTACCCATACGCATTAATTTCCTGATTGATGCATGCAGTTACCATGCGATCGGAGTAGGTAGTGAAAGTCTGCCACCGGTAACCTTCACAGTGACGACACCGTGCGAAATTCATACGTAACATTCATTAATTAATTTCAGTCAGTGCTTGAAAGATAAATGAGTAATCATTGATTGTGTTGTTGTAAGGTACTGTAGAGTATGCCCCATGACGAAGTTTTACAGTTTTACTGAGCCGCGCGTACCGAACCATGAGATCCTTATTCAGTAATCCACCAATCAAGAAAACGAAGAAGGAGTTCAGTGATCTGTTATCATTGACTGTAAACCATTAACATACGTTACACTTGACTGAAGGCTTTCACCATGGAAGAGAGAACCTCTCGACGCAGGCACCACTCGGTGAGTACTAAATATTCCATAAAACTGGTCCAGCTAATTTTACTGTCATTTCTGATGTGGACGTCCACAAAGTTTCTCTTGTAGAATTTGTGGGAGTAAATGTAAACATGTAGTAGCCAGTTCTCTCAACCAATTTTCTTTCAATTCGTCGACGTCGATGTCTTCCAAAACGAAATAGGATACAGGAGGGTTAGAAGGGCAAGGAACAAAAGAATTTGAGTATAGCATTATGAATGAATCTATCCGGTTACTTTCACAAGGAAGTTTTGAGAGATAGTGAATAGCAGAATCTAGAATGCTGGACAGAAGATCGAGACCGCGTATTTCAGAATTTCTTGTTTTTGGATATGCGGAAGCAAAAAACTGGCCCTTTGAATTAAACCAAACTAGGGAGCGTCCATAAACCACGTAGCTCCACTTTGGCCTCCTGTGAACTCCCCCACGTAGCGCGACGTGGATTTTGTTTTTACCTCCCTCCCCCCCCCCCCCCCCTCGTAGCACGTAGCTATTTTCCATATTGATTCTGGAAAACAGTTTGCACTGTTTTCTCTTGTCAGACTATAGTAAATTACATAGGGGGATAACTAAATGACGGAAATAAATATTTACATGCTTCTGTGTGTTCTGTATCTCATTTTAACTGTGACAAATAATATGAAAGAAAAGATACGTGGCTTGGCTCGGACCCCTCCCCCCCCCTCCTCCCCCTCCTCCCCCCTCCTCACCACGTAGCCCAGCGTAGCTCGGCAGCCAACCCCTCCCCCCCTAGAAGGAGCCACGTAGTTTATGTACAATCCCCTAGATGGTGCAATAACTGCATCGTCGATCACATTTCGGATATTTGAGGTCTAAGTCTGGATCCAGCACTCAGGTTCATTCTAACTTCACAGTTCCGACGTGGAATCATAACAGTGTCGTATCTTTCTCGGTGAGAAAAGCCGAATGTGCCTCTCGTCAATCATCTGTGACAGTTCAGCAGCCACACTTATCACGGTTCAGCGTATGTAATTGTTTGTCTGCAAACGTGAAAACATTCCGTGGTTCGATTTACAACTTAAGCCGTATGATTACGCAGGGCAGTGGTTAAATATGATTTGAAGTAACATTCCAGGCATTAAAATAACAAGAATTCACCTAGTTTCATTCGCGTTTCATAGACTTAACGCCTGTCTATCGCAGTTTCAGATCGTCTCTGCAAACAAGTTTTCGTTGATCCTAGTGAGTCAGCGGTTAACGGCACTCTGGAGGTCACTCCTTCTATCCCCAGTCCGGCCGTGAAGAATTCCATTTTACACAGTTTCTCAAATACTTTCCAGAAGAATTCCTACATGGTTCCGTCATAGAAACCGCGGTTAGATTCCTTCCTGTTCACTGTCTCCCACTCTCTTCAGTCTATATGAACTCACCGAGCTCCGAGCCTGGCGAGTGGCAGCTCTGGGACCTGGTATTCTCGAGGAAGTGGATTTGAATCCCTGTCCGGCGATCCATATCTCTATTTTCCATCGGTTGCCAAAATCGCTTCTGGTGAATGAGGGAATGGTTCCTTCCCATAGGCTATGTCCGTATTGCTTCAAGATGTAAGTTTTGGTATACGAAAACATTAATTCTCTTATTCTTTATAATTGATTTTGCTGCACATCAGTTAGCCGGGAATAGACCAGCTTATGCGAAAACGTACTGTTATATTTACCAACTTAACATTTTCGGATCGTGATACTCAATAGGCAGGGGCGGATCCAGGGGGGGGGTCTAGGGGGCTCAAGCCCCCCCCAAACGTATCTAGGTCCATCCCTGACATTGTAGTTTTGAGACTTTTTTTTTTTTTTTTTTTTTTTTTTTTAGCTCTACGGATTTGAGGCCCGAGGAGGCTATAAATACTACCTTCTTCCCGACTCAAGCCCCCCCCCCCCCCAAAACCAAAATCCACTGAACGCAAGCCCTCTGAACCAAAATTCACTCAAGCCAAGCCCCCCCCCCCAAACCAAATTCCGCTCAAGTCCCCCCCAAAACAAAATCCTGGATCCGCCCCTGCTCAATACATTTATTGGTAACAAACAGTCTTTCCTTTCCGCTCTTAGCTTCTCCCTGCTATTAACTCCACAGAAAAACTCTCTCTGGTCCCGTAATATACGTACGTTGACAAGGCGTAAAAACATAAGAAAAATATAAAAAAATAATTAATCAAATGATCACGTCGTCGAGAAGATGTACAGTTGTAATAACAAAAAGAAGTCTCATTCTTCCAGCTCTTAAAGTACTTAAAAAAATACTTCCATCTACCCTGGAAGTCAAATTGGTTTTTTTTCTTTCAATAAGAATAGTAACATCTTGTATCATTACAAACCGTAGCAACACATAAAACTAAGATTACTGTCACACACCCTTGCTTATTTATTTTTGTTTGGGGCTTTACCCCTGTTCGACGTAGAGCTAATTAGAGGCGGGAATGAAATGGGAAGGAATTCGGCCATGCCATTTTGGGGGAAGAATCCCGGATTTCGCCTGGAGTGATTTCTGGAAACCATCGAAAACCCAATTCTGTATGACAGGAAGGAGATTCAAACTCGCGTCTTCTCGAATGTGAGGCCAGAGCGTTACTGTTCACCCACCACGCTCGGTACAAATCCTTGTGGATTGTAAATTGTGTATTCGTATGTTTCCTGTATAATTGACCAAAAATGTGTATGTGTTTAAAGTCCAGCATCTCACTGTATTTTTAAATCAAAATAAATGTCGTATACTGGTCATCAACTTCGTCTGTGCTAAATTATCCCGTCGCAAGTTTCGTATCCGTCCTACTTTTGTACATTTTATGAACACCAAGCGAACAAGAGAAGAAAAGAAACTTCTAAGCCAGACAGCAGCAATGTTTTACATCCAAAAGTCCCGTATTTTAACATCATCATTACAGCATTCATCTCCTTGGTTTTTATCGGGATGTCGGGTGGTTTGGTCGCTCAGTGGTTAAGGCGTCTGATTGGAAAACGAAAGGTCCCCAGTTCGAATCGCCGTCTCGGCAGGGATTCTCATAGGCACTTAGCCCGACCTCCACCTCTGTCACAGCTTGCTGCGTATTGCTCGTTCGGATTCCACGTTAAACTGTAGGTCCCCTGTACCTAGCAAGATTATCGGGTTAGGTTAATGCGGCTAAGACAGGGGTGGAATGCGCAGCCAAAAGAGACACCATCACCAGGTTATTACGACCACACTGAATTATTATTATATCGAGGTATCAACGAATTTAGTAGAGCAATTTTTAAAAAAAAAATGCAAGGTAAATATTGCGCGGAAGGTGGAAATATACTCGAATTCTTAGGGCTAAATGTTCGGCAACCGCGTTAAAAATGCTTATTTAGAGCAAAGGAAGGAATTGTTGCTAATCTATGGCGAAGCCATTGGACCAACAATATCAGGGTCTACCAGTAATAAGAAGAAAATCATCCAATGATCAAGCATTCGTGGCGAATTATTTCGGCGAAACACGGAAAACTAAACTTTATTAATTGAACTCGGTTTATCCCAGTAGCAATTCCAAACGATACTGCTTTGACCTCTGCTCAGTAGAATTTGATCAGCCAATCTTCTTAAAAGACCGCCGATGATCTAGACAACATTCTGTAGTTGAATGCACAGAAAAAAAGTTTAACGAGTCTTAATCCGGGATTGATAACATGATACTTCGCCCTGTACTGAAAAACAACAGCTGTCATCAGGCTCTCGACTGGTATGATGCAATCCTCTATCCCTTCCTATCCTGAGCTAACCTTTTCATCTTGACATACCTCCCTCAAAACCTACGTCTTCAATTATCTGCTTCACATATTCTAATCTTTGTCTACCTCTACAGTTCTTTGCTTGGAATGTTCTATCCACTAACAAATTAACCAAGCCCGCACATCATGATACGTGACCCATCATCCTGTTTCTTCTATCTGTAAGACTGTTCTACAAACTTCTCTTCTTCCTCATCACCTCCAACAATTTTTCTTCTTTCTGGTAATCCTATAGTCCACCCTTCGCTACCATAAAATGCTGTGTTCCACAAATTGACATTTTAAGAGTTCTTTGTAAGTCCTAGATCAATATTTGAAACTTTTGCAGGAATAACAAAATTATTAATTACAATATTGTAAAATTTGTCCTCTACACGCTATAGAGGTCAGTGACGGGTATTATCATTCCGTTTATTTTGCGGTCTGGTAGCACAGTGGTTACTTCGCTTGCTTCCAGAAAGTTGGCTGCTCCGGTCTCGGTTTCTAATCCCGGTAAGCGCAGGGATTTTTGAGAGTTGTGTTTGATCATATGAGCTTGCCAGGTCGTTCCGTGGTTCGGATTCCACGTTAAACTGTAGGTCCCAGAGGAAAGGAACTGGCCATCCTACCTCTGACACAAAGACTTGGTATGCCTCCTTCGGGAAGATCCAACCAACCTTCGAGTTGTGGACTAAGTCAGTTTTTTATGTTCCACGGAACATTTCCTTTCCGTTTTTTATTCCTTGGTATAATAATCATGATATTAGCGACAAACCTTCCAACGCAGTGATGCAGTGGGTAGTTAATTCTAACGCCCTAATGTACAGTACGTCCAGTTTCATTCAAAATAAACGTCGATCGGTGAATTGAGATCGATGCGATCATCTGAATTGTGTCATACCTGTGAGAAGGAGTCAGGTACTGATATTTGAAGGAGGTCCACGATACACGGGCTGTAGGTACACCCACGGTTAGAGGCGGCGGTGTTGTAGAACAAGGCTAACTCTGCGTGTACAGAAAGCAAACACGCTCCTTTTGTTTCGCCCTGTCACAATGGCCGCGGAACAAAGAAACCGCTTTGCACTTGTGATCTCCCGTTCGCGCACAAGTCTGCCAGTTCCTGTGTTGTACAGCGAGGTGTGGTGTTATCTAAGAAACATATCGGGCTCAGCAACTCATCTCACTGCAACGTTTTCAACTCACCGCTTACAACTGCAAAATATTTGACCGAATCATCCGATTACCACCTGAAAAATACTTGTGAAATTTTTGAGCTTTTGCTTACATATTACCAACATCATAAATTAAAAAAAAAAGTTAACAGAATCAACACTACTTATATGTTATCGATCATTCCATATCCGACAAAAGGCGACGGCATACTGACATAAAAATACTTCTTCTAAAATATTTTACTCTTGTGTCCTATGGCACTATTTGTTCATATCGTCTTTATTAAAGAAGGTTGTCAGACCTCAAGAAATGCTGGGTTTTGTTCGCAGTGTGCGGGGACCATACCTAATGAGTAATGCAGTTGCTGTCTTTCGATTTTGTTCTTGACATTTTCACTGATGTTTCTGACTGCTATTCTTCTTTATGAAAAGAGGAAAGCTTTGAAATGCACACTGTGTCACGCGAAATCACTATAGCCTGCACTTCCATGATTAAATTAACTATTTCGTGCCTTTAAATATTTTTCTCTTATTCAGTTCATGTCGATAAGTCATAGCTGCCAACGTTTTGCAGTGCTGAAGCAGCTCAGAATATTTAATACAGTGACTTAGAAATTAGCAATTAAATTATGGGATGTAAAGCTGAAGTACTGGGTTAGGGTCATGCTCAACAATTTCCTGCAACTAAGAACTAGAAGAGATTCGGGGAACTGCAGCAAGCAAAACAATAGCTCAGGTTTTGATGGTACAAGTAAATGAGATGTTAGTTTGGTAACGCTAGAACCTGGTATTCGGGATTATGTGGGTTCGATCGACGATCCGACCATCCAGAATTTGGTTTTCCATGGTTTCCCCAATACTAATATTATAAATCAGAAAGTCTCTCCGTCTGTTTTTTATGTTTTAATGACTAAACCGATCTTGAAATTTGTATCATTTGGACGGACACAGGATTCTTTTCTCGAGTTAAATAACATACTTTGTCATTAAATTTTAAAAACCTAAAAGTGACAGACAGAGGAAAGCATGTGGAAGTATCTGTAATGTTATATCGGTTGCTAAGGCTTTGCTTTTCTCACAGTCAGTTTCTGTATGATCTCTTCACAGATTTAAGGTCAGACAAAACTTATTATGTAGTAAACGTTATGTACAAGACATTATTGAAATAAGATGTCCCCGGCAAGCGACTTAATTTTAAACGACAAACAAGAATTTGCCGGAGGAACTATCATAGTTAGTCTCCCATTGTTAATCCTTCAGACTTAGTTTGTTGCTATTTTTAAATATGCTGCACATTAGTTCTCTTCATGAGACAGGTTCAATAATAGAATGGTATCGTGATGGCTTCCCCGTGAGATTATCCCCACTCAGAATTTTTTTGCTAGAATTGGGTAAAGAAAGCTATGAGGTGACCCAAAAAAGCACCAAGTTCACGCGTACGAAGATTAGGTAACTCAATGCATATGAATGCCGGTATTGTTCCTTCAAGAATGTAATAGCCGAATTGCTTTCTATTCGTTCCCAATCCTCTCTTCTTCTAATGACGATGTCGAAGTCAACAGGCGTAAACCTCAGTAAAAAAAGAAGCGATGGTAGCTACTTCGTTTGCAGCAAATGGAATCGTCTTTTGTACAGAAATACCTGTCAGATCCAAGAGTTATTGTCAGCCGAGCCAGGCTGCATTCCTTGTGAAAGGATAAAACGGAGAACAAGCTCCACTAATGCAAGGCACAAAGAACGAGAGAGTGAGTGACACACCCTCGCATGGCCATTGGTCTTTCTGACCACTCTGCACCCGAGAAGCCTACCCCTTCACTACGCTACACTCCCCTCCATCAAAATTAATCGATGTAATAACTGGCCAACACACTCACTGAAAAATGTATCTATTCAATGATTAGCCAATTTTACGCGTCAGCTTGACTTGACAAGTTTTTAATCGTTTAGAAATTTTTTCCTTGTACTAACGTACAGGGTGGACGAGAAATGAGACACGAAAGAGTAAGAGAACGAAAGATATTTGATCAATGTAATCACCTTACCAAAAAAAAAGGCTCAAAAACTTCTATTCCCACATTTTATTCAGTATTTAGGTTATGATTTAGAGTAAAAAGGTTTAACAACTGCTTTCAGCTTTATGTCCGATAATCTGTACGTAAAAATTTTTGGATGCTGCATACAGAGTATCTGCAAACAGAATTTTCAACGAAATTTCATTACCAATTTTTGTGTTTCTCCATTGTTATTAATAAGTTTTGGGGGCAAATCGTTTCCATAACTGTGTTTAAATATTATAACTTAATAGGAGTTAGAGTACGAGAATATAGATGACTACGCGAGAAAAGATCGCATAACATCCAATCAAAGTTCTTCTATATAAATATTCGTGGCTGATATCTTGATGTAACTCTTTAGATGAGCGCGATATTATCGAAATAAAAAACTTAGTTTTATAAAATTTCGTTTTTACCATTCTTCCTTTACGTTTACAAGATCATTAGACATTTATTTTTGTAGTTTGCTTAAGGTCTCATACGACAGGAAATATCTTATTGGTTGTTGCGGAGATTTGAAGTCGATAACGCTTACTGGTGAAGGGGAAACAAGAAGCGTACCGCAGTTCATGAGGTATGTTTGGTAAAATCCATGTTCTATAAGAATATAGATAATTATTTGTCACATAAAAATTGTTTCAAAAGATTTCTTGCTGTGGGAATATTTTGAGATTTGTCTAATGCATTTTCATTGCTTCCACAATGAAAATCTCATAAAAAAATTAAAGTACGAGGCGTATTCCAAAAGTAAGGTCCGTTTGATCATAATAAAAACATCGTTCAGGATACAAGGTTTTTATTAACGTCAGTATGTAACTACATATCTAGTTCACTTTTCCACATAATAGCCGTTCATATCTATACACTTTCTGTAACGCTGTACCAGTTTCTTTAACCCCTCGGCATAAAAGTCTGCCGCCTGGGACCTGAACCAATTGGTAACGCTCGTCTTGAGTTCTTCATCGGTTTGAAATCGTTGTCCACCAAGCCACCGTTTCAAATGCAGGAAGAGAAAATAGTCGCTTGGTGCAAGATCTGGACTGTAAGCAGGGTGGTCTAGGATTTCCCAACGAAACTCTTGAATCTTCTCTTTGGTTTTGGAAGCGGTATGCGGGCGTGCGTTGTCGTGCAGGAGGATGATGCCAGACGACAGTTTCCCGCGGCCTCGATTTTGGATGGCACGTCTCAGTTTGGTGAGCGTTGCACAGTACACGTCAGCTGTAATGGTTGTCCCACGGTCCATGAATTCGATCAAAAGGACGCCCTTTTCGTCCCAAAACACGGAAGCCATCATTTTGCGATTCGTGTAAGGCGATTGCTTACACTTTTTGGTTTGGGTGAACCGGAATGGCGCCACTGCATTGATTGTTGTTTTGATTCTGCGTTGGTGTACGCTATCCACGTCTCGTCTCCCGTAACAATTTGGGAAAACAAACTGTCTCCATCTTGTCTATAGCGCTCCAAAAATTGTCGTGCGCTATGCATTCGTTGCTCTTTGTGCTGAGCGGTGAGCAGTTTTGGCACCCACCGTGCACAAAGCTTCCGATATCCAAGCTCTTCAGTGACAATCCTGTAAATTGAGGTTCTAGGCAACATTTGGGAATTCCATAGCCAGACAACTAATCGTCAAACGCCGATCACTTCGCAGTTTTTGGTTAACTTGCTCGACGATGTCGTCGGTCCAAATACCGGGCCTGCCACTCCGCTGTTGATAGTGCACATCTGTGCGACCACTTTGAAATTCTCGACACCAGTGTCGAACTTGTTTCTCACTCATTATGTTTGGTCCATACACTACACACAATTCGCGATGGATGTCCGCAGCTGACGATCCTTTTGCCAACAAAAATCTAATCACACCGCGCACTTCACAACTGGCGGGTGCTACGATTGTCGCGGCCATTTCGAACTGCTCTCAACAATAGATATACGGCTACTGCGGCACGCCAACAATACTGCATATTTACCAGGAATTGGTAGATGGCGCTGCAGGTGGGAAACGTCATTCATGCCTATCATCTGTGACATCTTGTACCCCGGACCTTACTTTTGGAATACGCCTCGTATTATGAATAGGTGGAATTGTTACTAACAGAAAACAAATCAGTTTTCTGAGTGGGAGTTGATGGGATGAGGAATACTTCAAGGTTCTATATTGGGTCCATTGTTATTTTTGATATCTGTGAATCGTTTACTTTGAGTTGCTGCTAAAAACTCCAAATTTATCCTTTCTTACAGATGACGCGAGCATAGGAATAAAAGGACTTCAGATTTCTCTGTTGAACGTATAAAAAACCATGTCTTTGATCGCACTAATAATTGATTTAAGCAAGTGGTTCCCAATTAGTTTTTTTCCCCGAGTACCACTTCAAGAAAGAGCTCAACCTCTTGTATATCTAGGCTTCGCACAATTAAAACATAAATTTAATTCACACACACACAATTTGACTGTCTTAAAACATATTTTTCGATAGAATATATATATATATATATATATTTCAAGTATCTTACTGATTGTTTTAGTCAAGAGATTAACGCGCGTACTCCTTGAAGCAGCGTCACGTACCCTTGGGGGTACGCCTGCCACTGATTTAAGCAAATGACATGTCATTAAACTCCGATAAACTCAATACACGCAATATAAATAGTAGGGACCTATGTACAGAAATTAACATCAGACGTACATATAAAATTTACAGGCCATTCTATTCAAGCGGTAAAAACAGTAAAATTTCTAGGATTTCATATTGCCCATAATTTAAATTGTAAAGCACGTATCTCTGATTTACTAAATTTATTAGATGTAACCATAAACGAAATTCTCACAGTTTCAGCCACAGGTGATCTCAGTATAAACTTGTTTATTTTCACTCTTCAATTTCGTACGCTATAATCTACTGGTTTTATTCAACTCACAGCGATAAAGTATTCAGAGCTAAGAAGTGATTTGTTAACAGTAGAACTTGATGCAGAGCTGTTCATGAAGATAATAATTTTAGCATTGGTAACCGAATATATGTGCCCATTAATATCCTTTACAGTCTTGTTGAAACATACCGGTATAGTAAAATACACAGTTGAGGCACTAGGGGGGGGGGGAGATTTTTACAAGTATTACAAGTCATTTGTTCAAAAAGTGGTCACATATTCAGGGATACGTGTCTTCAACAAGCTCCCAGCACATGTTAAATTTCTGACATCGGGTGAGCTCAAAAGAATTTTTAATTGCAACCTGCTTCTACATATTTCATAGAAGATTTTATCCAGAATTAATTCTGGATAAATAATTTCCAGTATCTTGTATGAATCCAATTTTTAAAATTATGTACGTATTATCATATGACACTGCACCTTCTGGGATACACATCTGTTTTGTTATGTACTGATTTTGCCGTAAATTTATTACTTTCCCCATCCCACTCAGAGTCTTATACTAGGATCTATGTTTGATGACTGTAATGTATGGTATTATGTTATTGCCAGATTTTTTCCGACTTTTGGCTGAAAGATTTCAGGTACGAACTAATACAGAAGTAAATTTTGTCAGATAAAATACTAACATTTATTTGCAGCAGAATGAAAATTACTGTAAATGCTACGTTGGAAAGTAATTTACTGAATTAATAACGATTGTTTTCTTATTTATTTTCTTTCTATTTTCAAATAATAGTTATTTATTACGTTATTTGCGGATTAGCTTATTTTTTACGGTGGAGAAGTTTCTAACTTTTTTCCCTAAGCGGCATACTTTCTCCGCTTGTATGCTGGCATATTGGCGCTCAGCCGAGCGGAAGCAGTAACATCAGTGTTCGCTGAAAACCTTTTTGCCTGTCGGCGCTGAGCTAATGAAAGACGAAAGCTATTGGCCTCCTGGAATGTATGTCGGTGGGAGCTGGGAACTATGTCAGCTGCACACAACTTGCGGAAAAACGATTGCCGGTCGATTGTACAACGCATGCTTGTTAAGGAACAACAGCTTACCATACTATAAACTGAGTTAGAAGAGAAGTTCGAATGACCAAGACGAAAATCGCTTCCCATAAAAGATATCCGAATAAATAGTATCAACATTGATAACGGCGTCTTTCATTCTAATGAAATATTATGACTCTCTCCACGCATATACCGAGTGTAACACTCTGGCCTCGCATTGGGGAGGACGAGGGTTTGAATCTCCATCCGGCCATTCAGATTTTTCCAAATCACTCCAGTGGAATCCGGGTCTGGTTCCTTAAAAATTCTATGGCTGACTTCCTTCCCCTTCCTTGTCCCAGTCATTTCCCGTCTCTAATGACGTCCACGTTAACGAGCATAAAAAAGATGTATAAGCTGCTGTAATTTAAGTAAAACGTAAGTAGTCAGAGACTCGGTTACTTAAAGCCGGTTTTTGTCATCAACGTCTTGCTCCAACGAATTAGGTGATAGAAAAAGAAACATGAAAGTTTTCAATTACACATCTACCTGCATGGCATATCACTGTTTCGGTTTCCAGTCTTCTTTGGAATCTAATCTTTTCGACAACTACAAGGCTGAAAGCGGTAACAAAATTAAAAATTATGTCATTACCGAGCATTGTGGATGAGCGGTAAGGCTCTGGCCTCGCATTCGGAATGACGTCGGTTCGAAACCCCGTCCGGTCATCCAGATTAGAGTGTTCCACGGTTTTCCAAAATCCCCCCCAGGCGAATTCCAGGATGCTTCCTTCAAAAGGCCATGGCCGAATTTCTTCCCGTTGCTTGCCCCCCATCCTTCCCCATCTCTAATTACCTCGATGTCCACGAGGCGCAAAGCCATAAAAATTTATGTCGGTTATGGTGACACTAAATGCGCTAGGTTATCGTGATAAAGACATTCCGTCCTTGATCAATACCTTTCATACGCATAGTTGCTAAATATAACTGGCAGAGAACTGCCCCAATCAGCTCTACCTGGTGAATACTGTTGGAGTTATATTTGAACTGATTACTGTAACAGGCCACGTCACTACTAAATTGGATGTCAATGATCTCTGTTATATCATTCGTAGAATGTTTCTACAAACATTTCTCAGCTTATCAATAATATAATACTGCTCAGCTCTTTTATGAGTAACAGGTTTCTAAGAATGGTACTGTAATTTCTAGCATCGAATGAGATAAGAAACAAAGAGATAATATTTTAGTAAATAGTTGAGAAATTTCCATTGGAATGTTATTGACGGCAATGTTATCTTCCTTATCATTATTATAATTATTAATATTGTTTCAATTGCATCAAGTTATTGATTTCATTTAATTTAATTGCGATGGTGCTAGCGCTCTGGTGGTAATTTTCCTACACACCCATGCTTCCTCTTTCTGCACCCACCTACTTTGCCCTTAACTAATTTTAATGATTTTAAATTCTTTCAGCGTTTCCCCTGATAATTTATTCCAGTTCCTGCTCTCTTATGTATGAAAAAAAAAAAAAAAAAAAAAAAAAAATTCCCGCACCCTTATGCCTGAAATCAACTGCCAGTTTGTGGTCATGTTCATCTTTTCCTTTCCATACACTCTCGTAACAGTTGTAAACAACAAATGTTTGCTCTTAAACGAATTAAAGGGTGAACTGACGTTAAACCTAACATTTAATTCTTGTTCGAGATATATCAGTATATAAAAGTTTGTGCAGCAAGTAAAAAATTTGTACTAATAAGTATGCAGATAGTTTAGTACTGTTAACCGTTCAGTAAATCGACATTGTGCTGCGTTTGTCGTTGCTGGATTTACAGTTCAACGTGGAATCCGAGCCATGTAACGTTCATAGCGTACTGAGCATATACAAAGTAAGCTTCGCCAGGGGTTGAAGTCATTAGTGTTCCAGGCTGTGTTGGGAATCTTCAGAGCTGAATGTGGGTAACTTGATGCTGAGGTAACACAGCTCGGCCGAACGTATAATGAATACTAAGAAGTAGAGTTAATTAGTGATAAAGAATGCTGTCAAGTGTGATTACGTTACTATCTGAATTGTATGAGGGGTAAAAGCACACTGCTCTTCATAAGACGAAATTTGTAAAAATGCAGCAAGGCCAACGAAGTATCGTACTATAACATGCGATAAAATTCATAAGGTACTGGTTGAATGACGAAGTAGCTTAAAGAGGAGGGTTCACTTAGGAAATACAGATGAAAGAGTTATTGGGTCGATTAGAAGTTCCACAAGAAGACTTCCATACAGGAGTATTGAAAAATATACATTCTCCAATCTTCACTTACATATTTTGTGCTTTCTACTCAAGTTGTAGCCACATACGCATAAAAACAAAAGAACAATGAATGAAATAAGGCAAATAAAAATAAAGCACAGCCACATACGAATCTTTGTCAGTGCAGTTATTGGTCGGAGAAGAAAGGAAAGATTTTCTATTTTCTGAAATCATTGTTCCAAGCATGAAAACCACATAGAGAATATGTGTACACGTATTAAGGAATCCGAGTTTTTGTTGGAAAAAATACAGAATGGAGATTTTGCACTCTTCTGTGCTTATGCGGTATGCCACTCTTAATTGGCTTGCCCATTTAGTCGTCGAGGCAGTGAAAGGCCGTTTCAGCCAATCAGCAGCAGTCTCGCTGCGGTAATGACGGGGTTGTCTCATTGTGGAGACACAACACGTAGTTAAGCGCAATAAAAGTAATGAGGTAAGTCATACACGGCATCAAGATTTCATTTCTGGCAGACAAGTAAAAGGAGAATTAATGACGAAACCTGATACTCAATTCTGTTAATGTTCTATGTTGCTCAAAATGCTTAAACGCCAGAGGTGGAATACTATGATAAACAAAGGCTACTTATGGATAGTTTCCAAGTGTCAATAAAGTGAGAAATTTGCTGTCCATCACGGAGATACATTGTATTACAATATTCTTGAAAAAAAAAAAACATGTACTTTCCACAGTAAGGAATTATTAGGTGTCTCGTGGTTTAATTAATATATGAAATTACTAGTCCACGATACAGTTTGAAATACACAACTTCAAAGATACTGGTCACAAACTCCAACGATTACATTCGAC
This sequence comes from Vandiemenella viatica, assembly GCA_031002005.1. Taxonomy (NCBI): domain Eukaryota; kingdom Metazoa; phylum Arthropoda; class Insecta; order Orthoptera; family Morabidae; genus Vandiemenella; species Vandiemenella viatica. The sequence goes on from JARYHS010012519.1 coordinate 83,245,515, forward strand.
ACTTCTTCCAGAGATAATACTGCCACACACTGTTCGCCGACATACAGGTAAAATGTGTCCATAAACTGTCTTTGAAAACTGAGTCTCTGCCGCTTGCTTTGTAATAAGTTTAATCGAATGTTCTAAAACATTACAAAGGCTTCCGATAGAAATTTCTCGAACTATAACAATGCTTAAACAATTAAAAGCAATCAAAATTAATACATAATTATTTGCGATTAGTACGAAATGATCAGAAATGAAAATTATTCACCTAAATAATTTTAAACTGTAGTAAATCAGACTTTAAACATCGTAGCTCATCTTAAAACTTGGAATCACAAACCATTATGCAATTCTCTTGCATAGTTCTGTCCTTAAGCATATTAAATGGTATTTACATAATATCTTTTCATGAAACAAAATCCATTTACACTGATTTACAGTAAAATGCAAGACAAATATACAAAACCATTTTCAATCACACTCTAGCTTGTTAAAAAGGCTTCATAAAACACAATTTCATTTAAAATTTAGGTTTGAGGGCTGTTACAGAATGTCAGATTCATTTCAAATTTAGAATAACACTACTAATATCCTTCACAAATTTACATTCAGATTTGTCTAACATCAGCCATCTACTATTGACTTACAAGTATTTTTATAAAAACGATGTTATGTCTGTCTTGCTGAATCTGCGTTACGAAGCATAGAAACAGCTTATAACGATGCTCTTCCTGAAGGTTGTCATATTCCATGATAGTTAACAATTAACATATTTTGTAGAATCAGTTCTCAGGTACAATACTATTTTTCAGCATGAAATTGTTATTTTGTTATTGTTGCTCAAGTTTCAGTACTTATTGGACGAAGGATTAAGACTAGTATGTGGAAGAAAAGCGAACCCTACTCCAAAACCTAGCACTTAATTTCGTTTGGATTGAATCACCCACAGAAGAGCTGCTATGTTTTTGCACATGAAACACTCGTGCTTCCAACTAGAAAATGAGGTGGGAACGGCAATTTATTTTAGAACCGTCTTTTGAGCAGTGCGCATCGTTTGTCAGCAGCAGTCATCATGTATTACAAGAAGTTCTAAGATCTCTCTTGTTGTAGCTACGGCGTACGATAAGCAAATTTTTATCGTATACAATTAGTTGCTTTAATGTCACTACGAACTTGTTTTTTTATAAATGACCGTTTCTTATTCGTTAGCATTTTAGACTGGAATAAGTATTTAGTTTCACAATTTGGTGGTGGTTGCATTAATTGTACACTATATCCGTTTAATCTAATCATTGTTTTGTTTCATTGTTACTGATATATTTTTTCTAACTACATTTTATTAATTTTTATTGCTATGCCACTCGTTGAAAATAAAATTACGTAACTTATGCATATCTGTCAACATTTTGATGATGTATAATTAGAGATAAGCGATTTCGGTAAGTAGATTTGAACAGTTGGTCCTAAGACAGATCTAATGATTTTTACACTTTTTTTTATATAAAAAAAATTGAGTGTTCTTATTCGCAGGTATTGATAACAGGAGTCCGTACTTACTTTTACCGACTGGTGGTGAGTAATTCTACACTTGTTTAACACAATTAGTTTTAGTTTCGTTGTTGATTATTTTTCTCGTGTTTGTTACTGATCCGATCAACGTGGATGCTAGGTCCTGTATACTTATTCCCCTAGGCCTGCATGATCAGGCTGGCTCAGACCTCACTCATCATAGTCACCGCAGAGGCAATTCGCGTGTGCCTCCGCCCAGATCTACTGAGCGGGGCGGTGTAACAGTTAGCGTTCTCGCCTCGCATTCGGGAGGACGGCGGCTCGAATCCCCGTCCGGGCATCCAGATTTGGGTTTTCCATGGTTTCCCCAAATCACTCCAGGCAAATGCCGGGATGCTTCCTTCAAAAGGCCATGGCCGAATTCCTTCCCATTCCTACCCCCATCCTCGCCCACCCATCCTTTCCCGTCTCTAAAGACCTCGATGTTAAAAAAAGACGTAAAGCAGTTACAAAAAAAAAAAAAAAAAAAAAAAATACGCCCAGATCCACATGGGTGCCTTTACTACGGAAACTTCCGACAACGGAGTCGCCAGGCCTGTATCACACAGGTGCTTACTACTGACTGAATCGTCGGGCATGGATACTCCAGTCTGAAGCCTGCCACCAAAGAGGTCGCCAACGCTGCGTGGACAAACTGGTGACAAAACATCAACATGTTGTCCCACTCCGGTCTCTGCATGAAGCTGGCCGCTTCATCAAGTCGACCACTGCATCAAATCGGCCACTACTTCAAGACGGGATCATCAAAGTATATCTTCAACTCGTTCGACAACCTCAACCAACCTACAAGCAAGTAGTTAACATCCACCGAATGGTACCTGCATTACAGCTGCAGCCGTTAACAGGGGCTCAACTGTTCCCAATCACCACCGGAATCCATCCAGTATGGAGGCCCTGAGAGTTGCCTGCTACCAGCCGACAAGCATGCAGTCCACACGTTCCGACGAATTCGTGTGCCTCAACATATTGAGTTTTGACCATTTCTGGTCCCTAATTCAAGCCGGGCAACACCATCAGAGTCTCCTACCAAGCATAGCCTACCAAAAAAGGTCTCATCTGCTTGACCAGCCAACAATTTGATCAACATCAACCAACCAACAACATGTTGTAGCAAGCAGTTCCAGACTGACGCCACAAAATAGCGTAACGGGTGACTCAAGTTCAACTTGATCCACGATTAAAACATACAAAGTGCTTATGCTACTAGAAACTAGTCCTGGTACTATAGAAAATTCATGAAATTGCACAGAACCACGCGTTTTCATTAATGCTTGTTTCCACAGTTTCGAAAAATAAAATCGTCGTAATGGTCACCAAAACATATACATCGACTATAAAATTACAAGTATGCCTTGTTAGTGACTTTAAAATTTAGGACAAACAATTTTTTTCTACTTATAACCTTACGCCTCGTCGACGTCGGTCATTAGAGGTGGGATGGGACTGGGGACAAGGAACGGGAAGGAATTCGGCCTTGGTATTTTGAAGGAAGCAACCCGGCATTCGCCTAGAGTGATTCGGGGAACGTTTCGTAATCTCCTGAATGTAAGTTTTGCCAAGATGTGGCAGATTTCATTAAGTACTTCCCTCTGTGATTGGTATGTAGTCGCTTTGATTCGGGCAATCGTTACAAAATTTTGTGAATTGCAAGCATAAGATATCCCTAGATAAAATAATCTTCTTCGATATAAGCATCACAAACTTTGAACCGTGGTATGTCTACCAAGGCTCTTCACGTGTAATCCTCTCAGTCGATATCAGTAGAGAGCAAGTTGCAACTAATATCTGAAACGATGACGAACAATGCTTTTTTCTGGACGATTCTTGCTTTTTGCGTAAAGTTTCTAAAAAAACATGGACAGAGTTGATATAATTAAAAATGTATGTTCCACTTCCCTCTCTATTTCAAGACTTCTGAGTCAGACCCCTTCTGTTGGGCAGAATGCAGATTATTCCGTCAGTGTAACTGGTATGAAAAATATTAATAAAGATAAACACATAGCTGTCAGGTCCTAACACCACACTGCAGACTATCTCGGAAATCATATAAATATGATGGTGAAAAAAAAATTATTGTAGTGTTACGAAGTGTTAAAAGTAACGCCTAATGCCCAAGTGTTAAGATGGTGCAATAGGTAGTAAAGGGAAGCCAACAGTGAACGCGTGTGAGGCTAGGGTTGCATCAGACAGGGGAACTGCGTGGCGCGTGGGTAACGAGATACGGGTGTAAGCTTCCAGAAGGTCGCGCCGGGCAGCGGAGCGCGTCACGGGCAGCTATAAAAAAGAGCCCGCCACAGCGGGAGGGGGACTACTTCTCCAGAAGTCTTCGGTCTCCGAGAGTCGGCGAGTGAGCCACCCAGTAATCAACACAGCGGAGAGACAACGTGTACAACTGTTACCGTAGTCGCCGTTGTTGACTGATAGGGTCTTCAAGTCTTTGGTTCTTGGTAGATGACGGACCAACTGATTGAGGGGCCCACGCTAGTTACTCCCGAGGGGTGGTATCTTTCCTTTAGGTTTCTGATACTGCTAGAACTGGTGTTACCAGCTATAGCCTGGCAACAGGGAGAGTATCCAGACGGAACCGGCGATTATGATGTTTCCAGAATCTGACGATTCTGATGAGGAATAGGTACCTCTCGTAATTTCTGGATATTCCTTAGGGAGATTGTCGGCTTCGTGAGTCACAAGTGTGTTCATCATAACCTCTTGTGTTCTTGAATTTATTTCTCCTGAACTCTTCCTATCCGAGTTCCCGAATTGTAAAAATCGATACCCACTTGTTTCAGTTTCTGGAGTCTTTTCAGCTCAGCTCTCTGTTGCACAACAGGACGCAACAGAGATCCCCTTATTTTCTTGGTGTCAGGTGTGGGGTTAGGCCTGGGAAAACTACGAGTGTTTGGCCGGAAAAGCCACAAAACCAGTGAGACGACTGACAGAATTTTGGCCAAGGTTGCCCAAAGGTCAGTACGTTGCAGCGATTACAGGCCGCAATTTGAGGAATAGGAGTAGGGTTTTCGAGAAATCTCAGCCCGAAGTCGGAAAAGACTGACGGCTTTGAGCACGAAGCCGACTAGCAAGATTGCGCAACGAGGCGACATTGGAAGAAAAGAAGAGGATCCATTGGTCGTCTACGGGGAGCGGTACGCGACATCACGCGGGACGCTGATTGATAGCAACGCTGCCGAAACACAGCTGGGGCGCCGTCGCCAGCAGCAGATCAACACCGGTCGGGAGCAACAGGTAGCAGCTGTCGCCAGCAGCCGGCAGCCGATCGATACCAGCACAGCAGAACTTCGCAGTCGAGCGGACAGCGCGCGTCAACACGACAACGACGTCACGTCGGGAGCAACGCCACATCTCATCGCTACACAGCAGTTGATTTCAGCAGGTGAGAAAACAAAATTGTAAGCATGCCTAACGAAGCAGTGTCAGGCAGTCAGGGCGCGCAGTCGTCAACCCACAGGCAGTACATTAGTTTGAATGAAGTGATAAAATTGATCCCAGATTCTTTTGACGGAGAAAAGACGAGATTAAATGAGTGGTTGGATAATGTAGATTCAGCATTCGAATTAATTGTGCCGGAACAAAAAGAAATTTTATTAAAGTTTGTGAAGGCTAAAATTGTAGGGGCACCTAGGAGTAAACTTCTTGTCCGAGATCTGACTACCACCTGGCCGGCAGTTCGTGCAATCTTGTTAGAAAATTATGGCAGTAAGAGGACTCTTGATTTTTATGCATGTAAAATGTTTGCTAGTAGGCAAGAGTCGTGGGAGAGTATTGCGCAATGGGGTTCGCGTATAGATGCTCTCCAACATCAGTTCAGAGAAGCAATAAAAAATGTAATGACGGAAGAGGAGCTGATGGGAAGCATAGCTCTAGTTTTAAAGCTAGGAAGGGCCGTATTTATTCAAGGGTTGTATGATGACCGGATAAAAACTATTGTGCGAGCTAGGGGAGAAACCATAACCCTTTCTGAAGCTGTGGAAATCGCAGCCACAGAGGAAAGTGCGATAGCTTCAGCGAAAGAAAAACCGGTTTCGAGGTATTCCTTCAGGAATCCAAAGGTAGAAGGAAAAAACCCCCCATTCTGTTTCAATTGCAAAAAGTCTGGGCATACAGCCAAGGATTGTCGGGCGCAAAGGCGTGTAAGAATAATTAATAAAGAGGATGAGCTGGACAAAAAGGCGATAAATGCAGTGCTTGCTAAGTTAGACAAGATGGAGAAAGAAAACGCCGTCAGAATGATGGAAACGCGGCGGGAAACGAGAAGTAGCGCTAGGCAAGCTGCTCAAACAGCACCCTTTAAGAAAAAGGTACCGTATGCAAGTGAAATTACGTGCTATAAGTGCAACCGAAAAGGGCATTATGCGCGGGATTGCCGAGAAAATGCATGGTCGGGAAAGGAAAAAGATAGAAAATCGGTAAACTGTTAGGTGGCGTAATGGAGCGGTCACATTGCGCCATATCACACAAAGTGTATCAAGGTAGACTGCACAGATAAAAATGAATATGTGACTATGCAATGTGAAAAAGCAAGGCGTAATCCGATGAGATTCCTGGCCGACAGTGGGGCACAGATAAGCCTTGGTAAAAAGAGATAGTATAAACTGGGCAGTAAAAAGTAATGATAGAGAAAAAATTAGAATTAAGGGGATAAGCTAATAATATAGTACAAACTGAAGCTTCGGTAGTCCTGGAATTGAAAGCCGCGGAGGGCTTGATATTGAAACAGAAGTTTCATATAATTGGGGCAAACATAGATTTGCCTTTCGAGGGTTTGTTAGGAAGAGATTTTCTAACGAAAAATAAGGCCGTAATAGATTACGGAAAAAGAGTTATGAATATTCGCGGGAGGCGAATTAGATTGTATACCGCGCAAGAAGGGCCGTGTATGACGCAACGTGGGACGCGTTGTGTTAAGAAAGTAGGTGTTGCAGGGATTGCGACATCGGATGAAAGACGCACGCTCACTAACGAAACTGTGAGGCGTGGCGTTAGGCAAGGTGTTGCAGGGATTGCGACATCGGATGAAAGACGCACGCTCACTAACGAAACTGTGAGGCGTGGCGTTAGGCAAGGTGTTGCAGGGATTGCGACATCGGATGAAAGTCGCTCGTTCACTAACGGACTTGTGAAGCGAAGCGGTAAGAAGGGTGTCGTAGGAATTGCGACATCAGGTGAAGTATGCCCGCTTGCTAACGGACCTGCGAGACGGGATGGGAAGAAGCGTATCGCAGAGAATGCGATGCGTGGTATGTGTCCGCCCGCTAACGGACCTGCGGGATGGAACGGGAATTTCCCGAGGGCAGTAGGCGCTGCCTCGAGAAATGTCGTAGGGATTACGACGCGAAATGGTGTTTGTCCGTCCACTAAAGGAATTGTGAGACGTGACGGAAGGATTCCGAGGGCACTGGGTGACTCGAAGACGGTAGGCCCCGTGGAAAGGCGAGATTGTCCGTCCACTAAAGGAATTGTGAGACGTGACGGAAGGATTCCGAGGGCACTGGGTGACTCGAAGACGGTAGGCCCCGTGAAAAGGCGAGATTGTCCGTCCACTAACGGAATTGTGCGACGAGACGGAAGGTATCCGAGAGCAGCCGAGTCTGCTTCGAAGACGGTAAGCCCCGTAGAAAGGCGGTATGTTGAATCGAAAGCGAGATGCATCGATTCGTTGGCAACGGGAGTTGCGCAATTAACGGCAAGCAAACCAAAAATGGTTGCGAGAGGCCGTGGGAAGCCCACTTACGCAGAAGTGGTGCAACGTGGTGGTAACCTTAGTGGAGGAGCCAGGGGTGCTCAACACTATGAGGTAACAGTAGGCCCGCGCGAAGAAAAGATTGTAAAGGTAAGGATTACCTTAAGGAATGCATCAGAAGCGATCATTCCAAAGCAGGAGATACAACCAGGAATATATGTGCCCGAAGCGCTTAGTATCAGTAAGAAATGGAATGTGTATTACAAGTATGCTTAATACTACAGAAAAGAAAGTTAAAATAAAGAATCCCCTTATAACAGCTGAAGAAGTGCCCGAATTTGAAAAAGCATACGTAAGACGTATTAGAAAAGAGCGACCAGAGGTAAAGTCGCGTTTAAGTAAGTTGAAAGAAAATCTCCGCGTAGAACATTTAAACAAAGAGGAAAAAGAGGCTTTATTAGGTATATGCGCAGCGTATAACGATGTATTTCATTTACCAGGAGATCACTTGGGTTATACTGAGGCTGTCAAGCATGAAATCAAACTTCTTCCCGAGGCGGAAGGAAAAATAGTTCGGTTGAGGCCCTACCGGATACCCGAGGCGCAGAAGGAAATTTTGCAAGCCGAAATAGAAAAATTATTAGAAGATGATATTGTAATACCAAGTGATAGTGCGTGGAATTCGCCTGTATTAATTATCCCAAAGAAAATGGATGCAAGTGGCAAGCAAAAGTGGCGCGTAGTAATCGATTATAGGCGATTAAATGATCTGACGGTAAATAATGTATTTCCGTTACCAAGGATCGATGAAATACTAGACGGACTAGGTAAAGCGAAGTACTTCACAACCCTCGACCTAGCTAAGGGGTATTATCAGGTGCTGATAGACGAGAAAGATCAGGAAAAGACGGCTTTTAGCACTCCCTATGGACATTACGAATTCAAAAGAATGCCAATGGGATTAAAGACGGCACCGAATACCTTCCAAAAATTGATGAATTCTGTATTGACAGGACTACAGGGTGAGAAAGTATTCATCTACCTAGATGACGTCATAATTTTTGGGCCAACGCTTGAGGAGCATAATGCTAGACTAGAGGATGTCTTTGAAAGACTGCGAAAATATAATCTCAAACTACAAGTAGACAAGTGTGAGTTTTTGCGCAAGGAAGTTACATTTTTGGGACATGTACTTACGGAGGAAGGGTTGAAACCCGATCAGAAGAAGGTAGAAGCCGTAGAACGTTACCCCCAACCAACTAATACTACCCAATTGAAGGCATTCTTGGGCTTAAGTGGGTACTATAGGCGATTCATAAGCAATTACAGTAAAATTGCTAAGCCATTGTATGAGCTGTTAAAGAAAGGAGTCGCATATACGTGGGGAACAAAGCAGGAAGAGGCGTTTCAACAATTGAAGGAAAAATTGTTGAATCCTCCCGTACTACAGTATCCTGACTTCACAAAACGATTTATTGTAACCTCAGACGCAAGTCAAGACGCAATTGGCGCCGTGTTAAGTCAAGGCGAAATTGGCAAGGATTTGCCTGTAGCGTACGTGTCTAGAACCTTGAATAAGGCAGGAGAAAAATTACAGTACGATAGAGAGGGAAATGTTGGCCATTTGTTGGGCAGTAAAGCAAGTTTAGACCATATCTATTTGGTAGGAAATTTACGGTATGTCACTGACCATAAACCGTTAATGTGGGTAAACAGCATTATCGGATCCGTCGTCTAGACTAATGAAGTTCCGCTTAAAGCTGGAAGAGTACGATTACGAAATCGTGTACAAGAGCGGAAAGAGAAATCAAGTAGCAGATGCTCTTTCGCGAATAAGAACCGTAGAGGAGGCGGAGGAAAATGATAATGTAGAGACAGCCGAGAGCATATCAGCTAATAAGGAAGAAGAGGTAGGACTTACACAGGAAGAGAAGATGAAGATCCTAAAGCAGTATCACGAATCGCCGATAGGTTGTCATCAGGGCATAGGTAGGACCTACGCGAGAATTAAGAAATATTGTACTTGGGAAGGAATGAAAGCCGACATTGAGCAGTACATTCGTCATTGCGAAAGCTGTCAAAAGAATAAAATTACCCAAAATAAAACGAAGATGCCAATGGAGATAACGAAAACTCCGGAACACGTGTTTGAGCGTTGTGATATTGATATTGTAGGTCCAATGCCGCAAACCGAAAACGGGAATAAATATTTGCTCACATTCCAAGACGCCTTAACGAAGTTCTTAGTAGTGGAGCCTATAGAGCAACAGGATGCCAATACGGTAGCAAGAGTATTGGTCGAGCGAATAATCCTAAGATTTGGAATTCCCACCGTTTTGTTAAGCTGACCTTGGAAGTAACTTCATGAGTGATACTATGAAGAGAGTATGCAAATTATTACGAATAGAGAAAATCCATACCACTAGTTATCACCCACAAAGTAATGGGGCTTTGGAACGAACGCACCGTACACTAACGGAAATGCTTCGTCATTACGTAAACAGAGAGCAAACCAATTGGGATACCTGGATCCCGTATGCAGTATTTGTTTTCAATACAACACCGCATAGTGCCACAGGATATACGCCGCATGAATTATTCTTTGGTCGAATATGTAATTTACCGGGAATATTACAAAAGAAACCGGAGGAAGTAGTATATAACTATGATGACTATGTAATTGAACTAAAGGAAAGGTTACGGGCTATGCATCAGTGTGCGCGAGAAGCGACAGCACAAGCAAAAGAGAAAAGTAAAGAAAACTATGACAGAACGCAAAAACCGGTAGTCTTTAAGCCAGGGGATAAAGTATTATTGCATGATGAGAGTGTACGAAGGGGTCGTTCAAAGAAGTTGGACAGTCAATGGAGAGGCCCTTATACGGTAGTGGAAACTAAGGGACCAAACGTTGTGATAGAATTAAAGAGAAATAAATTTACAAAAGTACATGCAAATAGGCTAAAAGAATTCTTCTGAATTGCAGGAAAGATGGCAACAGCTTGGATGATAGCAGTGATCGTCTTGATGATAGGTGGTACATCGGCAATGGAACAGCAGGATTTAGAAATAACAAAGTTTCGGTCATCACCAGGTCTGTACTACGATCATAAGGGAACAGTGAGTTTGTATACGGTCACTTGGAAAGTAGTGAGTTATTTTAATTTAGATGACTTAAAACATAAGTTTGAAGCTACGCATGATGCAGCGTTGAAAGCAGTAGACTATTGTCAGCAAAGACTTAAAGAAATAAACACAAGTGTTGCAGAATGTAAAACTATGAAGCGGGCGGTAGATTATTATATAAGTAGGATAGAAACCTCTCAACGCCTAATTGGGCAGCTAGCTAAACATGAGCAGAGTAGACGAAAGAGAGGAATCCTAAATTTTGTTGGAGAAATAAGTAAAGTCTTGTTTGGGACGTTAGATGAAGATGATGCATCATATTTCAAATCAAAAATAAATCTATTAGAGCAGGAACAGAAAGAATTATTGAAGTTGTCAAAAGAACAAGTCACTATTGTAAGGGCAACGTTGACTAGTTTCAATCATACTGTCGATTCAATAGAGAGAAATGAACGGGTAATTACATCCGGAATACTTAAACTAAATGAACACATACATCAATATGAAACTAGTACAGATAAGAGAATAAATAGACTCGGTATATGGGTAACGTTGAATGAACAGTTAATACAGTTGACAACAATCTTCAGTGAATTAGAGAAGGAATATGATGTAATTATTACTGCCATAGTAAATGCACAAAAAGGCATTCTTCAACCTCATTTAGTTAGTCCAGAACAAGTGGTCAAATATTTAGAGTTAATAAAAGATGAAATTAAAGACAAAAGATTGCCAATAAAACTGACTGAAGCCGGAGGGTATCAGTTACTGAAGGTGGTCGACCTAGATGTCTTTATTTCGGGAAACATTCTAAGTTATGTGCTGAATATTCCACTAGTGGACAGTGAAACTTATAATATTTATAAATTATGGCCTCTACCAGTTGAGGTAAGCCACCAAAAACGATTGTTTACATACATAGCTCCGGAAAAAGAATTTTTGTTAATGGATGACGCCAAAAGGCGATATGTTAAAATAAATGGTGATCAATTGGAGTGTAAAAAGCTGGAGGCTATTCATAGTGTGTGTAAACAAACCTTTGTGCTGCTTTCGACTTATGATCACTGAGGTTTGTGAAGCTAGAATGCTTCAACCTGTAACTAAAATCCCCGATGACTGCATCCAAAAGCTTATTGTATTGAATGAAAGCGTATGGACACAGATTAGAGGAAATGAATGGTTATTTGTAGCACCAAAGGGAGAAGGGCTCACAGTGTTATGCAATGACAGTAAGCCCACAGATGTAGTAATTAATGGTACAGGGAAACTTAAGTTTCTGAGTAAATGCAAGGGTTACGGTGCACAAGTACTAATTCAATCCGAACATATCATTAGATCGATAGGCACTGATTAATGATATAGTCCCAAACTTAAATATGGAGGTAGATTGCTGTCTAATAGACAAGAAAAAGAAAAATATAACTGAAATTCCTCTCTTATTTGCCAATCGAACCAGTGGTCCGTCAGTTAGATGACCTTAAAGCCGCGGGACATAAGTTAGATGAGCTAGAGGACGCAATAGCGTACCAGCAAAGGACTGTGTTCAATATGTTTTCATTAGATTCGATACCCATATGGAGTTATTTTGGAGCAGGAATAGTTATGATAATAATAGTATGTTGTATATGCAGATATTGTAAGTGTTGTAAGGATTGTTTTAAATTCTTCCGTAAAACAATGGGTGATGACTGCTGCCCCAGAATATGTGTAAAGAATAAAATTGTAAACCGATACCCTGACACTGGTATAGTTAGGTATCATCCTGCTGGAATGAACAGTGATGAAAGTGAACAAATTACTTTTGGTCCTGTAAGAAATAGGTATGTGACTGAAGCAGAAGGTGCGGTGCTTAGTGAGCGAATACTAACACCGGAGAAGAGTGTTAAGTATGAACCAAGTGCACCAGTAATGTTTTACTATAAAGCGGATAAGCGCTAAGATGAACTGATATGGTCACAGTGATTATGTTTGTAAAAATATAAGATTGTAATGTAAGAAAGATTGTATTCTGTTACATGAAAAGAATTTGTAAAACATAAAAATGATGTATTGTAAAAATAGGCTTCACTTTATAAGAGAGTGTAGTACTAAAGAAAAGTATTAGAAGGAAAAGATATTGTAAGAAATAAGAAGTAGTAAACTGAGAGAAAAATTCTCAAATTAAGAAAATAAGGTAATGTAAAAGAAGATTCTTAAGACTAAGAAAAAATGTGTTGTAGAAGAAAATACTTATTATAAAGAAAAATGATGTAATGTAATTGAAATTCTCTCTTTCAGGATATTATAAGTAAAGGAAATAGTGGTAAATAATAAAAGACAAGTTAAAAGATAAGTAATGAAATAAAATGTGAACTATTGTAATTTGTGAAAAGAAAGTAATAAAAAGGAGACTCACACAGCCGACAGGTAGTGTGAGAATTTTGCATTCTCAGGGAGATTGCAAAATTCTCAAATATGGGGGGAAGGTGTTACGAAGTGTTAAAAGTAACGCCTAATGCCCAAGTGTTAAGATGGTGCAATAGGTAGTAAAGGGAAGCCAACAGTGAACGCGTGTGAGGCTAGGGTTGCATCAGACAGGGGAACTGCGTGGCGCGTGGGTAACGAGATACGGGTGTAAGCTTCCAGAAGGTCGCGCAGGGCAGCGGAGCGCGTCACGGGCAGCTATAAAAAAGAGCCCGCCACAGCGGGAGGGGACTACTTCTCCAGAAGTCTTCGGTCTCCGAGAGTCGGCGAGTGAGCCACCCAGTAATCAACACAGCGGAGAAGACAACGTGTACAACTGTTACCGTAGTCGCCGTTGTTGTACTGATAGGGTCTTCAAGTCTATGGTTCTTGGTAGATGACGGACCAACATGATAGAGGGGCCCACGCTAGTTACTCCCGAGGGGTGGTATCTTTCCTTTAGGTTTCTCATACTGCTAGACTGGTGTTACCAGTATAGCCTGGCAACCGGAGAGTTTCCAGAGGAACCGGCGATTATGATGTTTCCAGAATCTGACGATTCTGATGAGGAATAGGTATCTCTCGTAATTTCTGGATATTTCCTTAGGGAGATTGTCGGCTTCGTGAGTCACAAGTGTGTTCCTCATAACCTCTTGTGTTCTTAATTTATTTCTCCTGAACTCTTCCTATCCGAGTTCCCGAATTGTCAAAATCGATACCCACTTGTTTCAGTTTTGGAGTCTTTTCAGCTCTCTGTTGCACAACAGGACACAACAGTAGGATACATGACACAATACGGCTAGTTAGTTCTTCAATATTTAAATGTGATGATGCTTTGCACATTTGTAATAGATGTATGCAAGTTTCAGTCGCAAAGATCACTTGGAACGCAGCGTGATTAATTGCTCGAGGATATACTCGACGACGAAGACAAAACTTAGAAAGTTCAAACATTTTTTGCTCCAACAGCATGGAATGTTCGTCATATACGTGGACTCCAAAGGTTTGTAACAACGTTTGTTGTGTTTAGTCCTGAACGTAACATCACTCACACATCCACTGTCCAGAAACATACGCATTTTTCAGCAGCACACAAAGTCGTATGCACGGTTGTCACAATTCAACTCATTCTCGAGATGGGACACTGAGAATAGTCTTGTTAAACTTGTAGAGGTTGTCAAAGAAGTTGATGAGCTTTATTGAGAACGTATTCCTCTTGTAAAGACAACCGACTGGGAAGCACAATTAATCGTGCCACAGTATGACATCAGACGGAAGGACACTGTTAAGATCTGCGATCACAGACATCTCCTTGGCGTAGTTTTCGTTCTACCTATAGATCCGCTAGCACCATTGGTCTGCATTATCAGTGGCCGTACTTGAATATTTCAGTTTCATCAATAAATGTTTCAGGAGGTCAGCTGGAACATTTCCCTTGCTTCTAATTAGTTTACACACTGAATTCTGATTTTTCTTAATTATTTTCCCCTGTATGTTAACGATTCGTTAACCCAAAATCATAAATTTTTCTTAGAGTGATATCAAGCCATTAGAGTTGGGAGAAAAGTGAGTTTGCCATGGAACAGGAATGATTTTTGGCCATGGAACAGTGAAGAAACCATCCTATCAATAGACTGGAATGGTTTTGGAAAACTTTCGGAAACCGAAATTTGAAGGTCGAACTGGGATCGAATTCTAGTCCACCTGAAAGTCAGCGCTAGCAGATAGCCCAGCAGGCTTTGTCTCTTCGAGTAAGAACTCTCGCATATCTGGAGAGTCTGCTTTATTCTGCAGTATCCTACTACAGTTACAAGATGCTTAATGTTGCTCTCTCAAATCAATTAATAGGTACTTCATGTTAAGACTTTCTTCAAATGAGAAATAGGCGCCATAATTGTTGACAGAGGTTCGACTTTAGAGAATGGGCTGTTTCATTAGATAACTTTCCTATCATATTAGATAATTCCACATTCCAATAGCATACATATTGCTATACGTTTATACCTTATGGTATTGTTTCTCAATCTTGTTTCCTACTGCTCTTTCGAAAAGAATTTGTCTACGCTTTTAGGGGTACTCATCTCGGAACACTATTTTCGTCTTGTGTCTAAACCCATTTTTTGTAACAGATGTTCTTGAACTCTGCATTACTGCATTTCGAACAGATTTTTTATTTTATGATGGAGGGGAAAGTATATCATGTTAATTGATTATTTCTAGTACATCCGTTAGAGCATTCAGTATTTGAGATTTGCAGTTTGACTCTATTTTTATTTATATCTGACTTTTATAAACTGATACTTTCGTTGTCTGGATTTCAGTTAATTTTGTTCTAATTCACGAATTCCAGCAAGATAAAAACAACGCTGAAGTCACTTTGACAGTTTTCATTTAATGTACTGACATTTAGACCAGTCACTGTCCAAAATTTCAAACTAGTCTGAGGAAAATGATATCGAACAATTTTGCGAGGGTTTTTTAAAATGGATTAGCACAAATTTTGTAAAATATTTAACTCACTGTCACTTTTAAAACTACCGGATTACTTACTAGTGGCTCATATTATTTAGTAAAGTACATTAATCCTAATCTTTCCATAACAGTCAAGGCACTCATTCTCCAGACACCGAGCGTGTTGGGTGTGTGGTTACGTTCTGGCTTCGCATTCGGGAGGTTCGAATTAGTTATTTTATATGCATCCAGATTTGATTTTTCCAATGGTTTCCACAAATCACTCCAAGCGAATGCCGGGAAAAAGCCAAGGACAAATTACTTCCCGTTCTTTGTCCCCAGTCCTTTCCCGCCTCTAATGACCTCGACGTCGACGAGGCGTAAAGCGACCCGCCTCAGTTTATAAACACTGCGGATATGTTTCAAATTTAAACAATATCTTTGGTACGCAATCAGGTAATTAATTATGTACCACCACCTAATCTTGTTGGCCCTATGTGGAATTTTGAATATCACCATCACCTTGAAACAGTCAACTTTGTCTCATGTGGTAGACATAGAAATTGAGGCTTAGCGATTACGGTTGTGATGTTGGTTTCCTCAGAAGCTGAGAAGGCGCATTTTAATTTGCTTGGATATGTGTGTTGCTAATTGGTGTAGGTTGTTTCACTCTTTCATTGACTAGATTTGCTCTCTTCGATCCCATGTAAAACAGTGTTGGGAATGTAGAACATACATACAACTCCATAGAATCCTATAATATTGATTACTTGATACCCCACAAGTATTGTGAATTTCCAGAAAAATGTGTAACATCCCATATTAGTTACTTTATTTGAATACAATTTCCAGAAACTCTAGTTAACTCTAATTAACTCTGATTAACTCTAAGTAATCATTTGTACACAATTCCATTGTTAATAATAATTTTTTCACATCCCATTCGTTACTTCAAAGAATAATATTTTCTAAGTGCGTTTCAATTACCAAATTCTAAAAAGAAAATTCTTCCACGAACACAATTTGTTCTGATTGAAAAACACTTTCAGTTTGGGTTTATAGCTGGCAGGTTTTTATTAGTCACATTTTATTTCCTTTAGGAGAACAGTAAATAATGTAGCTCTAGAAAATGTTTCCCTTTTTGTGCAATTCTCAATGATGTAATCTTTATGACCGTTAAACTTGTTCCCAGTATTACAGCCTCGTACGTCATTATTGAGACTAAAGTTCTTCCGTATTTTCTGTTTATTTTTATGTCAGGAAAATGATTTATAATTATTATCTTCTCTCTTTCGCTCAGGAACTTTCTTCTGCATGAACGCACTATAGTTTCATTAACACTTCATTTCATTTATGAGCATCGAGGAAACTGGATGGAGGGTTTCATTGAAGTTCCGAGCCTAAACCATATTATTACTACTGTCAGGACAGAATATTTAAATGTTATCTTATAATTACTTGTTTTGTTGAGAATTTACTGCCTGTCAGAGACAGTTCGAACTACACTGAAGAGCCAAAGAAATTGGTATAGGCATGCGTATGCAAACACAGAGATATGTAAACACTTAGAGTATGGCGCTGCGGTCGGCAACGCCTATATAAGACAACAGGTGTCTGGCGCAGGCGTTAGCTCGGTTACTGCTGCTACAATGGCAGGTTATCACGATATATGGGTTTGAACGAGGTGTTATAGTCGGCGCACGAGAGATGTGACAGCATCTCCGAGGTAGCGATGAGGTGGGGATTTTCCCGTACGACCATTTGATGAGTGCACCGTGAATATCGGGAATCCAGTAAAACATCAAATCGCTGCGGCCGGAAAAGGATCCGACAAGACCGGGACCAACGACGACTGAAGAGAATGGTTCAAAGTGACAGAAGTGCAACCGTTCCGCAAATTTCTGCGGATTTTAGTGCTGGGCCATCAACAACTGTCAGCGTGCAAACCATTCAACGAAACATCATCGATATGGGCTTTCGGAGACGATGGCCCACTCGTGTATCCATAGTGTCAATTCCCTCCAGCACTACCTCAGACATTAGTCGAGTCCATGCCACGTCGTGTTGCTGCACTTCTGCGAGCTCGAGGGGGCCCCACATGATATTAGGCTGGTCTACCAGTTTCTTTGGCTCTTCAGTGTAATAACCTCGAATTCGACGAGGCGTAAAACCAGAAGAAGAAGTAGAAGAATTTTACTTCTATTAAAAGAAAGAAAAGTAACTGCACTTTGAGACTAAATAATTGAGGTAATTCCGAGAAATTACTGCAAATCCCGAGGACGAACCTAGATGCACAGTCATTTCGGTTTCTAGATCAATAGTACGATGAAATTAGCACAAACGGGCACGAATGCGGTACCGTAAAGGAATAACATTTACCCACAAATATACAGTACATTGCCACCCGCCGAACGTTTGCCCCGTTAAATTCCCAACGGAAAATATCGCATTGAAAGTTATTAAACGCATGGTTTCTTCCTACTAATCGACCACTACTATCGTTTGTTTTGTATGGACGGGTAAGGGAGGCTAGTGGTAAATGTGGTTTGTGAGAATATACCATGCAAAAGTGTTGTTATGGTATGATAACATGATAGCAAATCTTCTATCAACGTGTATTATGCTGGCCTCAGTAGGCTAGCAACTGCATCCGAAGTGTGAGACTCCATTTCTTCTTCCTATCGCAAATTAACTCATATTCACCCGATTCCATGGGTAAAAGAAAGTAGAAAAAAGTTCATCCTGGCTTCTGATTTCTTTAATTATTTCATCCGCGATTTTTATAAGAATATTTTCACAATCTCAAAAGTCTAGTTCTGTGCTTAAGATTTTGCTGTAAAGGTACGCCTTTGTCAATCCAAATATATCCAACGCAAAGTTTTCAGATTCCAATTTGTTACAAATTTTCTTAAGAGTAAAGTATCAGCAGAATAATTCAAGAATATTTTCTGTGTGTTGACTCAACTGTTAACTGAAAAGTTCCAAGGTGGTGGAATTATATTCAACACGTGGTCAATGTCATTCTATGATTTTTTTTTCCAGTTCTAAAATGCTTTCATTGTTTATCTCAATTGTATTAAGCTTCCTCAAAGTAACTCACAACCATAAGCGACACCGAGGACACAACACTCAATTAAATCCGCCCATCGCCTAGACCAAACTCGAAAGTGGCGTCTCCTATAGCGAGAAGCTAGTTTGCTTGACCCATGCTCCACTGTTTTCAGTTTCTTGGACAATTATTTTGTGCACTTCATGGCGCTCTCTCTTTGGGGCCATCATAAACGAATTAACACCATGGACAGTAAGCACAGAGTTTTTTTGTATGCATACAGAGCGACTCAGTTTTCTGTTCATATGGTTTGTGTCACTGTATTTGTATGATGTCTAGTTTTTCAGGTGGAAAGAGGGGATTATCTCAGCATTCTTCTAGGTAATTAATGGAAAAGAAAGAATTTTGACCGCTACATCGGACATCGACATCGGACATACATCGGACATCGACATCGAAGCTCTGTATGTTCAATCAGAACACTATTTATCAAGCTACAATTGTATTAAGTGAATAAATTTTTAGAAACATGGCAGAACTTTTCATGGTTTCCTAATATCACCGAGATGATTGTAAGGGCTTTTTCTATTTTATTTCGCCTCACCCTTTACAATTCAGTTAATATAAAAATAATTATATTTACTTTTCTTCCTCCGGTAACGGATCTATTTGATATGTCCACATTCATCACCGATTGCAGTGTTTAACATCCAAGCTGTAAAAACACCAGAAAAAATAATAATATATCAATTCACTATCGATGCGACGAACATATGTCCTAAAACTCTATGGCTTCATCAATAATCAACTCAAATAATTTATTCAGAGATATACAACTCGACAATAATTATTTGTTACTTATCTTTTGCTTGCCTCCAGTCAAAGCATTAATAACAATTTATTCATACTTTCCTGCTTCTTCATACTTTCTAATACAATTACAGGCTAGTGCGGCCACCAAAGTATATTTTATGGTCATTCCACGAAGATTCGACCATCTCAGTCTCTTTCTGTAACTATATTTTTTTGGACCAAATGCCAACCAAAGCTCCTGTTTCTCCCAAGGTTTAATGTTCTTCCCTCTTTAAAACCCAAATATCAGGATTACTTTATATAATTACTACTGTTTAAGAAATGCAAATAGGATTATAATTTTAAGTATAATGAACAGTGACGTCATGTACCTCACACGATGTATTAGAGTCTCCTCTGATGCTGGGTGAGTGGCAACGGTCTTGCCTCGCATTCGTGAGGACACGGGTTTGAATCCCTGTCCGGCCATCCAGATTTGGGTTTTCCATCGTTTCCCCAAACATGTCCAGGAGAATTACTGGATGGTTGCTTCCATGGCCGAATTCGCTCCCATTCCTTGCCCCCCCTCCCCCCCAGTGCGTTTCCACTTCTAATGACTTCGACGTATACGAGTAGCAAACCCAGAAGAAAAACCTCACTTGGGTGCTTCTATGTGTGACTGTTGATTGCCCATTTGTCTGTTCGGAAAGCCTAGAAATGGTGGCAGTGATTTTAATATATCGAAGCAGTGATTCCGAGGGATCGATAAGGACATCGACACCGGCTTATCGGTGGAGGTTGCGTGATAACGGCGCGCCGGCCGTGGACCCGGCGCCGCTAGCTGTCGAGCTCCGTCCATTGAGTAGAGAGCGACTCGCCAAATCGGGGCAGCCAGCAGACAGACAGTGTCATCCATCCCCGGCCGCGAGCAAGACGCGAGAGGAGGGGGCACAATGGCAGCCGGGCAGGCGGCTACGTCACACACGGCAGGTAAACCTTGCTCGGCGGGACAGGCCGGCCCCCTCGCCGCAGACTGGTTTCAGTGCGCGCGCGGCACGCCGAAGAGCGAGCACGCCGCTACAGCAGTGCCTCGCACGCAGTGGTGTCGCGGGAGAGTGACGTCACGCCGACGGACGACAGGGGAGGACTTCGCAGCGCGGTATGCGTGGTGGTACTGTGTGGTAGCGACAGTGTGGGCCGCGTCCCGCGACGCTACGCGATGTGAAGTGGTGCGACGCGACGCGACGCCGGTGGTAGTGCTTCTTGCTTGATGGCGCCGCAAGGTGGGAGCGGCGCCTGCGCAGTGACGCGGGATTCTTCCTCACGGTAAGCCGGGCACCACCGAGGCGACGGGGCGCATGTCACGTACCCGCTCAACCGGACAAACTTCCTCCTCCAGTACCGCTCCAATGTTTGGTTCTTCTCGGCTTATGTTATTGGTAGAACTACCTGCTTCGCCGGCCTCAGTAGCGTAGGGGCTAGAGTACTGGCCCCGCGTGCCGAAGGTCGCCGGTTCGAGTCCGGCCGAGGACAGGGGTATTTAAGTGTTGTGTGTCTGTGTGAATGTCCTGTTCTCCGTCCTGTGGTATCCATACTTAGAAGCTGCAATTTATATACTGGATGACTGATTCATTGGAAGCTACGATAATCACATTGAGCTGGCTGCATGGCCTCAGTTGCCGAATGTCATTAAAAAAAAAAAAAAAAAAAAAAAACACCTACCTGCTTCCGGGTTGGCTGTAAGATAACAGATTTAAAAGACAACTTTGTCTTAGATTAATTGGCCATATTAAGTAACAACGCTGTTAGATCACACTTCAGGTCATCATAGGATAGGTTGACGTCGTTCATTAAATAGTAGGGATAATTATTTATTTATTTCGTATGGCATAGGGACACAGATATAGTAACTATATTTAATTACAATAGATGGAATAAGACATAGATGTTTCTACAGATTGATGTCCAGGAATTGCAGCCATGGAATTGCTCCTGTGATTGCTTCATGAAGCCGCTGTATTGCAGCACTGAATCTCCTAAGAGGGCATTCTATGGCGATGTAGAGGATAGTTTGCTGGTGGTCACAAGAATGATTCTCCATTTTCTCCCCACTTGTGCATCCAGTAGTTGCATCTACCGTCGTCAGCTCTCCTACGATTCAACGTCGTCCAGGTTTTCCTAGCTAGGTTGAATCTAGGAGGCTGTCTTGTAGGGTCTTGTATTAGTGCTAGTCTTGGAATTGTCCTTTTGTTATGAAAATTTGAAAAAACATTGCCTGTACGATATTATTTCAAACAAAAACAAAAAAAAGGGAAAAAAATCGTACTTTGTAACCATCTAATATATACTAAACGAGTAAAATCATTCGAAATACGAGTCGTTTCGTACAATTTATTATACAACATGCATTATTACCTGTTTATGTTCGTTGTAGTTGTTTCTCGGGATTTATTTTTCGATAAAAAGAAACAGCATTCCGCACCCATGTGACATTTAGGGGAGAAGTATCGGTGCATAAACGATTTTTAATGTGCATCATTGAATGACTATAGCAGACATATTGCACCATAGACTAACTGGTGAAAGCCAATGACGTTAATAATGGAATGCATTTCGTATGGCAGCCATCCTCTTACTACGAAACCAGTTACAATAACATCCAGCGTCGGTTTTCATTTTGGTCCCATTACAGCTCAACATAACCACAACCTCCGCTAATATTGTTTATCTTTTTCCCGTAGTTTTCACTGTGGTCGCGGCTGCATTTCAACCTAAGCAAAACCGATTAGGATTGGCGTGCAATTGTAAGGGACTGGCTACAATGAGAACTGCAATGGATCATTAACGTCGTAGACATTTCACCAATTAATTTCCATTTTAAATTGTTGACTATTAGGCGGAATTAAAATAATGTCTTTTTGGTACACGCTACTGGTGTCGAAGAAAGTATTTCTAGTCGTATCACATGAATTAATATCACCGCTATGTTTCCACAATGTTGTTAATTGGCCTGCAAGCTCAACATTCTGCATATCTCTCGAGGCGTGGTCGAATGATTTTAACGCATCAACTTGTGTAAACAATATGGCTCATCTGTCATATTCAGTCTGCGGCTATGCGCTGTTAACTTTGATTCAAATGTATAAGCTGTTCGACCTTGCTTGTGATAAACAGCAATTTTCAGCTCCCATGCCGTTTAAAAGTTGAATTATATATCTGATAATAAAGTCGAAATCTGAAAACAATAAATAAAATGACAGAACAATAATTGTTAGATAGGAATATCAAAGAAATTTTTGTTTAGCCAGCAACTGCATTATAAATTGGCATACAATAACGGATCTAATTAAGTAGTAATACTTCTGTTTACTTCATAGGCCTACTGTAAATCAATACTGGAAAAAAGTGTGGATAGTTACAGTTCCATTTTTAAAAAAATAGCGCTTCCTGAATCGGCATAAACAGGCTAAAATCCATCGTTAAACTTTGTGGAAGCAACAAGTTGCGGTTGCGTACAGAAAATATTTTTTGAAAAGGGCACTGACATTCACCAAATTGGTATTTTTAGAGTAAATAATAAGTGATCAGCTGTTCTCCTCTTAGGCAATCGAGGTTCGCATTTAGTGATGAATCAGCTTACAAGAACCGACTGCCATGATGAAACCTCTTGTATTTGTGAATGCAAACACCAAAAGAATCATTCACGAAAGATGACGATATATGTGCTAACATGCGAACAACTCCTTGTGCGAAATGATATTTTATTAACTGATTGGACAGCAGAATTTTTTTTTTTAATTGGATACTATGAAACTAACATTCGATACTTTAATTCTAGCTTTGAGAGAACTGGATTAAAACTTATGTTCGCCTGCAGTAACAGTATCCAAAATCTGTTCTAATATCGGTTAATATTTCCATACAGTATGATTCATGATGTATAAAATCTGTCCCTATTTGCTGATTGCACTAAGATACTAAAGTCATTATTTGGAAATAATTAAAATTACATGATGGTAAGCTACCATGTTACTAACGCAGTAAAATCCACATCTATAAACACGGAGGGGTGTCTCGTGATGGAGGGGTGAGGGTGGGGAAGGGAGGCAGAAAATCAGAAGAGCAGAGACACGTATTTAAGGTGAATCTAATTTTCTCTGGCAGTTTTGGAAAACACCATTCGCGCTTTCTACTTCGTTTTTCAGTGATGTTATTTGGAATCAAATCGTAGTTTTTTCATTGATGTTTCTTCCCTCCGTCAATCGACATAAATGCTCATTCAACTTCACCACTTGTGTTCCATTTAGGAAGGCGAAAATTTTAGGGAAAATTGTTCGTAGTAAAATTAAAAACCTCCGTATTAACTTAAATGTCGGAACATTTTGCGATTAAAATTTTGTTAATGTTTTGGTCTTATCTGCAATACCAATAGCGTCCATTTCTAAAACAACCTTGAAATAGTATTCTAAATACTGGTGGAATAAATTATTAATGTCATTTTAGTAATAGTAAGAGTTGTTGTTGACACAAATATCTTCACCACACGTCTAATCAATTAATAAAAAGCATTTAGTGACAAGGATACTAAAGATTATTTGTTTTTGGGTCCTGATTTTTATACAAACAGTTTTGACACTTCCGTAGAGCAAAGTGAAAACTATACAAAAGCAAACTCAAGAACATTTCAATTTTCTGAATGAAACGACAGACTATATTTTTCATATGGTAAATTCTATTTTTTTTTCCAACAAACAGAAAAATTACGTGTTTTGGAAACGGTTTTTGGCAACGAATGATTGTGGAAAATTTTTCAGTTCACAAAAATTCCTAGTAGAAAATTTCTGCTTCCAGAATTTCATGAGAATAATTTACTGCCTTTCTTAATTCGTTAACAGAGTCAGTTATCTTATAATAATCCTTCAATTATTTTTTGAGTATTCAATTTATATTTGAAAACATAAAACCATGTAAGATACTACCAACGAATTACATTTCAATTACTCTGTTTCAGTGATATACGTGAAATCAACGGAAACAGAACTTTCACAGAACATACCTCTATATTCCAACGCATCTCTACATAGAAAGTTCCAGACAATTTCTAAGAATTATTGAATTTACTACACTACCGATTTGAATTTTGCCAACAAACTTTAGTGACTCATATCTCACTTGGCTCTTAAGTTTACAATTTTTCTTCGGTTCATATTGTTTACAAATGTGTTGGAATATGTGTATAGTAGAAATAAATATATATAAGATAAGAAAACTTGTAACTGGTTGCAAAATTAACAAATTAACATAATCAGATGTTAAACAGTTTTAAGTAATAAATTAATAAACGTTACCGGTAAACATTCTCCCTCCCACCTCTTCCCCTCTTCCTGCAAAACCGAAGAAAAGTTTTTTTGCGTCCTGTGTAATTTTTTTTTCGTAATCTTCAGAGCTACTGAAAACTGTTGAACTATTTGGTTTCGATTTTTAAAGGATATGAATACTATTCATTAAATAGCTATCAACTATAGACTTCTTAAACAATACTTTTATAACTTTTACAGTTAGTGAATCATATATTGTTATAAAATTAGAAGCGCCACACATGTTTTTTCAACTAAATTATATTCGACAGAATTCTACATAAATTTTTCCGCTTATCCTTGTAAGGTTTTTTAATGAGGTTGTAAACTCAACATTCTGTCTCCGGATTATTAAATTGTTTCATAAAGATTTCGAGATACATTTTTAAAATAGATTTCTCAATTATTCCAGCAGTATTTCCCACATTGTTTCACCATTTTACATCAACATATCGATTCTTAATAAGGATGGGAATTCATATATAACAATTGCTAGTGTTTATACAATTATTGTTGATTCAACTACTACCTAGTTTTATTGATACAAAAATAATTGCTTTAAAATGATATAAGCAATTGAAGCATACAAAACTAGGAATTAATTGCAATACAAAAATAAATGGTAAAATACAGAGAGAAAAAAAGCCCAGAAAAAGCACTATTGCAACAAAAAGTGCAGATTTTCTAATGTAATATTAAAATTTTTCGTCCTGTCAGCGACAGTAATTTTGCATTTTGAAAATGGAGATTCCAAGTAGAAAACTCACAATGTTGAGTGATTATTATATTCAGAGGGGAAAAGGCCAAGAAAATTACCAATTAACATACGCTATTTATGCATTTTGTAGAATATTTTACACAACACGCAAATGTTTTGCAGATGCGCATGTGGTGTAGACAGAATTAGCGTAGGTTGTTTAAATGCACATTTTTATAGGGATTCTTGATATTAGCAAAAGTTATTAACAAAGAAGAAAAGTAATAACTCATAAATTTGTTAATCTGACAATTTTATCACAATGTAAATGAGGCTTTTTTTATATACCTGAAACAATAAACAAGGATCAAGCAAACTGCAGAACATTCAACGTTGGTAATGTATTTTCCATCTCCTAAACTAGGGTAGACAGCTTAGGCTCTACCACAAAAAAGATCCTTTCGTCTTTTTAGAATTACTAACTTACAACGGTGTATGATTATTCAAAAGGTGTATGTTGTTGTTTTTTCTTTTTTAATCAAATTTGAAAGATCGTCTTACACAAGAAATATATTTTTTAATTACGACTATTTCCGTTAAATAAGAAGTAAATATATTTTTTCAATATTTGTGTTTTTATTATTAGGAAGACTTATGAGAATTATATCGAAACGGAAAGAATTAACATACGTTACAGTAAAAATATATTCGTAACAAATTTCTCAGACTGATGTTATATATTAATATAGGAATTGGACTGAAGATGTCATGTCTTTATCGTATAGAGAAGAGCTTAAACTTATTTGAAGTTTTCTAACGAGCTCTGTCACTCTATCTTGCCATTCGGATAGGTCGTTAAGTATATCTAATTTGTCTGAAGAGCTTTTTATCCCATTCTTTCGTTTTTTCGGTTTAGAACACAGATCTATATTACCTTTCATTTGAACTGAAATTTCTATTCATTAATATATTTAATAATTTTCCTATATATATATATTGCTGTACCATGGTTTTCTACTATGATGAGAACTTGTAGATTAGAATTATTTTTTATAATTTTGGTTATTTAAAGATACAAATTTGTGAGTAAAGCATTGACAAAACATCTGTCATAATACGTCTTATTTCTGCATATGTAGCCGTGCTGCGGAACACAATATTACAAAAACTGCAAATGTAAAGATGCAAATTACATCACTTGTGTCGACTTCAACAACCAACAGAATTGTCTGCACAAGCAATTCTCGTTGCAGGCTACGTCAAGCAGTAAGGAGGTATAAATCATACAAAGTGTATTTAAATTGGGCTGCTAGGACAGCTTAAAACAACATATCTTCAGCACGACCAACCAGTAAAAGACACTCAGCGTTATACACTCTGCATATAACGGTGCACTAATGAAAATTATAATCATACACCCAAAATGAGATTTACAAAACTACGCTTGGCAAGTGATATTAGTCCACGGAATCACTGAAAACAATTGAAAGAACAAATATCTGAAGACGTAAGAACGAGATAGTACATTATTTATTTTTATTTTTCATTCTTTGAATATAGTCCAAATAGGTTGGTGGGAATAGAAATCCCATACGGTCTCAAATAAAATGTTCAACGTGCAGACAAGACAGTGCATCCTGTATTGAAAAATTGTTTCATCCCAGTATTTTGTAAAATTTCTTGACAATCTCGTATAAACATTTAGATTCAGTTAAAAAACATTCAGTCTTTTCTACATTTTCTGAGAATTATCATTCTGTCTTTTCTCGCTTTGTTGATGCTGTACGGCGTATTTTATAGTTCGTTCTTCATTGTGAACTTTCAGAAGAAATAACTGTATTGGTTGATACCATTTCAATAGCCTTGCATTCTCACAAAGAATTATTTCATTGAACGAAATTTCACTGATTCTAGATTCGAGTTGCTTAGCTTTCAGCTTTTCTGTATTATATCTGCCACCGCCTCAGTTATTCTTGAATTTTGAGTATTTTTTGCAATTCTATGCACGATTATGAACAAAACAATGTTCTCTTTATATCCTTATAGGCAGCATTATATGTTAACATTCTCAGAATATTCGGCAGGTACTTTTGAAGGATTTTTTCTTCATGCTTTGATATCGAATAGATGTGGATTATAGGGGCCTACTTTTATATGCTGATTTTTTTTTTTAGCAAGACTGCTTATAAACATTACGCATCAACAAACGCATGTTTACAATCTACAGCTGAGAAAACGTAGCCAGTTCCAAAAATAGTATTGCAGTTGAATATTATTCAACCTACTGTAATACCACGATAAAGTGTGTATCAAGAAACGCAATCAGCATTGTCAGTTGGAAAGGTGGCGAAGAACACGTCACTGCCACGCGCTAGTTCAAGGAAACACTGATCTACGTACTAAACTGAACCGTTTCTGTCAGATAAACGTTCTTTATTTTACCTGCACGACACGTATCAACCTAGGATAGACCAGTAATTAGTAAAGCAACGTGTTAAACGTGTAGTCCAGGAGTCCAAAGAGTCACTCTTCCGAGATGTTGCGTTAAGAACACTGTGCCCTCAGAAATTTGGGCGGCAGTCCTACTTTCGACGGTCGGTGTCTATTTCAGAACTTCCTGTCGGCCTACGCTTTCCGACGCTGGACACGCACATGTATCGCCAATCCGAGGGCAGCTGTCCAGGCGGCGACAATGCCGCGGAGCAGCCGCGGTTGGGTCCCGCTGTGAGGAGCTGGAATGAAGGATAATCGTCATCCCGGCAGCCCGCAATCCAGTAATTGTGTTGCACAACAGGCGGCTTCTCGCGAAATTGGATTCCGCCCCAGTGGCGCCAGTCTAATTCAATACCGCCACACGCTAGCTAGTAAACTTGTCAACCGCCGCGGTGAAAAGTCCGCCGCTCCGCGCTTTGCTGGTCAATTGACACTAAAGGTGGCAAATTATCCGCGACATCTCCTCAATAACAAGCTACCAATACAGCTCAAATCTATAAAGAAAAATCATTTAATGTTGGAAAATAAAAGAAATTAACTCAAGAGTAGGAAGTCATTTTCTTCACCAGTTCGAAACTATTTTTTTTTTTTTTTTTGCTTGGGCTTTACGCCTCTTCGACGGCATGGTCATTAGAGGCGGGATGGGGGAAAGGAACGGGAAGGAATTCGGCCATGGCCTTTTGAAGGAAGCATCCCGGCTTTCGCCTCGAGTGATTTGGGAAAACCATAGGAAGCCCGGACGGGGATTCAAACCCGCGTCCTCCCGAATGCGAGGCCAGAACGTTAACCGTTCACCCACCACTCTCAGTACCGAAACTAGTACTGACCTGTGTAACCTCCCATTAAATTTTAATTACTCCTGGCAGGTTGAGCCAAGTGTAAACTCCCCGTATGTCAATTACGTGCTTCGGCAAGAAAATCACCTAGTGTAAACTTATCAATTACTGGTGATTTCGTACTACAAATCTCTGGACAGTTTTGGCCCTTAAACACCATCTCTCGACCACGCATGTAGTATGGAGGTTACTATTTAATAACTTTCAATTTTAGCATAAGGTCAGGTGGATACTTTTAATTAATGATTAATGCACTGATGAAAATTCACTATGATTGGCTTTAATGTCAAACCGAACCATTAAACATACACTCCAAAAACAAGAATAACTAATGCCGCAGCATTCATCGTATATCGTGCGCACTTTGTATATCGTCAGCGATATACGTCCTCACTCTCAAAGAGCGTGACTTAAATTCTTATTGGTAGCGCTAGCGGACCAAAGAATCTCCTATTACATTTTTACAGGTCTAACTTAAAAATACCCCATGACATGAAGATTACCAGTCTGTGGAATTCGTGAGCAAGTACGTTATACATATCATTATATTTCCATTAATATAATAAACTGACCATACAAACAGTATCTTTTACAAAATAATAATTATAAAACTATTAACTGTACAACTGGGTTGGTAGCATATGTCATACCTGCTGAAATTTGGATTAAATACTGCCCTCCCGAACTTAATAACGGAAATTGAAAATTAAATTGTTAATTTTGTTTCACGTCATGATATAACTGACGTATCAGTTATTCGCTAGCAAACTTGATATACAAAAAATATTAGATTGTCTATAAAAAATATAAGCTATCTCGAACAGACTTTCATATCATCCGTTGAAAATTCAATTTTATTAATTAATTCTCTTGCTGTGTATATTTACCAACATGTAGGACCGTAATGAAGGGAATATTTGTAACATCCTCAAAAGTAACAAGTTATTTTTTTACTATTGACTATAAAGAAAGAAGAAAAAGTCTCGTTTACACTTAAATCAGTGTTCTATAAACAAAACAAATTTCCACAAGCTTACATCGTAGGCGAACAATATGAACTTTCCTCAATTACGGTGGTTAATTGGTTGATTTAAACAACCAGGCCATCCCAGGAAGAAACAGACTGTGTATTAGTTTTTCCACTCCACAGGAAAATGCAGCATGTTGTGGATGAGAAGACGCATCTCACCACGAACACATTCAGGCTGCTGCTCTTTTAATTTTGAAGTTGTAATATTATTGATTAATTTAAATCAGCCGAAACTGATAGGAATTATTGTTATGAAGAAATGATAATTACTGTTACAAAAATACTCAATTTATTCTGCGCTGTATTTACTACCAAAATCAATGTTTAAAAATTTGTAACAGTACTTCTTGAATTCGCTACAAACACACATTACAAACGTATTAATATCTGAATCTCTGACGTTTAAAATCGTTACCACCAAAGATCTTCAGACTACTTATCGATACTAGTTAATTATACTCTTAAAGACTATACATCCTACGGCTATTGTTTTCCTACGGTACAAGAAATTAATTAACACACATTAGTGCAATTATTTACAACCATACACAATTTCTTAAGGAAAATAGTAATGATTTGTGGGGAGTGATATTGTCACAACAGATACCAACCATCCCTCACATTAATGGAACTAAAAATAACAAAGATATTAATACAAATGAACGGTAAGTTAGTATCTGAGAGACTGAAATAGCAAATATGATGTCAGTTATTAATATTCTAGGGTCATTCTAGTCGTAACTGATATTCGAAAGTTTCTGCAATATTTTCAGGGGCAGTTTAGAATACCCTGCAGAACGCCTTTTGAAACATCAAGTGATGGCAACACATAAGCAAAATGATTATATACCTATAAATATGTGCCACAGTAATGTGAATAATTAGCGTCACATTTGCTTCAACACGTTACAATTTTCAGTGGCATGTAAACATATCGACAAATATAGCACTTGTCCCGCATTCAGGAAGTGTACGATTCCAATGCCCATTCATAGCCATTTTGATCTACCTCTTTCATGGTTTTTCAAGATATAGGTTTCTGAATCTATAATTGCCAATCTGTCCTCTTCGTCAAAAGCCAATAGGTCTTATACTATGCACCTTTGCAGTCCTTACAAAGCCAATCGCGGAGTAAAACAATTTAATGTTGAAGGTGACAGTAGATATAGTTCAAGTCATCAATAGGGAACATCAATAGCTTTTAGTATCTTATTGTTCATGAGAACCTAGAGCTTAACAACTCACGCTTTTAGCCTACATTTGAAGCAATACGAAGTAATGAATTGTTTGATCGGGTGGCAAGAATTTTATAATCAACTGGGAGAGTGTGTTCATACTTTTCACTGTGAAATATAACAGTGAGTAGGTAAGGACAGTGATCTGACGTCACAGCTGTCTCACTGTGCTGTCCAGTCTTCTGTATGTCAAGTAAATAACTTTGAAGACAGGCATACAAAAAAGACTTTTTAATGTTTGTCGAAATCATAGAAACTGACGACTCTCATACGCAGAACACTAATAGCACTGGCTCAATTCCACTATAAAATGTGGCATTGGTATTAGATTGCGGGCGATCAGTAAAATAATAGCAAAATAATTTCACTGGATCATTTTCAGGAACCAGAAAATTCGTGACAGAAACTTCCTATTTGCGATATTTTTTAACCATTCTTTCGATTTTTAGATATATAATCATGCAAGTTCAAAAATATTAGCTCATACTCAATGTTTAATTATTTTACGTCCACTCATCTTCATTATAGACGACTCTTGTCATATTTCAACCGAGATAATTATCTTATCGAAGTGTTAGAGTGAGCGGTGACGCTTGGCATGGCAATCTGGAGCCATTCTGATCATGGTTGCGTGAACTCACACATGGCGAATGGCGTGATGGTTCTTTCGAAAGGCCTTGGACAAATCCCCTCCTGTTCTATGCGCTCAAACATCTTCCATCTCTAGTAACCCGGACGTCACCAAAACATAATGCCTCCTCCCCCACAAAAGATAATTATGTTGTCTGCATATAATAATAACTTCGTATTTGTAGAAAGACATTAATCGTGGCATAAAGATTTAGCATTTTAAGGGTCGATAATATTAGCCCCCACCTGTCAGTGTGCGCGTTAAGGCTCCACCACATTGAATCAGGGAGGTACAACGCGACGAGGTTCAAGTCTTGCACCACACGTTTCAACCGCCCTGATGGCAGTTTTAAGGCAGTTTTCTGTAATCATCAATACTCGAACGTTCTCCAACCACCGACTCATAAACTAAACATTTCACAAACAAAAGTACACCCATCATAGAGAACATAAGTTACACGAATCGCAGACTAATGACAACAGCTAAGCTCGCCCATTTAGAATAGGTTTGTTCCGGAAAGCACTCATGACTCTTAGGCTACAAGGGGTGGCCAACACGCGGCCCGCCTTGAACATTTTTTTGGCCCGTGATATTCATCACACTTTTGCAATATGTATTTATTTTGTAATGGCCAAAGTAGACAAAACAAATGTTTTAAAAAATACATTATTTCTGCATCCATATACACACAAATTAACTGTCGAAATTATGAGAAAAAATTAACTTTGAATTTAGAAAAATATTCTTGTGAACATATAATTTTATATGCGACCCGCGGAGTTATGATGCATTTCCAAAGTGGCCTGCAAGATCATTTGAATTGGCCACCCCTGCTCTAGGAGGTCTTACAATTTCATGATTGAAAAATGCTGTCAAATAGTAATGATTAATAATATTAGTCACCGTGTTTCGGATTCCACTTTAAACTGAAGGTCCCGAAGAAAAAGAAAGGGTCCTCCTACCTCTGATACACTGGCTTGGGAGGATCACCCAACCTTCGGTTTGGGGACTAAGTTAAATTAAATATTATGCTATCTTGATAGCGTTACGAACGACTGATTTGATCCACAGTTATTATTCATATTTCGTTGGCGTGAACACTAGATTAAAACATTTACAAATATTTCGTTTAAAAACCATACAAATCAAGGACGAAAACTGACCTGATAGACTAGTATTGTACTATAAATACGGAAGATGGTACAGGAGGGACCCCTTCAGTTGTCAGTGCACCAAGGCAATAAATATTCCTGCTACCACTTACTGCCACCGCAGCCCACCCCTCCAGACTGCGCAATATTTCATTTTTCCTCACTCTCCACAGACAACCTGTTGCTTCGCTATTGTGAATTCCGCAGACCCTGGTCGCATGTGGAGTTTAAAGAAGAATCTTTGAGTTGTTGCACATGTCGGCTGATTCCGATATTCACCATAGAAACAATCGAGACAATGAAATTAAAGCCACATTTCACAGACAGGTGGGTCAGTGATGACGATAGGGTCTGACTGTCTGGAAAAGCCGTGTTCGAATCCAGGTCTTACCTTCCAATCTTCGGTTTTCCATCATTTCCTGAAATCAGGCCAAGCGATGCGGGATGTTTGCTTGATAACTGTCAGTCCATTGTTTCTTGGCAATAGTTCTGTTGTCTGTAATGGCTTGGTGTCAAGGCGCTGTAAAGACAAATATATATATTAAATATCCTTGTGTTTGAGAGCTCAGATCTAGGATACATCAACACTCCTGCTGGTAGTTATCGCGAGCAAGAAATGAATATGATTTATATTGTAGAAATTGTTCAAGAGGTTTGTGACAGAGGCTACATGTTCGAGTTTGCAGAGCTCTAGAATAATAGAGAACTTTAGCAAGGAGGAAGACATGACTCACATTCTTTCTCAGCATTTTTTGTAGGATGTGATACGTAAAAAACCAAACATCTGTCACAACAGAATCACTGACTACTGTCATTAGGAATTTAATTAGGTTTTTTTATCAGTTCTTACGACCACCAACTTTGGTATTAGCTATAATTTCAGTAACATAGCAAATTTTAACCGTTTTATACTGCTGATTTTCTTCCTCTAAACCACAATCGAAGAGAGTGACATGCACCAATAATAGTGATGCATTGAATCTTCGTTGTTTGCAAGAAAAGTCAGCTGTAGTGTCAATATTTCTTACTGCAAATACGCGATGAACGTGAGATTAACGAAAGAAACGTCAAATCTGATAAAAATTACGCTGAATTTAAAAATTCGTTTGCTAATCATAATATTGATTCCTTGTTAATTTTTTATGTGTTGCTTGATGCAAGAAGTGCAAGGATTGCTTTTACACCTTGCAGTACGGAACGCGGAAAGGCTGAATGTACTGTTCTATTCGAGTGTACGCAGTCCCAGTGCGCTGTCGAAGCAAGACTCTTCATGGTATACAAACCGTAGAAGAAGAAAAATATAGCCTATCTACTACCTGAAAAATTGTGTCGCTAATTCAAGTTTTCAGGGAAGGGATTGTCTCTTGACTAATATTTCAGATAATTCTGTAATAGACTGGTGAAGTTATGAAATTGAAGATAAAAAAATAAGTTACTTAATCCCAAGAAACGCGCATTTGGGAAGGATCATTATCCAACATCAAAACATGGTAAAATTTACTGACGCAAAATCACAGTGGTCACATTTTCTTGCTTTTCAGGAAACATTCGATATGGTACCACATTTATCTGTAAAAAATCGTCAGAGCCAACGGAATAATGCAAGAAAGTTGTGAATGGACGACCACAATGTCATTACAGAGGACAATTTGGGTGGCATCGGATACCCGATGGGAAGTGTAATTTTTATAAATTCTCTTTGGGAAATCATTATCAGCTAACGACTGTACACTGATAGTGCTGTTATCAAAAGCATGGTCAACATTTCATAGTTTATGAAGCTAAAGAGACATTAACGTTATTTTAACGCATAGTAGAGAATTATAAGTTAAATTAAATGCTAAAAATTGCGAGACACTTCACTTGGAAGTCAAAAAGAAGTTGATGGTTCCTGTAGTATAAACTAAGGTGTTCAGTCCTAGAAATGTTCTAAGTTTTTTTTAAAATTTATTAATTGATGAAGATAGCAACATGAAATGTTCGTTTATAACATTGGTTCCATGCCTAAGCTAGAGCCAAATTTCTACTTAGCTAGAATTCTGAAATACTACAAGGAAAAGAAGATATCAATTCTGACAGCACTGAATTTTTTCTCCTACCGTATGCTCATCCAACGTTACGTTCCCTGTTTCTATCATAAATGTTTCACGTATTCAGCTTACCTGAAACTCGTGGAACATCGGCATGAATTTGATTCGTCTAGCTGATTCCTCCGTATTTTTACTATAACTTTTCCATTCAACGCACAATATTGAATTGACTTCATAGTAACGCTACATATTAGTGGCAGGATGGATAAAAACAAGGAAATAAAACACCATTCTGATAGCTATAGTTATTCGTCATTCCATCGGGCCGAGGAGGAATGGAATATAGTACATTACGGGGAGTAAAGTTTTGACGCAAAGTATTCTGCCAGTTTCATCTTACAAAATTCAGAATGACCCAAAGTTAGGGTTGTAAACACACATTTTGTGTGTCGCTTTTGAAGCGTGAGACTGTCTATAACATTAAAGTGATACTCCAGCGTTTTCCAACCTGTGGTCCGCGGACAAAATTAAATTAATAATTACGAAAAAAAAAATAGAGGCGTGAGAATACACGAACTTTTTTTTTTTTTACGCCTAGTCGACGTAGTGGTCATTAGAGGCAAGAACACGCGAATTCTGGCCGCAGTGTGTGAGATACGAATCGAGTTATCAAACAACAGTTCTATAATAGCTAATTTCCAATTATTATAATTATTATTACTACTATTATTAAGGAGTCCGTGGCTAGTCTGTAAGGGATGCGCCGTTGAGAAAGGTTGGGAATGGCTTTGATAGTGCTTGAATTACTTCTAATCTCTCATTCGTGTACGTGGACATAAACCATAGTTGTAACCACTAATGTTCTTAGGTACACTGTTTAAAGTGAATTGTGCTTCTTGATTATATGGTTTCGTCGAAAAGTGAAATCCCAGCTCCTAAAATCAAAAAAATTAGCTGAATACGGAATTATTCAAGCAATTAATTTATAATGCTAAATTTCGAGTCTGAATCGATCTGTAGTCGTTAAGGTGTGAATCTGTTCGAAAATTAGAGTTCAAACTAGTTGAATAGGAACTGTTTAAATTTTATTCTATTTCCTGCGCTCAAAAATATTTCTCATGAGTTTCTTGTGAGGCGTACTATAAAACTATAACAGCTGATGTATTGCTAGCTAAGAGACATACTACTCACACATTTATCAGAAATTCATAAATTTGTATTATTTTTGCAAAGTTTCTTTGTGGGAGGACTGGTAATGATGAGCCAAATCAAGGAAACTAGAAACACTTGTCGGGGAGTTTCACACGGCCCCGCTATTAGCGGCTAATAATTAGTGATAACTGGAGTTTATTCTGGGAAAGCTTCTACAAAAAACGTATAAAGGCCCTTTTATTAATATTGGGTATATTTGTCTGACTAGAATGTAGGAATATTTGGCTGGAATGTTTTTAAATAATTGTATCTGACTTTAAATGGAAATTTTTGTTGTTATGAAAAAGCTTGTAAGTAAAATATAATTTAAAAAACTAATAACCATTATATATTTATTTGATTAAAATATTTCGCGATTTCCTACGTTTCATGTGAACTATCTTATGAGTTTTTAAAACCCTGTTTCTTATCACCTATCAAAAAATTCCTTAGGTTATGTTGTTACCTGGTTCTAATAACTAATACAGAGAGTGCAGACAGAGTAAACACCGAAAGATCTGAAATCCTGCATGTAATCATCCTAAATAAATAGGAAGCAACTGCAAATTTAAACTAACGTAGCAACGTATTCTTTTTTTAATATCTATCTCGCATTATAATTTTTTATCTCTGTATTTTTGTGCAATTGGTTCCACAACAGACAATTGCCTTTTCCTTATAATCGCAGTTACAATTCCTTTTAATAATGTGAGTGCAAATAAAACAAAATTCAGTTATTAATTTAAATTTACAGATCCTTTCAACATTATAAACGTAAATAAAGTCAATGCAGTTATTTATTTGAAATTTCCTGGTTAGCCAAGCAGCGCTGTGGTGGTAGCCAATCTAATTAACAGTTCGGGTATCATCGGACTTGCCGAAGATTTCCGAGTTATAGAGGTTGCGTCCAGCCTCCAGGTTCAACGAATTTTATTAAAGTGGACTGTTATTTATGTTATTTTTATAAGTCTTTTTTGATGCTGATACGAGATTTACTCTCGGACATACGAGAAACAGGTTTTATGGACGAAAATTGTGACGATTCATTTAAACATTTTAAACAGGACTTATTGCATTGTTATACGTAACTGCTACGTATAGAGAAAATAGTCGGTGGACGAAATAACCCTCTGAGCTCCGATTCTGGATTCTGCGGAGAAAATCTAAAACTGTCAGTGTAATATTCGGCGCATATTCCGGAGGTCGATCGGTCGGGCTGGCGTGTAAGCCTATCCTGCGGAGGGACATGTCATTGTGGTACAGTGTCGAGGCGTGGGTGCAGACGGCCGGCTCCTGAAATAGACCCACCAATCGAGTGCACTCTCCTTCATAATGGGCCGGACTTGCGCGCGTTTTGTCATGCGCGGCAATGGCCGCCGCTATTCGCGGATTTGAGCCCCGTCGCCGACACTTGAGCACCCCACCACTCCGCGGCAGAATACCTGCTGGTATTTCGGGCCGCCTGCCCAAATATGAGGACTAAGACGCAATGTACTGTCACAGGCGCAAATGATATTTTTGGAGGTCGATAAATCCATGTGCTAGTTATATTATTAATAACAAAATCGTCGTATCTCCCAAAATTCCTATCTAGAGATTTTAAGGCATCTCAACTCTAGGATTCCACAAGTCATATCTAAAGAAGGCTAACGTGGAAAAAAATATTACCTTTAGAAATACGTTGTTACGAGTCACTGGTTTACCATGAGACAAAAGGTGGTACTGAAAATTCATATGATAGCCAACTCTGTAGGTAAAATTGCCCAACAAGCATGGTTTTATTTTATAACCCCCAGTTACAGGCAGGAATATTATTGCTATGCTTTGCTCGATTAAAGGACGACAGTAGAAATGATTTTTAATTCCGCATTGCTGCACCAACATGGTGGGTAAGCGGTAACGATCGGTAACGCTCTGGCCTCGCATTCCGAAGGACAAGGGTTCGATTCCCAGTCCAGCTATCCGGATTTGGGTTTTTCATTGTTTCCTCAAATGACTCCAGGTGAATGCTGGGATGATTGCTTCAAAACACCATAGCCGTTGTTTGACCCTTTTCCCCTCATCCTTTTTCGCCTCTAATAGCCTAGGCGTCAACGAGGAGTAAAGCCAGGATCAAAAATAAATAAATAAAGGCTCATGGCTCCAAACATCGCAGGTAGAAACGTTACTAATACACTGTTATTTGTTTTGTTGCTGATCAACTTACAGTATTATTGAAGCATGAACAGAAGTACGTATTGAACATTCAGTATCTTTCTAAGCTTAAAATTTGTTATTTGACTGAAACGCTCCTTGAAAAAAAGAAAAGTTGAGTAATGCCAATATACCTTTAGTAATGGATTAGATCATCCAATCAGACAAAACAAAGTTGATTGTTCGAAATCTGCAGTATTTAATCAAACACAGAATATATTGGCATGACGCTTGCACCAATAATGCTCGTAATGTGGTCTATGGCTTTGTTTATAGTTTATTTCCCTAGGAGATTGCCTTCCTTGAGGGGTTACAAATATGGCACAATGTTGTGAAATCATCGGTCGTTTCAAGTGGTCTGTTTGTTCCGTGGTTCAAGCGTCTAATTGGAGATCG
Organism: Vandiemenella viatica; assembly: GCA_031002005.1. NCBI lineage: Eukaryota > Metazoa > Arthropoda > Insecta > Orthoptera > Morabidae > Vandiemenella > Vandiemenella viatica. The sequence continues at coordinate 83,283,864 of JARYHS010012519.1, forward strand.
AAAGGTCCCTGGTTTGAATCCCAGTCTCGGCGGACATTTTCAGAGGCTTTTAACTGGACCTCCACCACTGGCATAGATTTCCGTGTAATGTGAAGTACGCCAGAACGCTTCCGTGGTTCTTATCCACGTTAAACTGTATATGTCCCTTATACCAGGTGGAATTACGGGGCTATGTTAAGGCGACTATGATAGGGGCGGATTGCGTAGCCAGTAAAAACCCTGTCACCAGGTTACTGCAAGCACAAGAGCTTTATACCTCTATCGGTTGTTTCACCGGAAGATGCTTAACCGATACGGCCTCTGCAAGTATTACACTGTTTTGCTATTTCAAATGGCTTCTCTTGCACTTAATTTAAGGATGACAAATGGATAACCTTAAGTCCTATTACGTCATTAGCTATGCTTAATAAATTAGTATTTCGGATATCATTGCCTTCTCTATAAACAAATACCTATTCGGTGAACCATGTGGTTAAAAGCGCTTTATACGTGTATGAGGAAATAATTTAGGCGATAAAAGACTTGCTTCTTCTAAAAGAAAATACTCATTAACAGTATTAATAATAGTATAAGAAAACCAGTCATTGAACGGTTATTAATATTGCGTTGGTGGCTCATAAGGGAGAAAAAGTAGGCAAATGAAATGTTACGCTTGTTAGTACGAGAATAACTTGCAAGAACTTGGGTCAAGTTTCAATAAAACTGTCAGACGGAACAGCGAAACGGTTTTCTTAGACAACAAGGTCTGAAAAATTTCGTTCCACTTTTAGTTCATTTTGCTTCTTTGATTAAGAATTAAATACTAGAAATTATTTTAGATCAGATTTTCAAAAATTATGTTATGAAAAAAAAATTACGTAGCTGTTCAACTTTCAACCAAAAATAATTTACTTGAAAAAGAGCATTGAAACCGTATTTCATAACAAAAACGATAATTTTCTTGTACGTTTGGCTGAAATTATAAGTATCTGGGGGTAGGTCTACTACTGATACCTCGGCTTTTCAGTATGTATGGAATCTCCGAAACCAAACAGCGCTTTCAGCTTTACATCCCTAATTCGCGTTTAGTATGGGTTTAGTGGCCTGGTAGATCAGCAGCTAATTGGCTGATTAGGTCCGCTGTTAGGATCCCGGTCTGAGGCTGAATTATGTTAGGACTTAACCTGCAAGTGAAGCACGCTAGGAGTACTTTTGTGGTTCGGATTTTACGTTAACTGTAGGTCCCATTTTCCCGTAGAGTTACTCAACTGGTCTATGCGGATTTCACGGAGAATTAAAATTCAAGTTCTCCTAGCAAATATCTTTCACGTTATTGTGATTGCAGGGCAAAGCTGAATAGAACATTTTATTTTGTAATTTAATTTATGTGGCATTGTTAACAACGATATGAAACAAGGTTGATACGCCAGTAGTAAACATTGAAAATCGATCGAAATCCTGATCTCGTTTCACTGTTGCCAGAAATGGAGGTTTGGAAACTCATATCCTTCGCGTAATAATTCAGGAGTAAAAGACAAAAGAAATGATGACACGAATAGCAGAAATATTAAATTTAAATTTTTTTAAGTACATTGAGTTTGCTGTGAACATTTTATCACAGTTATTTATAATGCCAGTAGGTTATTTCTTCAACCTTCTCCACATACCAGTACTTTCTACTTGTCAAGTGATGATGCCAAACGAATTATGTTTTCTAAACTTTCCTAGTTACTAATTTCCTAAGTTTCCACTTACTTCTGCATTTAGCTATATTCAGCCATTTGGTTGTAAGTTCTTGATATGATTTAATCTTGATAAACACAATTTCGTCTCGCTTCATTTCTAAACCTTTTGTCCAGTGGGTTGCAAAATATGAGCCCAATTGATGAATTGATTCTATAACCATCAATTTCATTTTACTGTTTTCGTAGTCATTCGGAGGGATTTTGTGGTTTACTTAAAGACTCAACTGTTTCGTATACAACAAACAAAAAACATTTTTAGAGGCTTGAATTACATATAATCTCTTCCGCTCTTTTTTTTAGAGCTTCTTACCTACACCTATTAATACACCAGATTAATGCAAATCGGACCATTTACCTTTTGGGTGCAGAGGTGGACACGCTGTAGAAAAGGGATGGAAGTAAGAAATGAAGGAGTGTGAGTGTGTGGGGGGGGGGGGGAGGAGGGGGAAAGATGATGAATAAGTTATGACACACTCCAGAAATTTTTGTACAGGGCCTAGGTCACCATAAATGATCCAATGCAATAAACTTTTACTTTAAACATTACTTCCTTTCGCCTTGCGTTTTGGGGATGAGTGGTTTTTTTTAAAGAAGGTTTGCTCTTTCTACTAATCCTCAAAATCCATTAAAATCATTTAAGTGTTAAAAGTTCTTATACTTCAGTCAGTAATGATATAGGGTAAACAAAATGTTACATAGTAGGCCACAATGCATCGATTAGTAAATCTTCTCGCATTTTTTTAAATAACAAAATAAAATACGAATTATATTGTAAAAAGGGAAAATTCACTCCACGGTGGGTTAACAGATTAATTGAGGGTGTTTGATTATTCAGACAGAATTATCATAAGTACAGTATTAAAATATTTTGAATTAAACAGTTAGCATGTGACTGCAAATGAAAAGCGACTTCTGGAAGGCGCAAACTAAATGAGAAATAGGGTTCATGAAAATATTTTGGGGTTGTTGCCTATGTCTGTAGCATAAATAAAACAACTTAAATTCTGAATATGGCCAGGAAATTCTGGAAGTAGTGGAAAAAAAAATGATATTTTAAACCAGTTGAAATTTTTAGTGAACTTCTTCGACTTCCAGTTATTAATAGCTATTGCAATATCAATTTACCATACTAGTTTCGAAAAAATAAAACAAGAAAAATAATAAAATATTACTGCTTACTTCCAAGTTCGTTATTGCCATTATTTAAAACTTGAAATAGAATCCTATATGTTAACAAAAAATATTTCGTCAATTGTTTTAGTAAAATTATATTCGAATGAAGAAGTTATGCGTGTATTTCTGCAGACATTAACGTACCCAAAAATGTTCAATAAACAATGAAGTTCCAAAAGTATCTTGTGATGTTAAATTGTAGATTTTTGGTGTTATTTTATTATTTTTGAACCCCGCAGCCAAATTTCAGCGAAGAAGATGTCTCAGTCTGTATTCGTATATTCTTCAACATTTAAATAAAAACATATGCTTACTGTTTTTTAATACTTTTTTTCATACACGGTTCCACAACATGACATCATTTAAAAAGGAAAAACAAAAATAGGACAAAACTAGCTAAACCACGTGGCTTCGTACAGATTATTCAACAGGCATGTTCCATTTGCCAACACAGATCCTATAAAGGTCCCTATCTATTATAATAGATAGGGACACAAAAACTGTCGTTGCTATAGAATTTGTGGAGAACAGAATTGCGAGGGAAAAGACACGTGATTTGCGACATCGAAGTAAGAATACCTTTCTCGCAGCTATTATTAAATTACAGGTCTTTGAAATAACAAGGAGTGATTTGTAACAAATATTGATAAATTGAAATAATTAGCCGTTTGGGTGACACTTTTAGCATTTAACCTTGGTAATATTAATTTATAAATTTTACGAATAATCTGTTTACTGAATTCTTAATTTAAAACAATTAGAGCAAAGAAATTACTACAATATACGGCTGAGATTATTGAATATTTTACAGCGAAATAAAATTTTCTGAGTATTCCTGATTGGTGAATTCGAATTCGGACGTATTCAACCTAATATTTTTCAGATCAAGATTACTTTTGGTCATTGAAGATTTGTGGAATTAACGATGCAATCAACTATTTTCGCAATGAAATACTGCTATATGCTGATAGAGGATATAACATTTAGTAAATTACAAAAGGAAGTACGAGAGAACGTGATGTCTCTATTCTTAATGCCATTCAGGAATCTATTTTATCATACCAGTTTAAGAATAAAATTTCCGCATTGTGTTGCTGATCTGATGACAGAGTTTTCTGCCGTATCCTCTGTCCACCGCTATAGCAGCCTCAAAACGTAGCAGCGTAATTTCACTATGCTATGCGACGTACAAAGTGCTCTACCGTAAGTCACACACAAAATAATCTGATATCGGGATTTGAGCCGGGGACCTTTATCTCCAGTTAGTCACCGAACATTGTGTGTAGGCTATAAAATCCGAACCTGGCGTTGGAAAGTATGCATCATGGATTCCTGGACAGGCCATCCTCTTGTGGCTTGAAGGTTAACCACGATGCATCGATAGGGGATTTTCTGTACAAAGGTACAGACTCGGCAGAATGAGTAGTTAAAGTTTGGGCCTGGATTTTGGCAGGACGCGGATTTGTTCCCCAGTCCGACCATACTGGTTTCGATTTCCATGATTTCTCGAAATCATTCTTGGCCAGTGGTTCCTAGTTAATTTTTTTCCGAGTACCACTTCAAGGAAGAGCTCAACCTCGCGTACCCCTTACAGCTGAAATGATAAATTAAAAATGAAACGTGATTTTCGCGATTTATTAAATTGACCGAGTAGCAAATGACACAAAAAATCTACAAATGTCCAAAAATATATTTGGAGATAGTAATGTATGCAAAATTTCTTTAATTGTATTAAGCCGCGTTCCCACGACGTCTTGTAACGAAGGCGGGGCTGGACCTCATTAGCCGAAGTGTAGGGACGAGCGCGCGCCGCAGGTTAGCCCTCGCTTACCTCGCCGCCACCTCCCCACCACGTTGTCTAGTGTCGTATGGCACAGAGCACTTTACAGCAACAGAAGGGGTGCGCACCGCTGCTGCAAACCGATGGCAACAGCGCACCACTACACACGCCTGTGATGTTTACCGTCATAGAGTGTGTAGCTGCGTCTCGTCTCCGCAAGCAGAGGCGGCCCTTTGCCCATGGCGTGTTGTTGAGTATTCGTCCCGTCCCGTCTCGCCTCCGTTACAAGACGTCATGGGAACACGGCTTTAGTGATAACCTAGCTAAGGGATTACCGAGCGTACCCCTTGAAGCGATCTCAAGTACCCCTGTGGGTACGCGTACCATTAACTGGGAAGCCCTGCTCTAGGAGAATACTGCAGTGGTTTTATCATTATGATTAAATCGCTAAGAGTCACGTTTGGTTTTAGTAGTCTCTGTGGGCTATTAGAAGCTAAATAACCAATATTACTACTCTTAATATGTTATGTTTTTATGTAAATTCATCAATGTCTGTACAAAAAACCCGCCAGCGGAATGACAAAAGTGGGTCATACCGTAAATTTTTACTTATTAATATTAGATGCAATCAGTGATAGGAAGAATTTTGCTAGGGTCGGATTTTCATCTATTGTTCTGCAGCTGCAGGGTGATCTTGATAGGATAACTAGCTGGGTGAGTCACCATGGGATGAAGATAAATGCAAAGAAGAGTCAGCTTATTAGGTACACAGATAAAAAACAAAAGGTAGATTATGATTATAATGTGGGGAAGGAGCTACTTATTGAAGACACAAAATGTAAATACCTTGGGATAACGTTTGATAACAAATTTAACTGGGCAGGACACAGTTGACAGGTAGTAGGGAAAGGGTTCAAAATCCTTCACCTGTTGGAAAGAGTGATGAGGGGATGCACTAGAGAAGTACGGGAATTGGGGTATAAAACTTTGGTGAGACCACTGATGGAATATGGTGGTGTAGTTTGGGATCCGCATTTTGGGTATCAGGTACAGGAGTTGGAGGGGGTGCAGAGGAGGGCAGCCAGATTTGTCCTTGGAGATTACCGCAGGACCCAATCAGGACCTTGAGTGGGATTCTTTGGAGGACCGGAGGAGGATGAAAAGAGTCATTGGGGTATACAGGGCATATACTGGAGAGGAGGCATGGAAAGATATTGGTGGGAAACTTATGAAAGGTGGCTGGAAGGGTAAGGCTGACCATGACCACAAACTGGCACTTGATTTTAGACATAAGGGTGTGGGAAAGTTCCCTTTTGTAGGAAAGGGTGTAAGGGACTGGAATAAGTTGTCAAGAGAAGTGATGAATGACTTGCCAAAAACATTGAAGGAGTTCATAGTAAAATTGGTGGAGGACAAAAGAAGTAGGTTGTAGGAGAAATGAAGGTTGGATATGTAGGGATGTTGCCACCGGAGCATGTGCTCCATCGCAATTTATCAATTATTTATTTAATTCATAGCTGCGACGGCCGACCGAGAGTACGGAATTCCAGGTAACAGAGCGCCCTCCAGACTGTTGCCGTCTCTGAGGGTCAAATGGACAGCCACCTCGTTTGTGAGTAATAACGATACTGTAAGTCGCTGTGGGACCAGCTAAATTCGGGATATACCTATGGGTAGATGGATAACCGGCCACTCACATTTCGCTAACCTGGGATTTATGAGTAGCGCACGTTCCGAATGTTGAAGTTTCGGCAGATTCTCACGTGACACCAGAAAACAGTTCTAGCCAGGAGACAGCTATTTGAGGAAGAGGTACCGCAGCAGAACCAATCACCGACGTAAAAATCTCCGCGTGATTCTAATTTCTGGGTATTTTTGTCCTCATGTTGAAAATACGTCTTGCCGCGTTTACACTCTCGCGCGAGCTTAGACGAGGCGAGGCGAGACACCGCGAACGCGAGAGTGTAAACGGTGCACTCGCGTAGTCTTGCCTCGCCTCGTCTAAGCTCGCCAGTGCCGCTCGCCTCAGTGGCGGTTTTTTGACGCGAGTCAAAGGCGCGAGCACATTGTTTACAGCAGAGGTAGTCAACCTTTTTACCTACCGCCCACGTTTGTGTCAATGTATACCTTATGAAACATACGTACAACGAGTTAAAGCCCATAATAATAATTTGCCAAATACTTTGTCTGACTTTCGCTACGTTTGGCACAATAAGTCTTTATAAAACTACTCACTGTAGTTAAATCTGTCTTTTTATTTATACTTTGCGTATATAAAAGGACGAAGTTTGGTGAAATTAGATTTTATTATTTGGTTTATTAATGATATTCCTAAGGCAGATTATGTTAAAATAAAAACTGGATATCTTGGTCAATTTTGCAAGGAACAAACAAAGGTCTCCTCTTTCGGTTTCTTTCTTTGGCTATAATATGATTAACAGCACAAATGCCTGATTACATGAGATATGAAGGAAAGGGTTTAATTAAACTGAATATCAGTTGTAATACATTTTAATATGACAGGTGTTTTTTTATTATTTTGCCACAGGTTTTCATATCCATCACTATCGAATTTATGTTTACTTTCTGCGTCATATACGATTTCTAAACCTTCTTCCTGTCAAGTTCTAACAGCTTCTTCAATATTTGCGGTAGAAGGATTTTTCATTCAGTCATACACATTGATTTTCAAAATATCTACAAATCGTTTTTCCATGTCTAAAGTTAGTTGAGGTGGGTACTGAATCTGTCAATATCCTCTGGAGTTATTTTTGTTTATAGATAATAATTCAGGAAAAAATTGAAATTTTCTTCTTAATAGATTGTAACGCAGTAGTTAAAAGTTTTCAATAAATAATGACACACAGAACATTTTGGTAACCTATAAGCGTTTTATTAGCTCCTTTAAGGTGCAAATCAACATAATTAAATCTATAAATGAATGCAATTTTTCTCGGCGTTGTTTATTTATAAACGTTTCTCGGGAAACAAACCGAGTAATATTGTGCATCAATAAAATATTACTCTGTTTGTTCACGAGAAACGTTTATAAATAAATCATTAAATCTATTTAAAAAACCTTAAAAAGTCAATTAATTTTTTAAAAAATAACGAAAACGTTTAACTATTGGACCAAACCCCCACAGCCCACCACGAAAGCTGGCACGCCCACTAGTCATCCATGAATGAATTCTAGCGAGAGTGTAAACGGCAGTTCGTGTCAGCGCTCGTGCACGAGGCGTGAGGCGAGGCGCGAGGCGAGACGCGAGGCGAGAGTGTAAATGCGGCATGCGTGGCGAGCGGTAGAAGACGCGAGAGCCACAGTGGACGATTTTTTGAGCACACTCCGTACTAGACCTCCAGTGGTAGAGGTCGTATCCTTTGAAGTCGCTTCACACTGTACCAGCTCCGTACTTTGCTTTCTGAGGGGGAAAGCATACGTCGATTCTGCAGTAAACAGAAGTGCTCAGGTCAATAGTGACTTGAGTGTTGCAGCTGAAATATACTTTAACATTTTCGCCGTCGATGGAGCAGTCTACACCGTTATGGGAAATGCACAACGAATTTAACGGTGTGTACTTCAAATTACTGAGACTAGTTATGACAAAAGAAATTTTGAACGATTAAGAGTTTTGCCTCCGACAAGCTGAGACAATGTTTATTTAAAAAGCCGCGAGCAATTTTAATAAGTTTATTTTGAATGGTGGACAAACTTTTGTGAACTTTCAATCATCACATTCGGTGGGTAATATAAAAATACCCTGGTAATCGACAAATTCATACTAATGTAATTTATTTTGGTATTTCATCTGACGGTTGGAATCATGAGGACCAATCAAAAATCAGCAAGATCAAATGTGGAATGTTTGTCATTCGTTGTAAAGTTTGATAATGTTGAATTTTTTTTATTAGTATTTACTATTTTGTTAGTGATTAGTGTTTGTTTTGCCAAATGTAAGAAGAGGCAGTGCTTTGTTTTTGATTTGGAACTCCTTTATTCATATTAAAAGTAATTACGCCTCGTCTGTAAGCTGTAAAAAGTACCCAATAAATTACAACTTAGGGTAATTTTTAAATGATAAAGAGAATTACGTACAACGTTTTCACCCTTCTCAATAGATATCTACTACAAACTAAGACAAAATTTGATATTAATGATCGATTACAATAATTAAAAGAACGACAACGACCATTATTATACCGAGCGTATTGGATGAGCAGTAACGATCTGGCCTTGCGTTCGGGAGGACGCAGGTTCAAAACCCCGTCCGGCCATTCAGGTTTGGGTTTTCCATGTGTTCCCCAAATAAGTCGAGGTGAATGTTGGGATGGTTCCTATCCGCTTCTAATGACCTCGACGTCCACAAGGCCAGTAGCCAAATAAATAAATAGGAAACAGTTATGAAGAAAGAAGAATTTTAAGACTCGTAAACATCCCGATACCCCTACAGGAAAAAATCGCTAAGACGCCGTGATGGTGTCTGTCACCTGGCAAGGAGTTTTCACAGTAAGAGGTGATCGCAAAATAGATCCGAGGACAAATACTCGAGGAAACCTGACCATTTTTGTTACAGTGGAGAGAAAATTCTTCCTCCACCCACCGTATCGAATATGATAATATTGGACGCGTCTTAAAAATGCAAACAGTTTGTTTTTTTGGGGGGGGGGGGGGGGGAGGAGAATTTTCAACTTAGTTGTATAGTATTTCGAGAGATATTCGGAACCACTCTCAACTAAAATTGTTTTGGTTAGTGTAATTAAACAATTTTTTCTTTTTTTTATATTTTCGTATTATTCTGTAACCAACAAACCTAATTTTGTGGTTCATATGGGTAAGGTTGCAATAAAATTACGTATGTGTAACGGTAGAACATGAATAAGTCCAGCCATCCAGATTTCGGTTTTCATGGTTTCCAAAAGTTACTATAGAAAAATTCCGGTGTTGTTGATTCAAAATGGCCTAACAGAATTCACCCCTGTTCTTGATTCACTATCTTCTTTCTCGTCTCTAATGATATGGCCAGCGTAAAGCCCTAAAACAATGGAACTAATATTTTATCATAGGTTCCAACATTTTCCTGATATTGTCAATGTCTGAATATGAAGTCAAAATTATCTATGATAGAAAATCTTTTTGGTAATTGTTTTCATCTCTGGTGCATTGTTTCATGCAATCTACGCTCTAATAAAATGGTAAAGTGAGAACGATTGTTTCCACTAACGTACGCGGCATAAGACTTTATAACGGCCCACAGACACCGACCTTTAATTAAATTGTATTTTAAGAATTGTTGTAGCAACCTGAGAGTTGAGTAAATATGATTTTGCATATTTCTTCCCGCGTTTAATAGTGAATTTGTGTAAATGAACATTTTTTTATGAAAAGAAACTATGTAAATACTATTAAATATGTCCAGGAACAGTATTAGGCAAGGAAAATTAGTTAAAAGTTTTTAATTCTGTGTATTGAAGTGAGCTTCGATGTTTAGAAGACAATTTTAGACAGTTTGGACTGATTTATGTGGATAATTTTGTGTTTAAATATCTTTGTCATTTCTTAATGATTGTGAATGATTTTGTGTTTATTCTGATTGTTTTAATATGATTTTATTTGTTTAAGTATTGTCGGAATTCCAGAAACGGTGGTCGGAAGTCTTTGAATTATTCTGGAATTTTCTGTTAAGCTTATATAAGCGATCGGCAGAGACGAGATTTTTGTCAGTCAGTACTCAGTGTTCAGAGAGTTCGTCAGAGTATTGTGAGTTGTAGTTATAATAGCTAGAGCATGTGTTTACGTTTGCACCTAGCATCTTTGAAGTTATATGTCTTAAAGGAAAGAAACAGTTTTTTTTAGGGCTTTATGCCTCGTCGACGCCTAAGGTCATTAGCGAGATGGGAGTGGGGACAATGAATGGGAAGGAATTCCACCATGGCCTTTTTGAAAGAAGCATCCCGGCATTCGCCTGGAGTGATTTGGGGAAACCATGGAAAACCCAAATCTGGATGCCCGGACGGGGATTCGAACCCACGTCCTCCCGAATGCGAGACCAGAACGTTAACCGTAAACAGAGTTAAAAGTGAATCTTCTATGGACTCGTTATTTCATATTAAAACGAGATACCTATCAACTTGATATTACCATTCTTTTTTCAGTATGTATCAATAAAAAACATTAATACTTTAATTTGTAGTATTACTTTTTTAATGCATGACAGTTGAATTGTCAATTTCATATCGTTGTTATGCTATTTATTTTGTTAACATTACAACAGCAAGAGCCATATAGGAAGACCAATTTGTAACATCAGCCTTGACTGTTAATTGACTTCTTACACAGACATATGGTCTTTCGCAAGACACGCTAAAGTATTATTACGTGAAACAAATAAGAATGTGTTTTCTACAACTCAGTCATCTTTTCATTTTTTCCACACGAAAAATAATACAAAGTATATTAAGAGTAAGATTGTTTGAGCCAGTATCCCTACAGCCAATCAAAACAAACTACGATTACAGCAGCTAAACTTGTTTACGTCGAACACGTAAGCACTTAATTTTATTTAGCATTACCTGATTAGTGTTATGTAATATTTCTGCTAGGCTGATGTAAGGCCGTTAAGAGAATAATAATTTGCCAGTACGTTCTCCTCTAGAATGTGGATGAAATATCTTTTAATTGGAAAAAAATACCTTACGCGCCTTCTCACTAGAATACAGTCTCGCTTAAGCAGAAGCGCAGAGCGCCTCAGAGCTATTAGAAGCTGGATTCAGTCTGTCCAATAGTCGATGCGATCTTAATTTCCCGGAAATCGAAGCCGAACCCTACTGCCCGCACAGGAGGAGGGGGGGGGGGAGGAGAGGGGCTATGGATACCAAGACTAATACGCCCTAATTAATAAGCTAATTAAGCCGGTAATGGGACACAATCAGGAAATTGAATCTGTCGGACTGTCTGCGCTGGCGCGATGGTATCGACCCGGCGTTATTTCCAAAGGCGCTGCTAATAAGTCGGAACCACTTTGCCTCCGCGTTTCGGAAAACGATGCTCCCTGGGCGATAGCTGAGGCAGCGGCGCGTGGCTAAACGCTGCTTCCTCCCACGCGATCAGACAACAGATTATAGCGCGTGGCACCGACATACCGGCGAAATGTCCGCGCCCACCTTCGGCCATCCTGGATGCGGTTTCGCAATCGTTCAGGGCGACGAGAGACTCGCATCCTTACCAAATAGCCACATTATATGGCCCTGGAATTGTGTTAAAGCCGCTATGCAATCTGGAGACTTGGAAAAGATGAGATACTGAAAGTAAAATTTCTTAATGATTGATTTATATTGATAAATAAATACTGCCAAAGCATTTGAACGTTTGTTCGTTTATTTACTTTCCAGACGCGTTTCACTTCTTTAATGAAGCATCTTAAGAGGTTTCTCCTATTGACTGGGTATACATGTTACACTGTGGTTATGTTTTACATTTTGAACATTTAATTTTTTTATATAAATTATAACTTAAATTTTATGATACATGCTTTATTTATCCTCCATTCTCAGTAGCAGTGAATTTTCCTCGCGTTTTGGGTAACAGGTCGTATTCTGCTTTTTATCGTACAAGTAACCTAGCACTCTACTGCATTGCATTGCATGTACGAATAGCTGGGATACTTTTTTATTTTCGACTATGTAAAGCTATTTAGCGATATTAATTTGTTTTTCTACATCTACGTCCATACTCTACAATTCACAAATATTTTGGGTGGCAGAGGGTGCTAAACACCAAATCCAGTTCTGTGCATTCCAATCCCGAAAAGTCCGAGGAAAAAAGGAATTCATAAAAGCATCAGTATGGCATCGTATTTCTCTAATCTTTTCCCTCATGTCATTACGGCCTAAATAGGTTGGTAGAAGAAGTATTCCATTGTACTCGCAAATCAGAGAATTTCGCATATTCTCCAATAAATTCAAACGAAAACGATTTCGTCTGTCTGCCAAACAATCCCAATCCAACCTATGTTTCTTATTAATCTTCCGTTTATTTAGAAACAAGGTACAAGGAACACATAAGAGCACTAAAATACAACAACCATTCTAGATTTATAGAACATACAAGAACACAACCACCAACCAAGGAATATCGACACAGACGTGCAAATACTCACCATGAACAACAATAAAACTCAAATACTAACACCCCGAGTGAACCATCACATACAGAAATCACTAACAGAGGGAAAATATGTACTAAACGAATACACAAATCTTATACACCAGACACTATACACAGCTACTGACCATGAACGATAAATAAATCAATGTATCACAAAATGTAAGTAGATTATAATTTATATAAAAACTTCAATATTCAAAGTGTATAACATAGCCACACTCTAGCATGTATACGCAATCTACAGAAGAAACCGTTGAAGATGATTCATTAAAGAAGTGAAACGCATTCGGAAAGTTAATAAACGAACAAACATTCAATTGCTTTAGCAGTATCTATATACGTATATAAAGATGAATGTATGTATGTTTGTTTGTTTCTTTGTTCTTCATACAAATCCACAGTTTTCATCCGATCTCGATGAAACTTTTCACACTTATCCCTTGAAACAAGGAGAAAGATACTGTCTACATTTGGTTGAAAAATAATCTGTATAAATAATACATGTTGTCTCATAATTTCGAAAAATTATTGAACGGCGATAGACAGACGCGTTGGATCTCTGGGTCTCTGTACTGCCTTTCGATACAGCGGTCAGGTAGCTCAGGGGTTAAAACGCTTGCTTACTAGCGTTTGGATCGTGGTCTCCGGTTCAAATCTCCGTGGAGGCAAAGATTTTTAAAAATTGTAGATAATCTTGGGGACTGTTTTGGAGACTATTAGCAATTTATACCTTCCCTTGCTGCCACTATACATTTCTGTTTTCATTTTTTGCTCCGTAATACAATAAAACATCCATTTCCTTTTCCAAAATTTGTGATATGTCTGTGTCGATGACTGCTAAACAGTGTCATTGTTTGGAGCTGGCACTGAGAAGCAAGTTTCTCAGGCTTTGGAACAAACGTATTTGATTTCCATTGATGCCACATAATGCAAGACATCACACGGTTACCCTGATATTCTTTCTTGTAAGGTGTATTAGGGCGGGCCTGAATACTGTCTGGAGCGGAAGATGTACAGCTTAGTTTATTTTGGTTTTCAGAAATCACTGCAGCCTGGTGTCAGAAGGGCTCTATAATAAAGGCGATGAAAGAAGTAATTAATAACTAGACGTGAGTATCTGTGCCTTGACTGAAAGTACCACTCATCCAGTAGACTACTTTTAGAGAAATGCCAAAACCAAGCGTGGTGGGTGATCAAGCCTGGCGTTCAGGAAAACGCGCATTCAAATTTCTGTCCAGCCATCACTCAGTCCAGGAGAATGCCGGGATAGTTCCCTCAAAAATTTATGGCCGAATTCCTGCCCGTTACATGCCCCACCCCCCCTACCCTCTCCTGCCTTTAATAACCTCGAAGATTAGTAAAGCCCAAAGCAAAATACGTCCGGATGAAAATGTGTGGTAAGAACATTTAACAGTACATTGTGAAGATTATCTATTTAATACAATCTAACGAATATTTAAGTGCGCGTTGATCTGCTTTCATGGTTTAAAATCAGAATAACTCTGTGTATATTGTTGACCGTGACTGGAACTGGGGTATGGTTGATGAAAAAGAAATGGATGGATATCTGACATAGATTAAATTAATAAACCATTCCGGCATTAATCTGTAATGATTTCGGATAGTACTGGCTGGTTGAACCGAGGGACGAATTCGCGTTGTTGATATAGCTTAATAAATTTGTCACGGATTCCAGGTATGTCTTGACCGAAAATTTAATTCGCTATTACCACCGCAAACAAGAGAGCTACAGTTTAACATTGAATCCGAATCACGGAAGTTGCTAACGTATTTGACATGCTCGAAACAACGCCGGCCAGATGTAAAGTTATCTTTCAGAGTTCTTAATAATTCCTTCTAATACTGGGATTCGAACGATGATCATTGCGTCCCCTAACAATTATTAAAATATGGGAGATGTGATGATGCCTAAACATTTATATGTATATTACTTTCACAAACATATCTATTTTGACTGTCATAGTTATTAAGTATGAAAGCGAGGTATCATAGACAATATAAGAAAATTTAAAACTGTAGTAACCGTGCTCTTTCCTTTTCTAATGGGAGTTAGTCTGTTTTCTCTCAAAAAACCTACAAATAAAACATCTTCCAGAAACTAAACAAAAAATCTCAAACCGATGAGGTGCACCTGTATTCAGATAAACATCAATACGTTTTAATTATAGTTATATGAAATAAATTCTTGCGTGTAAGATGGTAGAAAATATTCGTGAAGCTTATGTTTTATTCTATACTGCACTAACTTATTAACAGATTGTAAACACAACAATTTTACAGCGAAATTATAAAACCATTAATCGACCAAATAGGTCTAGGTTCCATAAACTCTAAATGACTTACACCCATTCCACTCCAGCTTAACACCACCGTGAACTTCAAAACATCCACTGACTCATTTCAGTCATAGGTTTCAACCTTTCTGCGGTTTACAGAAAAAAAAAATGTCATATCGTTTCGAAGGACGATAATTGTTTTAACAAACGAAACATGGCCTGAATGGTAAATCAGACATGTAACCATCTACGACATACAATAGGTTTTAAGTCCCCTACTTTTCGAACTGTGAAAACGCTAATCAAATCGACTCAGTAGAACACACTATTTATCGACTGCTTCTGATTTATGTATATTTTGAAGTGATACGTGGGTAAAAGCAGCATTTCGCTAGTTTTCGTAACAAGTAGCACACTCGTCTTCTTTTCCTATTAATTTGATTGCATTGGTGTATTGGTGTTTACGAAAACGGTTTCATGTGATCTGTTGCTCCTTTCAAAGACGCGTCTGCGCTATTACTTTTTTCTTTCAAACAATTCCCAAAACTGGTACTGTTCCATAACGACAGATATGGTACATTTGCATATGTAACACTACGCGTAAACTTGTAATTTTACAGTGATGACAGTAAATATCTTACTTCTTGCCTCAAGTTATTCTTCTTAGATGTAATCTAGAGCATATTATGATCCGTAATAACTTTAACAAAACGTTAATTAAATACTTATACATCGAACTTGGTAGGCGAGTGGATGCGCTATGGCCTCGCATTCTGGAGGAAGCGTGTTCGAATCCATCCAGATTTCTTCGGTTTTCCATGGTCTCCCGAAGTCACTCCGGCGAATGCCGGGATGGTTTCATCAAAAGGCCATCGCTCAATTACTTCCCATTCCTTGCTCCTAGATCTTTCCACCCTCTACTGACATCGATGACTACGAGGTGTAAAGCCATAAATAAAAAAAAAATACTTTTACATATATTTGATCAGAGACATTTCCAAATTAAGGATCATGCAATAGCTCTTCAAGTTTTTTCTATGTGTTCTTTGGATGATGCTCTAATAGCCAGTTTTATGATTTGACCTGTGAAATATTTTCCGGTCTTTAATCATTAGCTATGTTTCATAGTGATTAAGGATCATCTGTACTGGAGTATAAATTTTATGCGATTATAATATTAATAGCCTCGACAAACTGAACAACATATTTAGATATACATATCGTATTTCCTACTTCTGAGAGGAGTTTTGTATTCAATGACCGAGGAACGATAGTTAAATATCAGTTTATGAACTGTCCTGTACATACCTTTTCAATTGGCTACCAACCTGGTATATTGTTACATCAGAATCACTTCCACATTGATCAATGAGGCCTTAGCTGAAAATTTAGAACAAACAATGTAGACAGCTAGTGAGTTGAACATCTCTGTTTTTCCGAATGTAGGCTCGAGTCCCTTGCCGGCTTGTCTAGCGGAAGGGAAAGTCTGACAGAGGCTAATATTAACTTCCTTTCTTGCAAGATACCTAGCGTTGCGGAATAATTTACCGTTGAGAAAGATAACAGAAAAGGTACGCTGGCGGGTGAAAAGCCGATTTGATTCCCTCCAAAAGCATTCACCAGCAGTCTCTATACAGCATCGAACTGTGATGTTAACTCTAGAAGGTATCAGTACAAAAATATTCGAGACCTCAAAGCGTATCATGGAATAAATATACTATATACCAACTGACGTATAAAATATTCTGTGAAAGGTTAGGTAAACTTTTCATACGCGATCACCAACTGCGAATGTTATAAATTTCATAAACGTAGTCATTATGTCGTCCGTATTAAATATTTAATAACTTTTTTCACACACGCACTAATTTCCTTCTCTAGAATTTTTTTCCCCTCCTATACAGCATAATTCTTAGTGTTGCCCAGCGAAATACTTTTTTTTTTTATCATGTGTCAAACGGTTCTCTAATATCCTGAATTGTTTAGTTCACATTATTAATGCGTTGGTTTACGGAAGAACACTTATTTTTAACCGTGCTCTAGTTTAAAAACTTAACTAATTAGAGAAGGAAGACATATTTGGTCCTGTGTCATGTCATCTGTTACTTTTGGGCCCAATATTAGTTTTTGTTTCGGCTAGTTTGGTTTTTTATCAATACATCTAAATTTTTACAGTAGTATATTTCACATGATTTTTTTCCGCTTTCCAAATAAAAGATTTAGTTTTGTACGTCGAAAAATAATAGATGAGGCATTCAGCGATGGAACCACGTGTTTTTATAGAAATTTTAAGTTTAAAAATCAAATGAAATCCGAATTATTGTTTAAATTATATGTATTCATTTAATTGTATCTGTATTTTTTTTTATTCCTTTTGCTGAATGATAGACGGTATAGATCAACCGCAGCGTCAAGTGTAACCATTCTACTGATTACTTCCCTTGCTTTATAAAGTATCTGTTTTTTAGCTCGTCATTCATGATTTAAGCAAAAATATTTTTTTCGAAACTTTACATACCTTAATCATAACTTCCAAAATTCTAATTTTATTCTTCGATTACTTCACAGTTGCTCTATACGCACGGCATAAATTTTAAGCAAGTGTTCCTGATCCTGGGTTTGTTGCCTGTTGGGTTTGGTTCGAACATGGGGAGTTTTAACCAAGTGCTACGTCCGTTCTGTGTTTGTACTTAGCCTAATCAATATACTTGCTGAAACTCAAAATGTTAAGTCACATATACGTTGAGAAAACTAAAATTATAATCCTGGCTCTATTGCCTAGTAACAAAATGCCAATAAAATAAAACCTAAAAAATATCCTGAATTTAAGGTCCACAGTTGGATTACGCACACCCTGCCTTATATGAGAAGATATGATCCAAATAATGATTACACATTCAAGAGAAAAACGGTAAATTTGGTTTAGATAACTAAGATTTAAATTGTATTATGAAATACTATTTTTAATCTAATCCCATGATGAAGACTGAATTTGCATAGAAGTAATTAGAGGATACCTTGACCACCATAACCCATGTACGTACCTTCATGAAGCTTAAATTAAAACAAATTTCGCATATTTTCAAATTTGTGCCCATTTATCAAAGAAACGTTCTGAACAAAACATCATGATTAGCAGTTCATAACTTTCGTAGAAAATCCAAAACTGAATGAGGTGTAAAAGTGAAAAGAGCAGAAGTTTTACTAAGAGGGTGTAAATTGCTTACTCATTCACTAAAATTTGTGCGAACTATATTTTGAAAAGTGAGTTATCACAAAAATCGCGGATTCTACGATAACCGTGGAGCCGCAATTTGGTGATTGATTCTTATGTAAGTAGACGACACAAATCGAAAGTGAAGATTAAAATGTTTCGATATCTCTCTTAGTTATCGAGATATACTGTCTCAAAATTGAGATGATTAGACTGGGCTGCGGCCTGTACTAAAAAATAATTTTGATAAAGCCACAAAGAACTACACACTTGGCATAAACAATGGTGTTTTGTTTTCTTACTACCGGTTACGGTTAGATTGAAATGCAGCTTGACCAGAAGAAAGTCGTCACTAAAGCACAAGGAACTGTACCTATAACTAATTTTTGATATTCGATATCTCAAGAAGCAAAGGAGGTATCAAAAAATTTTGTTCTTCATTTTCGATTCGTCTCGTCGAGTTACAGAAGAATCCATCATCAAATTTAGGCGCTACGGTTATCATTATGCTGCCCAAAATTCTGTGAAATAAATTCTCTGTTTACGAAGCTATTAATAAAGAAGTTGGGGGTTTCATCTGTGAAATTCATGCTTGTTGCTATAAGCGAAACGAAATTTCATTAGTCGATATAATTAACACATGGACGTTGCTCCAATCTGACGCCGTAACGTTTGTAACATTTGAGATTCTCACTGTAGGGGACAGTTAAATACGTTCTGCTAGCTGACGAGATATCAATGCAACCATTAAATTAAACGTTGAATGTAATGCAACTGATTAAAGTAAATGAAGCGCTTTACTATGTAATCCGGATCGTAGCCGAGACTTATAAATGTTTTCCGTTACGTTCTCCGTCTCGCTGGTAACAACCACATCAGTGATTGATAATCCCTCGTTAATATTCAATGGAAGTGCTTCATTTGAACGGCTTTTTATTCAAAAATTATGCGTTCCAACCTTGCTTATTAATTTGCCCTCTCGTTTCCTGTCGACTGTTTCGTCCGACAAGCAAGAATGTTAATTGCAACCGACGCCAAGAAATGTTCTGATTGTAAAACGAGATTAGGAATTTGTCCATGGTTTTTGTTACTCCGAATTCATCAGCGTTCTTCCACATTAAAACGATCGAATCCCTCAACGCAAATTATGCAAGAACTGTAAGAAAATGTAGAAACATTACAACTAATTTTCATCAGCAACATGTATTTGGGAATATTATCTCATACAACTTTGAAATCTGTTCTATGATTTTCTGTGGGAATCAACAAAAACTTATGTTTAACCGAAATGTCAAGTACCAACGACCGGATTAATATGTGACATTTCGCCAACAAGGGTACATTTTGTCATTTATATTTCATTATGGAAACAACACACAATGCAGCTGAAATTAATTTTTCTTACATCTTTCTTCGTGAATCCAGAGTCAGGGTTTGCTTTGTCGTGTAGTTTTTAACAGTAATTATTATGAATCTTCCAAAGACTTCTCTTCGTCGTGGAATGCGATAACAAAACACTACACTGACATGACAACACAGCGTCACCGTTAATTTCACCATTAGGATGCATTTCAAAACTACATGTAACAGCACACAATGTTTTTCACTGGTCCATAGATTGTATGTTTTATTGTCTAGAGTTACATTGAATTTAGAATTCCTTTGTTTTTATAGTCTACTTTGTGTTATCTTTGATGGTAGGCGGGCATTTGGAACGAAATATACACACGAAACTAACCATTTCAAATGCCCGCCAACCAAAGATAACTCAAAACTCAATGGAACCAATAACGTAAACAAAATATACAATCTATGGACTAGTGACAAACAAGGTGTGATGTTACTCTCACATGTAGTTTTGATCTCGATACTAATACTAAAATTAAAGGTGGTTATCGCATTCCACAGTGAAGAGAGAGATTGACAGCGAAAAACTACCCGACAAAAAGTAAACCCTGACTCTGAGAACGGGAAATAGAGTCACACGTAATTGACATTAATTTCAACAGCACGTTTTACTGTGTTTAAATGAAATGGGACTGACAAAATGTACAAATATAACACAGAAGTCGCTAAAGATACTCTGGAAAATGGAGTGAAACGCTTACGACAAAAAATAAAATAAAATTCAGTTGCAGTGGAGTATAATTAATTTTTATAGTAAATTGAGTGTATTTTTTGTTTGCGAAATGTGTAATTTGCGAGGCAGATATTACGAACCGTCCAAGCATTCGCCTAGATCAGGCGTGGGCCACTTTGAAAATGCATCATAACTCCGCGGGCAGCTTATAATATTATACATTCCCATATTAGATTTAATCCCACTACAGACGTTGTTTTGGAGTGAAAAATTTAAACATAACGAGTAATTATTATTGTGTTTACTATTATTTTTACATGTAAACATAGATAATATAATAATAATGATGCTAACAATATCTGTCACATATTCGCAAGAATATTATTTTAAAAATAAAAGTTAATTTTTTCTCATAATTTCGACAGTTAATTTTTGAATATATGGATGCACAAATAATGTATTTTGTTATTACACTGGTTTTAACTACTTTGGCCATTATAATATAAATATATTTTGTAAAAGTGTGATGAATGTCATGGGTCAGAAAAATGTCCAATGTGGGTTGTCGCGGGTTGGCACCCATTGGTCTAGATCAGTGTTTCCCAACCTTTTTTGGGTCATGTCCCACTTTCAACATTTTTTTGCCCCCATACATAATTTTTCATAAAAAAATTATTGTTATTAAAGAAACTGATATAGGATGGTTTTTGAAAGAAAACACTTTAATATTATCATAAAACACAGTAAGTAAAGTTAAAAAACATATAATGAAATACTAAAATTCAAATTCAAAAGATTTATAATAAACATTTATTATGGCAATTTAGTGTGATCATTTTAAGAATTTGCTTTTTTGCTATATTTTGTAACCATATCTGGCATTGTGTTTAAATAACTCAAAGAGAAAGCGGTGAAGTCGTATCAAGTCAATTTCTAAATTGCCCCCCTTAAAAAAACCAAATTGCCCCCCTGTGGGGCGTGGGCCCCACGTTGGGAAACACTGGTCTAGATGGTTGTGGAAAACGCCTACGTAAAAACCTCAATAGGTACAGCCCGTACGCGGTAGCCTGGGCTTTTGCCCGGTCCTGTTGAACCACCCTGGTCCCGTGTACGGCGCCTCAGCCTCTATTTATTTTTATATAATTCAGCTTTATTTCAGTAAGTCGTAATTTTATCAGTGTAACTGAATTCTATAGTAATGATAGTTCTTCCCTATGGTTGGTCTTGACGTAACAAGCATTTTCTAAATTTTCTCCATTCCTCTCTATTTTCGGCCATTAACATCATGTGTTACCTTCAGTCGGAAAGAGTTAGTATTATTAACAGCATTCTGAGAGCAAATTTAATCTGTTTTTCCTCTGTCACCTTAGAGAACCAGTAAAATTTGCACATGCTAACAAAAATATGTGCATGTTGGATTTTCAAATCTTCTACAGTCTACACCCATCTTTTATCTACGGCAAAGCTTACTTACGTGGTAAAACTGTAGGTCCTTTTTAGCTGGTAATATTACGGGTTGCTTTTGCCGGCTACGACAGGGATAGATGACGCAAGGTCCTTAAGATCACATGACATATTATTATTGCGTTGGCAGGCTTCCAAAATATTATCATCAGCATGTGGTGAAAACTACAGTGTTACAGCTGAAATTTACTGTGTTGTATTATTTGCCGATGTTCTTTAAATCTTTGCGTTGTCTTTTTTTTTTTTAGAATATAATCAATACTATTCTAATTTGCTTATTAGGGATTTTGTCCATTCTAGATCATTTCTTAAATTCATTTCTGTGACTTGGATGTGGTAACGCATTTCTTCTCCATCACTCGTGATTGAGATCCATATAGTAAACTCTGATCCGGGATGATTTTGTAAAACCTAATCCATATATCCCCCGTTGAATGCTCCACACACTATGTGACATCCCTCAATTTCAAATCTATGAGCCTGTTCAGTGTAATTTAGTTCACAATGCGAGTAAATTAATGTGTGTTCATACACTACAACTGCTGTTTTTATTTTTTCCCATGCTAATTTCTGATTCAGAAACGAAATTACTACAAAAGGGTTTCCTGAACTGAATTATTACTGTTCATTTATGTAGAAATTCAAATGTGATTTGTCCAGCATTAACGATGAATCCAAGAAGAAATTACAGTAACATTTTTTTTTTACTTTCTTAAGGAATAAGTATAATTAGCGTTCTCAACGAATTGATAATATTTGTTTGGCCATAAAACAAGTTAGCATTGTCTATTAATTTCGCCCTCATGATTTATATTTAAACACGATTCTTGTTTTTCTCTAAATGAAGTTATTTTAGGTGTCGTATAATTTATGTGTTCTTTGGAATTAACATAAGAGTTGGTTTGAAACTATGTGGTTTCATTAAAAAAAATATTTAAATAATAAATATGGTAAAAAAAATTGATACTGAAAGATCTTGTAGGGGAACATCGGTTCTGTAAATGAAGAAAATTAGTCCTGAGATCAACGTGTGTCGCAAATAACTGGTGCAGAGTGAGGATTTGCCAACGTGATTTTGTTCCCAACGAATGAACTAAGTCTACTTATAGTTGCGCTACAGATTTATGGGCGTTACAAGCAGATAATTACTCGATAATTATGTCCTGTTTGAACAAAACATGGTCCGGGGAAAGTCGAATGTCTTGTTATCACATGTCACACAAAGGAAGTTGGTCTATTAAGGGTTGGCTGTAGGTAGCTGGTAATAAATACTAATTAGAAGGAAATATTTATTGGTCAGGAGTCGAACGGTGGACCTTTCACCGTCACATGCGTGCCTTAGACTTCAGTACAACACGCTCGGCGGGAAAACAATAGAAGTGATTCCAGCAATTCAGAAAAATCAGAAATACTTCATAAAACTATGGCAAATCAGAACATGTCTGCAGGTGAAATTATCAAAAGGCAACAACCAACCCACGAATTTCTACCCATCGTGTACTAGGGTACAATATTTTTAGTTAACTTATAAAGGAAACGGATGGGGCTTTACAGCTACAATTATCAATACTAATAGTAATACATGAAAAAGTTAAGTATTTGTATGCTTAAGTTGTTCAAATTTTGTCAGTTATTAATCTTTGTATCATAAAGGTATTATGTGCCGTTATATAGCTACACCCAGAAATGCTTTCAGTCGGTAATAAACTGAACATGGATATTCTGTTGTAATTACAAACGTATTTGTTCCTTATTATTCAGTAACTCCACTGCAGTAGTCGGAACATAAAACTGTGAAAAGATTTTATAACTGTATGAATGATGCAAACCTGTGAAACAGCTCACAACCAAGGTACAATTCTAATTTTTAATATTATTATTAATTTCAAAATGGTGTAATGAGTAGTTCAAGTAAACAATTTTCTTGTGCGTCTTCTCAGTTTATTCCAAATGCCTCTACGGTAGTATGCTTTTTTATTGCTTGTGTTTCTATAAAATTTAATGAAATTTTCCCATATGTTAGAAACGTTAAAAAGAGAAAAAATGCAAATTGTGAACAAACATTATTACTAGTAACTGTTTCGTTTAAGTACTGAATAGCAAATAGAAACATTTTGAATTTATTATAGATTTGCAGCATACGGAATTGGAACATTTATTTGATTATAATATTAATTTATAATATTATAATATAATAATTCATAATATTTATTTTATTATATTTAAAAAAAAATTTTTTTTGAGAACTGTACAAATAACATAGTTAATTTTTCTTTTACCAGAATGAAAATTGATACCACCAAAATACTCATTACTTGTCTTAAAAAGAAACTGCAGAGCAGAATTCGCCAATTATTGATAAATTCACCGATGACTGACTGCGTGTACAGATACTTATAACCACATGTGACTTACCATCATGATTCTTTCCCCTCCAGTATTCGGTTTTATTTATATCGTCGCACATTTGAAGTTTGTTACTCTTTGAATCTTATCATTTTTCCATTTTTTTTATTTTGAAACAATTAAAATTACTTGTTTTTGTATTATCGCTCCTGTAAAAACCCTGGGATTGGGCGTTAATGCATTCTCAGATAAAAGATGTCAACCTTTTTTTTAACATAAAAGTCCTCTCGTCATGAGCGAATGGTTTTCTTAGATTTAGATGCTGTTCGTAAAAGTTTCTGGCGCAAAATTCATTTTTACAATTACTTCTCCTAAAAGTAAATATAGTATTCTTAGAAGGCAGATCCGAAATTACTATAGGAAGCATTCTTTGCGTTGTTTATTTTAAGATACGGGAAAATTTCTTCTATAATAACATCTTAAGGGTTCGAAACAGTTAACACTGAATCAGCCTCTGGACACCATCATGGTGCAGCAACAACTTGAGCCAATGGGGTAGTTTCGATTCTTTCATTCCACGGAGGGGGAGGGGGGGGACTATTGCTACACCATCCGTCATTGAAATCTAAAATCCATCCAAAGTTGAAGCTGTGTTTCTTGTATATAGGTTTCGGAAGCTGAGCATTAGACAAGGACTGATAAATGGTGCTAGCGCTATAGCATCAACTGTCAGTGAAATGCAATAGAAGCGCTCCTCAAAAAGACCTGTTTCCTTGCAGCACTACGCTGAAAGTTAATTGTAAAAACTAATTTAACTTTGTGTTGATACATGCCTGACGAATAACATCATACAAGCCAAAGTTGAGGTTGAAATCTGTATATGATTTGTCTGATTGCTAATCGTGTCGCAATAACATGTTTTTGCAAGATGAAAACAGTTTACCACCGCAGAGTAAATAAAAATGAATCTGGCAGTTGGCGCTGAAATCCAGTCTGAAGTTCAGTGCGGTATTGTTAACGCTCTAAGGTATTCCGGAAACTGTGAAAATACTTGCAGTAGTTTGAAATTGATTAGTGTTTATCGCAACATGCACCTGATTTCATTATTATTGTTGCTGGTACAAATTCTTGATGTTTATTTCACTTTATATACGCACAGTTTAGAAACATTTTCCTAATGCTTCCAAGTGCAGAAAATCAAAAGCTCTAAACGTACATAAACATGAGGCATTAAATGAGATAATTAGCTGAATTCTGATCTCACAAATTATGATCTTGGCGAACAGATGTTCCCTTAATAGGAGAAGGTTTTCTCTGCAATACACATTGTATTACTGTCTTCTCATGAGCCAGCTGTCTAAACATGAATGCTGAAGTTTTGCTGTTCTGCTATGAAGATACTGTGGAAGCATTTGCCACCTTTCTTCCATATAGCTCGCTTTTATTTATACTCAAAAAAATTGGCAGCTCCTTGTAAAGAGGCTTTTGTCTGCTGTGATTTCCGAAAAGCAAAAATCTGGATGATTTGAACGGAGGTACAAACCAGTTTCTCCCTAACACCAGTTCCAGCCGTTTACTGCTCCCTCGAGGCATGTAAGGTAACTTCACTTAGAATATGCTGTATCATTTGAATATTTAGTGCTGGTACTACTGAAATGCTGTATCCTAAACAAGATTCACGCAGTCGCCATCGGTACGAGGGAAACTACTTGCGGGTACTACAGATCAAAAAATTCGATGGATACAGAGTTATACTGTAGGCAAATACAAAACCGTATTTCAGCCACTTCTATATTTTCCTTTTCACTCTACCAGAAACATCCTTTTTTCTTCAAAGTCGAGAAATATAATGTCTAACGTGCAATCTGACAGATCGCTGCCTCGCAAAATACGATGGGTGTTGGATATGTAATGTTCAGTACTATTAAAAGGAGAAGTAGGTAAACAACGCAAGTAAACGTGTTGTGGGGACGTCAATAAATAACGTGAGGTGAAATAGGGGGGGAGGGGGTTTACGGAAATCTCACGTGAGGTTTTTGAAAAATTGTTAATTTCTAGAGCTAAAAAAAAAAGGTCTCAAAAGTTGCGAGGGCGATTTCTAGGGGAGTTCTCATGGGACCAGATCTCACCAGATGGGTGGTGGGGGGTCCGAAAAATCCGCAAAAACACCTCACGTAAGTTATGGATGCCCCCTGTCAGCATATTGTGGCTAAAATGTTACGCTACAAATACGCTAAGTCCCTCTGTATTCCATTAACTTTCTCTTTCTGAGCAGCCGTTTCTATGGAGTAATCTGTGGCTGCTATGTCAGCGCGCTAGAAATTTAAATTACTCATCAACGGAAAGAGATACTGAAGCGAAACGAGAAAAGGCGTAAAAGAACATTTTAATTTATTTTTTCGTGTCGCTCCTCGGCCATTATGGACCACGACACACCGGCAACTGTGCAAACGTACGGTGTGTCCTCATGAGAGTGTGAGGACATGTGCCCTAACTGTGGTAGAAACAGATTTGGCAGTTCCGGAGCATTTACTCCTACTTGAGGGAATAACTGTATTGCCATCTGTCAGCGAAACGTGTAACTATGTTCCGTGTGATAAGTGTATTTTTGTTTGTGGAATGCCACATTCGCCTAAAACACCGCAATCAGGACGGGCGGTACTGAAGGACCAGGACTTGTACCTCTCCGATCCAGTGTGGTGCTGCTTTCAATGTTATTAGTGAATTGGGAAGAAGGTTATGGCAACGTAGCAGTTTTATCACGCACAAAGTTTTGTAATTCTGTTCTTCAGAACGCCCGCGAAGTATTTTTAGACAAGCGACAATGACATTTGTCTAAGGAAAATAAGTTGTAGATCTAAATCTAATGAGCTCACTATAATTTCAGTTGTGCTGTTAAACATAAAATCCCACGCAAATAGAACAAAATTGTAATAATTCTAATTGTAATTCGGGAGGACGCAGGCTTGAATTCCCGACTGGTCATCCAGATTTGGGTTTTCCATGGTTTCCCAAATCACTCCAGGCAAATGCCGGGATAGTTCCTTCAAAAAGGCCATGGCCAAATTCTTCGCCGTTCCTTGACCACAGTTCTTTCCCGCCTCTAATGACTTCGAGATTGACGAGGAGTAAAAACAAAGCAAAAAAAAAAAGGCAGTAATTTTCATGTCCATGAAAATTATTATGAAAGAAGTTTCATTAATAAGCTTAAATTTGAGAGCAAAATTTTTGGTGATAATAGTCGCTCTCTGATAAGTATCGCATTCAAACAGCAGCACTGGGATGTCTATGCTAGTGCTATATCGGTTCAGTCATCGAAACCCTTCACTGTTGTGAACAGTCTTTACATCTCAGCGCAACAATTTACGTTTAATGAAGGTTTGAGGGCAAGCGAGTGTTGTGAGCCTGTCTCCCAGTCTAATGATTCGACACGGCCCGAGGAAAGCAAGCGATCGCCTTTCAAAAGGCTTGGCTGTCTGGCTGACTGGTGATCTTACTTAACATCCATCCACCCCTTCTTTCCCTTCACTGTTACGTGATCGCGCGCCACACTCTTTCCTTTATTTCTTTTAACGCCGCGCATTCAGCAAGGCGGGAACAATTGCGGCGGGAAACTTTAGAAAGGAGACACGCGAGTTGTATCACTGCGCGCCATTAGGGAGTGATTCATGGAGATGGCCTGGCTCGTTCGTTCCTGCAAAGCGCGGTTGCTCAACCCAACACCGGCAAAAGAAAAGTCCTGCTGCTTCAGACTCACATTCAGCACGCCGAAACTTCTGTTCGCTCCTTCTGTTATTTACCTCAAAACATATCTGACATTCCTAGGAACTATTTCAATTTTTAACCGCGATGGGTTTGCAACCAACAAACCTGTCGGTTATGCTGTAGCTTTACGATCTGAGACACCTAAAGTAGTTTTACTATTTTTTGTTTGATAGTGTATTTATTTTCCTGTGTCTTAAAGATTTTACGATCCATGATAGTCAACAAAAAATTATTGATCTCTTTGGGGGCGTCCATTAATTAAGTGAGGTGAAATAGGGGGAGGGGGTTTTGGCGAAATCTCACAAAACAACACCATTGGGGAGAGGCAATCAACGGAAATCTCTCGTGAGGTTTTGAAATTCCTGTAGGACTGTAGAGCTAAAAAAATCTACAAATGACGCGAAAGTCGACTCTTTAGAGGGGTTTTTCCATGGTTTCCCAAATCACTCCAGGCAAATTCCGGGATGCTTCCTTCAAAAGGCCATGGCCGAATTCCTTCCCATTCCTTGCTCCCATCCTTGCCCCCCATCCTTTCCCGTCTTTAAAGACCTCGCTGTTGAGAGACGTAAAGCAGTTAAAAAAAATTTTAGAGGGGTATTTCGTCGAAAAGTGGGGATATAACCACCCTTGGAAGCATGAGACCTAAAAAAAATAGTAGGAGGGTGGGAGGGGGGGAGATCTCCGTCAGAATCTCACGTCATTTTAGAGGGGGGTAGAATCGGACCAGATCTCACGAAGTCTCACCAGTGACATTTAAACGCGGCTTGAAGCCCGTGAAATGTTTGTTTATTTACAACGCCGTGAAAAGCTTCGGTCTTACAGAATTCTTTTAAGATGACAAACTTTGGCGATAATGGAAGACCATTAGGTACGAACTACAGTTTTAGAAGTCATAACTAACTGATCATCATAGATGATTTTTATTCTTTGGTTAGTCAAGGTCGAGGTCATCGGAGCCGGGAGAAGATGGGGGAAATGTTCGGAAGGGAACTGTATCGTGGCGTTTTCAATTAATCTTACCGGGTTTTCGCCTGGAGTAATTTCTGAAAACTATAAGATACAGAAATTTGGATAGCCCGACAGACTTTTCAACAAGCGTTCTTCCGAATACCAGGTACTATCAGGATCAGAGATGGTTCCTGACTGTTCTTTAGTGCAGATGGTGTAAAATTTTTAGAACACAGTAATTCCTATACTTAGGAACCACTAATTATGTGTCTTCACTATCCAAAACGTCGGTGCTAGGTTTTTCAGTTCATGCTTTGGTGTTGATTCACTCGTTGAATTGTGACGTTGAGGCCTTACTTCTGGCACGACCCAGATGCCATTTCTGATTTCAGTTTTCCTATGTTTCTCGAAATACTCAAGGCAATTGCTGGCATTGTTTCTTTATCGAGGTATATTTCTTTAAGATTCTTTGGCAACAATCCTACAGTGGCTCTAATTAACTTGCTGTCACTGATCCTTAGAGCCAAATAAATCAAACTAACGCAATGACTTTGATGTTGTAGCATTTGAATATTTCGGATGGCGTGGTCAGACCTTTGCAGTCGGAGTTTAGGTGATGATGCAGTAAGCCTTAGGAGATGACGTAATCAGGCTTTGGTTCTGACTCGATTAAGCTTTTGGTGATGAAGTGGTCAGGCCTTGGCGATTACTTGGTTTGGCTTTGGTGTGAAACCTGAAAGGCTTAAGGTGATGAAGACCTAGGGAATTTTCTCTAGACGAGGCGAGACTTAGATAATGATGAAGTTAGACTTTGTGGTTAATGTTGTCGATGAGTTTGGTTTCTGTTGTCAAGGTAATAAGATTTTGTTGATATGCGTTTTGGTTTTAATGCTGTTGATCTGAAAATAGTACTGATGCCTTGAATCTTTGGTGTTGCCTAGGTCATGCTTTTTGTACTGATTCGGTCAGGCAATTGCTGTTATTGGTTTAAGTACAGTAGCACTACAATGATTAATGTGTATTTTTTCTAATAATTTTGCTCACGCGAAAATAAAAAAAAAACACACACACGCACAACTAAACGTATGGAAGTATGTGGGATGTAATACTAGTGAGGCACCGGGAAAACGCTGATTAATTACCAGGTAACAGGACTTCTCTTCTGAAATTATTGTTTACAGAATTTTCTAACGAAGATGTGGTTTTTGAGACAGAGAGAAGGGAATGGTCAAATACGATGTCGCTGACTTGCTAAGTCACACATTACTCTAAATTTGATTAAAACTTCAAATTTTCATATTTAATTAACTAGAATTAAAGAAACTTTATCTGACCTATAGCACAAAGTTTTTTTTTTTCCTTTCCTTAAAAAATGCCATTTGAACTTTTTGTTCATGCAGCCTGTTACAAGTGTATATATGAATGTAGTGTAAAATAGGGATAACACAGTCCGAACACAATTATTTAAAACAACCAATTCCCTCAGCTGGATTCGAACCGGTGACACCGGATACGTAAACCAACATTCCAGCAATTATACCACCGAGGACAGCGGAGAATTTCTCCACTCTGATTTTCTTGTAACGGCGCTCGGCTAGGTACTGTTGTACATGCGAACGTATTGTTCGTAAGATCTTCGGTATGCCATCAGCTATGTCTTCGAGCTATTTTTAAACCATTGTGCTCTACATTTCTGTGTTTCTCTTTACTTTCACCGTGAGCATGTTACCGGCGTGTAGATCCCTGCTGGGTGATTCAGCACTCAACAAGTTTCCTCTAAATTGGAAACATCAAATATACTGGTGATTGATATAGGATGGTCCGGAGTTCTGTATCATCTCAACACATTAGATTTTTTCTTCTACATCTATATTGGTAGTTTTATTTCACATTAAACTGCTTAGCAAGGAGATCGTATCTGTTTTATTCCCCATTACTTAAGTTCGATTATTACCTGAATTCACGAGATCAATCGCTGTATACTCTAGACTGAAGTTTCGTATCACTATTTCACACTGCTATTGCTATCAGTGCATTGTCAGATTGGTATTTAAAAGCATTTAAGCAAGAATTTAAATAGTAATATTGTTTTGAATGATTTATTTTCAGAAATTATTACTATTTCACACAAAAATAACGTACCTCTTCCTGAATTTGAAATTTCTGTAAATACCTTTGAAATTAGGTTGAAAACACCTGAATCTTTGCTGAAAGCAGTACACTAGAATTTCATCTTTACGCTTTCGTTGTAATTCTTCAAATCATAAGTAGCTTGTTACTCGCTTTTCTAACTCCTGAATTTTACATTTACCAACGTTTATAAACCGGAGCAAGTGTAGTAAATTCGAGAATTCTGTTATTTCGGTTCCATTTGCTATAAGAGAGTTTAAGGCACTGTCCATAACCTGTAACCAATCAAATGAAAGAAGCAATACCATATTTTCATACGTAGAAATCTACAAAGTACATTTGATTTCCTATTACGAACCCGTTTAGTACAAGCAAAATCACGTATCTTATTTGGCGGTGATAGGAAATTTAGACCTGGGAGTGTATTCACTGTTTCTGATTGATTTGCTATTGTAAGACTACATGCCATTTGAATCACACTCATATTCATATCCAACAATCATCTAGGTGAATGCTGGGATGGACCAAATTATGCACCTGATAAATTATACATTTCAAAAACAAAAATACACTTATTATACAAAACATACACGGTAACACGTTTCATAACAGACAGATGAGAACACAGAATTTCCTCCCATGTCTAATAAATCTGGTTTGAACGGTTTGTATTCAGTCCTTCTTCTCTCTCTCCCCTCCCCCCTTCCCTCTCATGATTCACAGTGGTCACCCTTATAGAGGGAGGGCCAGTGGCACGAGTTGCTCATTTGACCAGATCGAGGGGGAAGAAAGATATAAAAACATGCATAATTCACTTTTTTTTTTACCGATGACTTGACAACTATGAAGACATTAGATTCGGGAGATGGATAGTGGACAGGGTAACTGGTATTTATCAAGAAACGATTCCGCAATTTACAAGGAGCGATTTCAGAATAGCATTGAAAACTAAATCAGGATATCTGAACAGCAAGTGGTAGCCGCGCCTCAAGGGAACCCCACCACTAATCTACGAGCTTGATCTGACAATGACAAGGTGCTCCCAAAACATTTAAGAGCTGAGATAATGGACTTCTAACCTCAGATCATCCAATATAAATCACCATTTTTCGCAGCATGCAGCAAAAAGCGTTGCTTAGCAAATTCTACAAACTGGAGTGCGGTGAGACACAGTAGCTGAGATCTCACCATACGGCTAGTTGTATGCACCTGAAAGTTATGGAGCGTCCATAAACTACATGGCTAGATCTAGGGAGGGGGAGGGGTTGGCTGGAAAGCTACGCTGGGCTACGTGGGAGGGAGGGGGGGGAGGATACAATCCAGGTTACGTAGCTTTTCGTTTATATTATTTGTCACAATTAAAATGAGATACAGACAGCATGTGATCATTTTTTTCCCGCCATTTAATTATCCCCGTATGTAATTTACGATAGTCTGACAAGAGAAAACAGTACAAAATGTCTTCTGGAATCAATAGGGGAAAAGGCTACGTAGCGGAGGAGGGGAGGGGGAAAGCCATGTCGGTCTACGTGGGGGGAAGGGGGGTTCACAGGAGGCCAAAATGGAGCTACGTGGTTTATGGACGCTCCCTTAGTATCTGAGTATTTCAGATTACACAACTACGCGAAGATTGACTTCTCATCTGCATTTGCAGTCGTGTGCACCTCGCCTGCCTTGCATTCTAGCCTTAGCCGCCACACCGAGGAAGACTGGAGCGCCATGTACCGCCAACTTCCCGTCGTTAACATTCCCCGCCCGGTCAGGTTTTTGCGCTCCGAACTATGCCGGGCCAGACAGTGGCACCAACTGCACGCTCCACTTGTCGCAAAACTTCAGCAGCACGAAGTTCCCAGAGATTTAACACGGCAATTTTCTTCTGCATTTGATTCAATAATTATATTGCTTAAAGCAAATTGCGCCGTAATGTATGTCCGTTGGATAATTAACGCAACTGGAGGTTTGATAACCTGCTGCCACCATTAAACTGAAGTTAGTAATGCAGCAATTGCTTTAGAGATGAATTTATATAGTCTGATGTTGCGTACGGACAAAAAGAATCATAAAAAATATGTTTTCAATCTCATGCATAAGGAAAAACAATTATTGGTCATAGTTAGGAAAGGGGAGACATATTATGTGGGACTTACTAGCATTTCCCTGTAGCTTTGCTGTTCGGATCCAGTTGCCACTTTTTTATCACTGGGTGAATAACTACTGGTACGGTTAGATTTCATACAGGAGCATGTAATATGAGGATAAAATTATTAATACATACACATGTTTTAATTTTTTAGATATTACACAATGGCGAAAGTGCAAGTGAAAACGTGAATAATTTCAGACTTTCCCCAATCAGAATGACGAGGTTTTGCGATGGGCATCTCCTGGTGAACAGCCAATTCTTTCATGGCAAGTGTAATAGACTGTGACCAGATCACTTTTTATGTAATTCACAGAAAAAATATTCAGTGAATCATGAGTATTGAAATAGCTTGTAAAATGTGTTATAAGTTTTCCATATAGTTCTGCGGTGGGTAAACGTTTGCGTCTATTTTTTTTTTTCGGAAGGAGCGAGTTGTATGTTGTTCCAATCATCGAGTTATTGTTTTCCAAAATAACTTCCGCCAGGGCTGATTTTCGGAAATTGTTTCCAATAAGAAAAACTCTGTTGCGAAGAACTAGCTAAAGCTCTCATATTATTCTGACAGTATAGAAGCAAACATTGAGGTGTGCTTGAAAAAACGCCTCGTCCTACACATGAGTCCGTCAGCGCAGATGTGTTTGGACTCCGTAAGTGGTGACAGAATGTTGCCACAGACCATTATGGGCTGTGTCGCTAAGGATAATAAAGATCACATACCACAATTCCCACGAGCTTATTGTGTGAAACAGGGTGACTACTGCGTAAATGATGAAACGGTTTTTAGAAAGTGGATACTCAGAACTATTACATGATTCATCTGGGGCATTCTAACAACCGATCCTCCAAACACATTAGAGTTGGTGAGTAACCCATGTGTTTATCTATGTAACACCTGTCGATTATTTGGCATGATAAAGTTCTGAATACGGAAACATTTATACCAAATGTGTTTTCGTAACTTGCACATTCAAATCAGTACCTCAGAGATAAAGAGTGGTAACTCTATTTTAACAATTTTGGGGTAGAAACGTAAAACAAAGGTCAGTTTACATTTTTCTTAATAATTTTTTAAAGTTTTATGTGTACATAGTTGTGTTTCAGCCCAGTTTATTGAAGTGGCGTATACTATGATCGTTACTCTGAAAATAAAAGTATTTAGTGATAAATCAAATTTATCAGAAGTGTAATTAACACACCTTTAGCAATCTGTTAACTCGTCTGATAAGTCACTCGTTTACTAAATTCAAGGGCCCTAGCTCGAATTTAACTTTGGACCGCATTCTGTTTTTACTGGATGTGCTTAGCTCATAATGAAAAAGACCAGCTCGGGCAGTTATATAGATGTGCGAGAATCAGGAGAGAAATTAAGAAAATCATTTGGGAAATCTTCGCCGTCAGTATCACTTACATCAATTCTGAAGAACAAAATTTGTTTCTTCTCAATATGTGATTGGAATGTATTTCGAACTCTCTCTCCTTATCACAAGTTTTCGTGTTAAAAAAAAGTTTAACATGAACTAAACAAACAGAATTTTTTAGAAAGAGAAAAGAATATCAATCACATACACTAATAATTGTATAGTTATAGCCCAATTTAAAGTATATACATTTCGTTAAAAAATCTTATTTAAACACAAATATGGAAACATGGTATAGAGTTCAGAATTTCACTCTTTGATGAATGATCATTTTTTAAAGATATGAATACAATATAAAGATGTTAAACTATTTCATAAAATGTTAGCAGTTGTTGATCTGAACGATTTACATACTAGCGTTTTCTGCAGCTTCGAATTGCAATTTAAGTAAAAAAAAATCTTCGCCAGCTCTCTACCGCCTTTCAGACTGCGTTTTCTTCTTGATATTCTCCTAAGTATTTTGACTCACCAACTAAGCATCTCGTCCTTCACACCATCTACAACGATGAACACACAATCCGTGAAGGATCTTAGGAACAAGTTTCATTTGAACTTGCGGGCTGCGAACGTATTTTCCGGGCTATTAATTGTATTATTAGACATATGAAAATTATCTAAGAAAGTTAAACCACGAACATTAATTATAAAAACGCATTGTACGTTGGACAAGTTAACAATCCGGTGATATTAACTGAGAAGCTACTACCGCGATACGGCGGAATTCATGAAGACTCGCATTTACGAATATATATGGAGGAGGGTATATTTTAAAAAAAAGTTTAAGCACTAAAGACGTTAACTGCTGCTTTTAGTTAATTTAGTGACAGTTTGCCTGGACAAAGAATTCTGCAAGTAATTATTCAATATTGCTGTGCCATAAATCTCATCAACCTTGAGAATATTTCTCGCAGGCATCCAAAAAAGTAGAATCACTGCATCGAAGGAAAACTCATTGCTGGTGATTACATTGCCTGCGACTTGAAAGAATTTCGTTTAACTGTGTTAAAATAAAAACTGTGGCCATAAATCATAATTTCTGTTAGCTTTCAAGATTATTTCTCTGTAGTCTGACCGTAAAAGAAGAATCTGTGAACTTACAGTGAATGTGATGTACGACTTGTTACCAATTTCATTTATATATATTCCATATTTTATCAAGCCCAACAATACCATAATAGTAGTTAAACATATTAGTGACTGTCACAAATATCCGGCCGCTTGTTTTAAAGCAAATAATAAGAATAAATGCAGTCAATGGAACATTGTAATGGAGAAAAAAGATATCGTTGTGTTCTAAATACCATTGATAACAAACAACATATCTGGCAGTAAGTAAGACAGTGTAAAATTTTTATAAGTTACTACCCCTTTTTATAAAAAAAAAAAAGAAGAAGAAAACTGGGAGTATCATGTGGTGACTTACATTACTGCTCACTTGAATTTTATAGACACGAAAACTAGCCAATAAACCTTTACAGACCCTATCAAGAGTAACTGAATTATAGATGCAGAATTTTTTTTTAGAGTAATTCACATAACTTCTTTCATCATTTAAATTCATCGTATTGTACAATAAAGATCACATAGCGATTCAAAAGTAGATGCTGCAATCACTCCAATTTCCTAACCTCTCTGTACAAACATGAAGGTATGTAATGAATGGGCCTACTTTAACAGATTTTGAAGACTGTATACTCTATGGTTTATTAGCCTGTATTCTAGGCGTGTAGAGTGTAACTGCACATACCTGTACCCTCGAACAAGAAACACGAGGAACGCCACTCGGCGCAGTCCTTCTTCATATTGATTCCTTGGTGGATGCGCGATATGAACTTCAGGATCAGTGGATTGACCATGTTAGTCGAGGCGTTCCAACTGGTCTTGTACGAACCCGAGTCTAAAAATGAAATAAAAAAAAGCAAACGACTTCTCAAATTAAATTGATTGCAGCCATATTATATTATTGCCAAGATCGGGATAGCTTACAGTTAGATTGGTGTGAGTTTGAGTGCTAAAAGTATTGAATAAATTCAACGTTTCAGCAGTGTGATCTGAAATTATCTTCAGGTTCTTAGCATTTAAATTGATAGATAAACAGCCAGCCACCACACTGACCACTGGACATTTGTCGATAACTGCACAGCATCGAGTAGAAATCCTTTCTGGACTCATCATTATAAAAGGTTACATCATGACATTCCTATTTCGACGATATTACGTTATTTAGGACAACGGCATATCAGTTTCCTCACAACTGGACTGAGCGTGGTGGGTGAACGGTTAACATTCTGGCCTCGCATTCGAGAGGACGCGGGTTCGAATCCCCGTCCGGGCTTCCAGATTTGGGTTTTCCATGGTTTCCCCAAATCACTCCAGGCGAATGCCAGGATGCTTCCTCCAAAAAAAGGCCATGGCCGAATTCCTTCCCGTTCCTTGTCCCCGGTCCCATCCCGCCTCTAATGACCTTAGCCGTCAACGAGGCGTAAAGCAGTAAGGGGAAAAAAAAACACATAACTGGTTAGAAATTACGAAAAATTAAATAAATCCTTTACTTTTCAGCTACATTTATATTATTTCTAGGGAAGAATATTGCATCTGGTTTGGGTTTTTCTGGATGGAAGCTGTCAGGTTGATGGCGTAGCATTGCACAGTGTCTGTTATTACCCGCACGAGCGAAAAGACAGACAATACAGCTAGCAATTTACTTGACGCCGAGTTAATAATAATCGCTGTAGGAGGGACAATGTAACCACTCTTTCTTGTTTTATGTAACGCTGAACAACGTTTGCCAATATGTTGTGCAAGCATCCGTTGTTCCTGTAGAGATGGGGAACAGCGATGCATTAACGTCAAGTATAAATAATTGACATGTGATTATTCGTTTCGTGCTTGCATAAGGCAGATCAGTTTAACATATGTCAGAATTTGAAAAGCCACTTAAACATCTCAACCAATGTGATGTAACAGAGATTTATTTACTGCCATATAACAAACTATCATCACAAGATTCAAACTATGCTAATAACGTCTATATTAAGTGAAACAGTAGATATACCAATAGCAAAGATAAAAATAAATTCAGATATTGTTATCTCTCTGGTCCAACGGTTTTTCCTGTGATATGATGGTCTCACGTAGTATGGCTAAATTGATAAACGTATATATAAATACGCATTACATTTTCACAATCTCACAGCGAGAGTGTTAACTGTATACCCACATATCAGTTTATTGAATGAGCAATGGTCACCGTAGATAATTACAATCTAAATACACAAAGAGTAAGGTAGAGTATATTGTCCAATAATATAGCAAAAACAATTTAGGCGACTTTTGCTAAGTCATCTTTTGAGATGAATTTAAACAAATTTCTATAATTGTAGGATCATAAAAATTCTTCGATTTCATGCAAAGGCATAGGAAATTTATGAAACGATTGAAAACCCTTTAAAATTAATTACAAAACCATTTCCGTGAACTGTTTCATTCTTGTATTGTACGATCGGTAATCTTTTTCTATAGAACAGTTTGTCTCATTTTACGTTCCTCACTTCAACGGTCCGTTTCATCTACGTATATACAAAAAAGTTCTCTAATACTCTTGCTCCTTCTTTGTCCTCTAGTAGGAAGTAACGCAATATTTAAACCACAGTGAAAATGTAAATTATAGACCGTGACCCGCAGTAACGTTTACCAGCAGATAATACAAGTTGCAGTAATTATGAGTTATGACAAACACTAGAAAGTTTGCGTAATACGAATAGCCACACTGCTTGCAAAACCAGAAACTGTAAACTTACGTCACCGTTATAAGCATCCCTACATCTGTCAGCATAGCTTCTATAATAGCGGTTGGGATGATTGCATATAATTAAAGACTGTTCACTTATGTAGCTCAAGAAGCTCTACTGTACGATTTCTGAATAAGATATCCATCTCAAAGCCTGTTGCATTGTACTTTATGTTTGCAGCCTTTAGACAGATTACGAAGAAAGCTTCAGTTCGATATTGCTTCCTGAACAAAATAATCCAAAAATGATCCAGGCTGTTTGGTGATGGCGCCGGAATTTTCTGTCAATTTTTAAGTCCAGCTAATTTTCTCTCAGTTCTTCTTATATTGACTATTACGAATGAATAGTAGGGCAGAAAAATACAAAATTATAAAGTTATTACTTATTAGTTTATTGCTAAGATACCGCCGCGAAAATGTACATTGTTAGTTACGAGCATGTTTACTCCTAACGCCCACGTCTATGTTGATCAGTAATACAGCCTGATTTGGATGGACACGTGGTACACACAAAGGGCATAACTTTTACGTATTATCATCTTTTTGAAGATTTTATTCAATGGGGCAAGACAGTATATAGTAATAATTACATAAGCTAGGGCATATGTTGTCATCTTCATTAAATCACCTGGGTTTTGATTTACATTTCAAGAAAAAATATTAAAATAGAAAATTAACGAAACGTCTTGA
Organism: Vandiemenella viatica; assembly: GCA_031002005.1. Lineage (NCBI taxonomy): Eukaryota > Metazoa > Arthropoda > Insecta > Orthoptera > Morabidae > Vandiemenella > Vandiemenella viatica. The sequence goes on from JARYHS010012519.1 coordinate 83,322,990, forward strand.
AATTCTTCTTTATTTGTTTCTTTCTGAATATGTGTAGCGTATTGTAATAACTAAAATTGTTCGAAGAATAACGACTAGATTTTAGTTAATTTCTGATTTCAGTGACTAGTTGAATGGTCTTGACGTCACTGTATGCTAAATGTACTTTCCGCTTTCCAATTTATTGAATTATTTTTATTACATTCTATACAATTTTAAATAATTACTAATTTACTTGTAATAACCTGTTATTAATTAAAGTGAACACATGTTCCACGATACATGGTGATCGTTCAAGCATAAGTTGTGGCACAACACTTGTCTAAACCCAGCTAATGATTGCTACTGTCAAGTAAAAATTGCGACGGTCAAATGTTTGCATTAAAAGATTTGCTGAAGTTTTCAGCAAGTAGAGGTTACTTCTTTACCTGAAAAAAATGACATTCTGCATTTCTCATCAAGATGGTAATTTCGGTTTTCTGGGATTTCGCTCTAATAAACCTGTCCATGAGAGGCAGAAATACTTCTAGTCTTTACTACCATATTCGACAGTAATAATATTTTTACTCGTTAAGTTTCTTTTCTTCTATTTGTATTTTGGATTTTGCTTTTTATTATTGGTTTAAGAATACACATAATCTGCTGTAAAATACGAAACACAGCATCAATTGATACTTCTGTGGCTATCTACAAATGGTACAACTAAATAATTTCCCTTATTCTGAAGCATTAATATCTGTAAGTCGCTTCAACGTCTGAGTTGCAAATATAAATTTTTTTAAATTATAATTTGTGAAAAAGATTTAGACAAGACAAGACATTTTAGTGATATTTCCAAAGAAATCGATCTGTGCAGAAACTCAGGTGGTGTTAGAGGGAATCAGTTTTCTTTGCTACGAGAACCGAAGTAGAGTACCGTTGCTACCCTGTTCACACAATACTTTTTTTTAATTTCATCTTTAATATGAACTTTAGGTCAATTATTAACAAGATTTTTATGCTTTTATTTAGATCCATTAGACACACAAGTTACTGTCGAATATAGTGTTTTTATTTTATTTTTTATGTACAGGAACTGATATCTATACAATCAATAAACGTATTACATATGTGTAGCCTGGTCTTTAGTAACACTCAATGTCAATTCTTTGTATCAAATACAATTAAATTTACAATAACTAGTGAAGAAAACTAAAATCTGTCAAAAATTTAAATATAATTCAGTTTGAATACCAGCCGCTCAAAAACTATACTTGCGTACTTAAAATAAATTAAAAAAAAAAAAACACAATTAATCTAGACGATATTGTTTTCAGCATGCTGGCATGAAAACAAATTTAATTGGAAGCGAAACGTTTCTCGCTTGTACTTCTTCTTTTAAGTTCATTTCAATATTGTTTTCTCCTATTAAACACAAGTCCCAAAACCTTTTGAGAAAATTACATTGATTAGTCGTTTCTTGCTGATGCTCGTAATAAATTGGTGAAGATATTAAAATTACGTTCCCAGATTTTATTTTCACTGATCCAATTTTAGCGATATCTGTCAAAGACCCTTTGCCTTTGGCTAATAACAACTTCGTCAACAAAATAAATGATTCTGGCTTGCATCCTTAACCTGAGTCAAAAATCCTGGTACTGATATCACTCATTGCCTTTATGAGGGTTAAATAAAATTCATATCTGCTTTCTCAACATTGAAGGTGAACGTAGTTTTCAAATTAGGTGCTAAGAACAGAAACTTAATTGAATTACGAAATAATCCATCTGAAGAATGAGATAAATCTAATGATCTAAAAGTGAAAAGTATGTGGCCGAAAACTCGAAATTCCATAGTCGATATAGTATGTTGTATCGATGATTCAGAATACTATAAGCAGAATGATAAATTAATTTCCAATGCATGAGAGGCTAATCATATTTAGAGAAGATTCAAATAATCCTGCGTGGAACCTGTGTGGCGATTTCGCGTAGCTATACCGGACACTAATCTGACATTCTATTGGCTGTGAGATGGAAGTATTTTCTCAAAGCTAAATGTCTACTATCAAAAGAGTACAAAAGTGTTTATTCCCGAAGTGAAGCGGCCGGACAGTTGTTTCGACAATACCACCACCGGCTCATGAAAAAATTCCTTCATTGCCTTGAAAGCGACAGGCTCTTCTTAGCCTGTCGCTTTATCATAAACTGCGACTGTGCAATTTTTCTGATGAGCTATAACTCGTGCCGGTAATTAATTCCCTTTCATGTTAATACGATAAGTACGAAATAAACCTTATGTATGAAAAAAATTGAGTAGCAAAAGTAATTTCACGCAGCACCAAGTGAATAATCTTGCAAATGATTCGGGTTACAAGAATTTTTTGTCCTGTAGTACTTTGTAGCTCCCTGAGACTAAGCCACCTTTATGAGTTGAAACTTCCGATTGCGAAGGCGGTCTGAAAACTTCTCTTACTTTGCAGTACATTATTATTATTGGCGAATTCTCCCAATAAATGGAAGACGTTAAGCAAATGACCCAATCAAGTTTTGTTTGAGTTCTTATTGTTGTTCCAGTAGGCTTTCATTCTTTCTGAGAAAGCTTGTTTGCGTTCTTCCGACCACTTTGGTTAGTATTGTTTTTGTTTTGGTTGCTCAGTTATAACTTCTACATTGTGTCTGAAGATGTCTCTTTCTAAGATGCTGTTGCTCCTATGTTTGCACTTTTAAGATCCTTCCGAATTTCATTCAGAGAAGGTGTTGGATTTTTAAGTGAAGTTATATAATCTATTATCTTTTTTGTGAATCGATTTTCTGGTAGCCTCTTAAGGTGACCAAAGAATTTCATTCACCTTTTCTTGATGTCAATTTCGATGTTGCAATACATTATTATAAACATTATTTTATATTAGAATGACAAAATCACACGACATCGTAGGAAAAGTACGAGGCACGTTTTTTAAGTAAGTACCGTTTTGAAATTAAAAAAAGACGTGCAAATACATCTCAATAATTTTATTTTTACATGAAAACATGTACCTTACTCTACTTTTCTACATAATTTCCTTCAATATTGAGGCATTTGTCATAACGTTGCACCAGTTTTTGAAAACCCTCCTTGACTTGTTAACCACTGCATCACAACTGTTTTCAAGACGCTGACCGCCCAAGTGTTTCTTCAAGTGCAGGAACAGATAGTAGTCACTGGGCGCCAGATCAGGGCTATGCGGAGGATGATCTAGAGTTTCCCATCGAAAAGATGTGATGAGATCTTTGGTCTGATTAGCCACATGTGGACGGGCATTGTCATGCAGCAAAACGGTGCCTTTGCTCAACTTGACACGTCTTTTGTTCTGTATTGAACGGCGCAGATTGTTTAATGTCTCACAATAAGCTGCTGCATTGATTGTCTCATTACGAGGCAGAAATTCCACAAGCAATACTCCTTTTCTGTCCCAAAAAACTGTGCACATGATTTTTCGGGTAGAAATCGTTTGCTTGAACTTCACTTGTTGGGTGAATCTGAATGCCGCCATTCAATGGACTGTTGCTTTGATTCAGGTGTGACGTAGGCCACCCATGTCTCATCGCCGTAACAATTTGGCTTAAGAAATCATCACCATCGTTGTGGTACCGCTCAAGGAAAGTCAATGCACTGACTAAACGTTTGGTTTTGTGCACATCCGTTAACATTTTCGGTACACAACGTGAGCACAATTTTCGATAATTCAAGGGCTCAGTCACAATGCCATACAAAACACTACGAGAAACATTAGGAAAGTCATCACACAAGGAGGAAATCGTAAAGCGTCTGTTTTCTCTCACCTTATTGTCCACTTTCTGCACCAAACTTTCATTAACGACCAAAGAACGTCCACTACGTTGTTCATCATGCACATTTGTGTGGCCATCTTTAAATGCTCTCACCCACTTTTTCACCTTTCCATTACTCCTAATGTTTTGTCCGTAAACTGCACAGATCTCACGATGAATAATGATCGGTTTTAGGCCTTTAGCACAAATAAATCTTATAACAGCCCGTACTTCACAGTCGACGGGACTCATGATTATCGGAGGCATCTTAAACACTCAGTGAACAACGTAAACAAGGAAGAATTAGACTGTAATGGCGTCAGTGTGTACGCAAGAGATGCAGGTACCCAGTGCGCATGCGCGGAACGCCGACCGTAGCGCTGCAGCTACGGTGTGACAAAACGATAATTACTTAAAAAATACGTTTCGTATTTGCTCGTGGTAAGTGCTGATAACCAGCTTCCCTGAATTTTTACGTTTCACTTGCCAGAATCATCCTAGTTTATAGGCTGAAATCGTTTCAGACCATCCTCGTGAGTGTCGAGTACCAGTGTTAATTCTAAATCTATAAACTCTTGAGCTTCTGGGGAAGCGGATACTGTATTGTGAGGGTTTTGCTGAGTATCTGGAGCTGCCTACCGCGATCTGAAGTGCTTGATGTGCAGCACTTAGCAGACACCTGCCGTGTTGATGGCCGAGCGGTCCCTGACCGGTCATCTCGTCCCACGCACACACTGACCGCCGAGCCTAGGCGGCGCGTGCACTCGCTCGACGAGTCTCGCGACTTGCTTCGTACATCATCAACAAGGCAGCGCGTGACTGCACCTCTCATAAGTACCGGGGAGTAGGGATCCTTGCTCTTAACTACTGATAGCCTCGACAAATGCAGATAATATCAACGTGTATCAGGTCACAACTCAGTTTTCTTCTCACGTTTATCAAGTGTTATTTAGCAACAGCAGTCCGATATTTTAGTGGTATGATCCTCCTTTGAGAAGTGAAGATTCCTGATGATAACAGTAAATTTTTCACTATCCTAACCTCTTGCAATCTCTGCTACTTGCGTGTAAAGAACGACTGTATCGCTTAGTTGTACTGAATCCATGTTAAACAGTAATTGCCGTAAGAAAGAACCTGGTCTTCCCATCTCTGACACCGATGCTTAGTATGTCTCGTTATGAAGGATCCGATCAACCACAGAAATCTGTTGCAGATTAATGTAAGACTGCAGCGTTCAGCACAGAGTATTTTAAAGCCTAAAAATGAATTAAAAGAATTTAACAGGGACAAAAAGTGGTTGTGGTGTTTATTATTGTGATGGTTTTAATCGTTATGGTTGTCTTCGTGATACTTATCGTCGCCATGGTTGTCGTTGCCATGGTTATCGTCACTATGGTTGTCGTCGCTATGGTTGTCGTCGCTATGATTGTCGTCGCCATGGTTGTGTTCGCCGTGGTTGTCGCGCCGTGGATGTCGTCGCCGTGGTTATCGTCGCCGTGGTTGTTGTCGTCATGGATGTCATCGTCATTGTTGTCATCGTCATGGTTGTCATCGTCATTGTTGTCATCGTCATGGTTGTTTTCGTGATAGTTGTATTCGTGACAGTCGTCTTCGTCATGGTTTTCGCCACCTTAGTTATCAACGTGTATGTTATCGGGGAAGTAGTTATTACTGTTGTGGTAATTGTAGCCATGCCACTCACCCGCATTGAAGTCCATTCAATCAAATCATCAGTATCGACAAGTTGACGCCAAAGCATCCATCATGAATTCTTTTGCATGATTTCCCTAAACTGAAAATTACTTCCGATTAGGTTGTTATAAAGCCATGTTTTTGTTGGGGTGGGGAAAGAAGGAAGTAATAAAATTAAATTTCTTTTCCCAAGTTTCGATTATTTTGATTTAATTTTTATTCGGTTTTATCTTATTCCCAAAGTGGTTACAAAGATAAAACACTTCCTTTCGTTTCAGAAATACACGTTTCAATAGCAAAATATGGCAACACGGAAAGCATGGAAAAAAACCAAAAATCTAGTGACCGATTGTCACGCCGATTTGAAACGATGTACTCCGGAAAGCTATGCCTGAACTTTTTGTTTTTGTTTGTTTTGATAAATTTCATACTACATTATGTACATTAAAATGTCGGGTTTTCAGGGTACAATATATTTTAATAATACATAGTGAGCCTTGTAATGATATGATTTCTTGGTTACAGTTATTAATATAGTTATTACGTTTTTATAATTCCAGTTTCATTTTTCGTAAGAGAGCGTAAATTTTTTTGTAATTGTTAGTAGCTAACAGAGTATAAACATTTGTTGGCAGTTGCTGCCCCAGCTGCACCAGTTTCTCAGTTCGGTTCTCGGATATATTTTTTTTTAGTGGGCATCCAAATAACACGTGGTTGACATCTTCTTCCTGACCACATTCACAGTATGACTCGTCTACCACACCGATCCTATATAGATGCTTCTTGAAGCGTGCATGCCCAAATTTTAGTCGGGACATACTGGTGTTTAGTTTCCTGGGGCATCGAACATTTTGGAACCATGGTAGTTTTTACAATTTCCGGGTGTAATCTTGCATAGTGTTTACCCTTCATGGTGGATGTGTGTTTCCATTCTTTGTCCCAGTCGTTGTATAGTTTGTCTTTTAGTGTCACGATCAAGTGCGGCGTGGGTACCTTTGCTCGAACATTAATGAACCCTATCTTTACGAAATTCTGTCCTCTCAGAGGAAATGAACATTACAGCTCGATAAATAAAAAGGAAGTGTGTTAACTGTTGATGCACGCTACCAGTTTAGTAGATAGAGTATAAACACGAAAAATATTACATTGCAAGATAGTTCTATAGCTTTCAATACATTTGTTAGGATCTAGTGAGTTAAAATCTGTTTCTTGGTCAGTTACTCAGTGATAAGATAGTGGAAATCACTTTGCGATATTCCTTCATTGTGTAGCATAGTCTGTGTCTGCTATCTGCCAGTTCCAGTTTGAAGCCCATGATGGTGCTTGTGGAGACAGTGCATGAATCATAGTTACCATCCTCCAGGCTGGGTTACTGGGTCCCGGCTGAAGCGTGTCGAGTGTCATTTATTGTGGACCGCACTGAGGCAGTAAGGCGTGGGCTGGCGTTTGATTTACACACCGCCTCACCTGCTCTTCCGCCTCAAGCGACTTCCGGCGCCCCACTGTCCACTAGCCGCAGGATGACCGCCTCTAATTCTGGACCGCTCGCACGCCCGGAATACACCACCTCACTTCTGTTTCAGATAAATCTGCTCATCTCTCGTCCAGTGGACCCGTCCTCTGTTCCGAGTGCCCGCTATTAGTTATCAGGCAGGCTTCTCACTTCCTGTTACAAGTATCAAGTCATCTTCCGACACGAGAGGAGAATATTTTTGCTATCTGATAATGTCATCCGCAGAACAACTCGCCACCAACCACAGATCTGTACAGATGCGACTACGCAGAAAGTTGTAATGTGTGTACTGCAATTATTCTTCAGGACCAGATTTTTCAACGGAGGTATCGTTGGTATTTCCGTTTGGATCAGATACAGCGATAAGCTTTCGAAAATCTTATGACTTCCTGACGTAACGTTTCCTTCCACTAAATGCCACTGTAAATTTACGGGTATCACCTGTCTGCTGTTATATAACTGATACCATGATCACTATCACCATCAGCCAGTTCAATCATAAAATGATGTGACCTTTTATAACTTCAGGTAGAAATTCAGCAATATTCTCCACGTGGAACGATTTTGGGCAATCGTCTGCTAGTTAACGCCAACAACCCTGTGTATGTCCTTGTCCCATTGTTCTAGTGGTCTTCCTGATATCACCATTTTGTTAACTTTCACGAAAAAAAAAACTTTCGGAGAGAGAAAGAAAATGTGCAGCTTTGCATTATCTGCAGAAAATCATAAACATCTGTTATTCCTGTGGGTTCATGATTACGCATTGCTAATTTCATTTAATGAACAATTAATGTCAATGTTATACCCACCTGTCTTAAAAAAGAAAATAGCATTTTCATTGTGATTTTATTGCATCTTGCATTTCTTAATCAAATGCATTGTCGACGATGAAATCACCCTAAACTAAGACCTTTTTTTTACACAATTCTCTTTTCTAACAGGTAATTTGCAGTTTCTAGTTTGAGCCTGACATTCAAAAACCTAACCTTGTGACTTCCAATCAAATCTTATTACATAAGAGTAGTACACAAACTTGTCAGATCACAATTTGATGCAGTAATTTACGACAGCAATTAACTTTTGGGCCTTTTATTTGGAAAACGTGGAACCGATTTCAAGTTCGGCATTCCAAATTTAGATCTTCATGGTTTTCCGAAATAATTGCAGTTGAATGCCGAGATGGTTCCTAAGAAAGACCATGATCAAATCATTGCCTACTCCCTGCCCCAAATTCTCATATGATGCCAACAACCTCATATTTTACGAACCACTAATCTATAATTGAAAGATTATTCGTCAATCAAGCTTTCGTCAAACACCAACTTGATGATTTTCAAGAAACGCGTCAGTTCCACAGAAATACAATTCGGCGATCCTGCTTCATTAACACGATGTAGCTTTTACATACTTCATACATTCATCACTGCTGAGATACAACAATAAACAAATGTATTACATGACATACAAATAGTTTTAAATATGCGTTTGGACTATCATACTTTTAACCAGTTAACTTGCGTGGTAAAATATGACCGACGGTAGTCGTCCTATGGTCAAAAAAATAATGAGGACCCTTACCTCATTAGAACGCAGTAATTGAAAGCAGCTTTCACTTGTTATTATGCATTACAGCAATCTAAATGTTATCTGTATTAATTAGAAAACTATATAAATTACCTTATAATAATTGTCTGGAATAATAAATATTCAGATGAAGTGAATAAACAATGATGGTTTGGTGCCTAATGTCAATGTAAAAAAAGAACCTTTCCTCAGACTGACATCAAACAAAAAAGTTAAATTTTAAAATAGTCGGTATTGTCAAAGTTTTTTTTCCTCGGGTTTTACGGGTCTTCGACGTCGAGATAATTATTGCCGGTAGGGAATGGGGGCAAGAAAGGAAGGAATTGTAGCACGACCTTTCAAAGGAACCATATCAGCATTTGCCTGGAGTGATTTTTTAAAAAAAAAAAACAACTGAAAAATCTAAATCTGAATAGCTGGATAGGGATTTGAACCAATGTCTTCCTGAATGCCAGACCCGATCGTTACCACTCACTTTCTTTGTTCTGAACTTGAAATTTGAAAGAATGCTTTCAGTTAATTCACAAATGATTTGCATTGTTTTTTCTAGTGTGATTCAGAACTGAAAATCTGAAAAAGAAAATGATTTAATATTTCTGGGAGGATTTTAGAGGATTGGACGTAAACAATGAATTAAAAATGGTCTTCTGTATCACTTTTATTATGGCTTTACGCCTCGTCGATGTTGAGGTCGTTAGAGCCTGTAAAGGACTGGAGGCAAGGAATGGGAAGGAATTCGGCCATGAGGCTTTGAAGGACCCATCCTAGCATTTACCTAAACTGATTTACGGAAACCCTAAATGTGGCTGGTCGGACGGGGGTTTGAACCCTCTACCTCCGGAATGCCAAGACCAAGCGTTATCGCTCACCGACCACTCTCGGACATCACTGCAAGGCGATTGCTAAGTTGTATACGTCTCGGCTGGAAGTAAATGAATGAACAAAGTTAAACCAGACAGTCTAAAAACTATTTTAAAAAATAAATAAATATTTCCTCTGTTCAAATTCAAAAACTTTTCTGAACATGGATGTATGGATGTTCATCTGAAGTTGTCGTGAGGGTTTTTAATTCATGTAATTTCTCAGCCGAGAGTAATTACGAAGTGACGTGCGATTGCCCGTTATGAAAATGTGGAAGAAAATAATAAGGCATGGAGCGTTAGTTATTCCTTGAAGCGAATTGCCAGCGATCAAACTGGTCGCGCTAGAAAGATGTCTGGACGGACTGGAATTACGCTTCAGCAGAACGGGAAGTCTGTTTATGGAAGGACAAGCTAAGAGCAGGTGTCTTCATACGGTGCCACAGTACGCCTCATTAAGCAACATCGGAAGTCAATTACCAGGAGTAGAAAATACGTTTGGCAGAAGGTGTTTCGAACTGTGACTGAATTCATTGCCGATTTCTAAAATATGTAGATGGTTAGAGGAAGGAAGAAGAGTGAAGAATGTGTATGCTGCGTATGATTCTTCTAAACTATTCGTGTTATAGCTTCGATATAGGGAATAGGGCTCAGAAAATTCACGAATGATTCATTAAAAACAAATGAACCCCCAATGTGTGCATTGTGGACTGGTGGAATCATTGGACCGACTTCTTTGAAAAAGAGACACTGACGTAAAATTATAACCCAACTAGCTGTTACCCGCGACTTCGTACTAGTTGACTTAGAATTTCATTGCCAAAAGTGGATATAGGAAGCTGTTAGTAACGTAAGATTTGTACCAAATAACATCGAGTCGGCATAATATGACAGGAAAGCCATCACTATATCGTTCTACCGTCGAACATGTCTCATGAAGAGAATCAATTTCCAAAACAGAAAACAAACCAAGGTGCGAGGATATAGGGTAGGGGAGGGTTTAACTGAGGGTAACTTTATTTTAACTTGGTCTTTTCTTCTTTCTTCAGCATGAACATCCGATTCTTGAGTCCTAATAACTTTAGCCGCTAGTGCTCCTCTATATCTACACCTTAGGCTAGGTTTACGCCCGCAAGGCACGTCAGAAAAGAAGACAAAATAAACAGGTTCCAGAAACTTTTAGACAGATACAATTCAGTCCAGAGCAAATCGACATCTATACTAAACAATAAATTTTGTCTCTAAACGAAATTTACTAACAAATCAAATTCTAAAAGACTGCGCGAGAAACACAGCTTGAGCAACCGACGCAACATTACAGACTAACACATGCATCCGTCTGTCTGTCACCATTTGATAAGTTATCAAAACTTCGTGACTACAAATGTTATTCATACCGAAATAAATGTCCTGTGTCCATCCTACAGATACAAAGTATTTCCTCGTCAAAATCAATCAATATCGGTATAGCCATTTAGTCGTAAAACGTAACAAAAAGAAAGAGGCTTACTTCCGCATTTATAATATTATTAGTGCAGATGACACACACACACACACACACACACTGACTGCGAGAGAAACAACGGCTGAATGATCAATATAGCGTCAAAAAGTGTACACAGCACTGCTAGACCGCGTACGATTTTCCAAGCATTGCACCCCTAAATTTGTGATATCTACTGTTTAAGATGGAATCCGAAAAACTGACTGTCCAGGGGTGGCTCATACGATCAAAAACAATTCTTAAAAATCTTTGCTTCCATCAGGATTTGAACAGGAGGCCACAGTCCAAATATTAGAAAGGAAGCGCGTTAACTACCGCGCTATCAGCCCGTTATAGAGTAAGGCACTACAGACTATTAGACATCCTAAGCGTCAGTCTATCGCCGTTTCGGCAATTTTTCAAAATTACATGACAGTATATACTATGTATGCAGAAAAAGTATCCTATGTCCATCTTAATGCCCAATCGCATCTCCTTGTCAAAATTCATCATGATAGCATTAGCCGTTTAGCCCAAGAAACGTAACAAACAGACGGAGAGACAGATAGACAGAGTTTCTTTCGCATTTATAATATTAGTATAGATTCCTTGTGCATCAATCGGAAGATATTTCTCTTGATGATATGTGGTTTTAGCAGGACGGTACCATTTACCGTGTCGTACATACAACATTGACGGATTTGCACGAGTCCTTTCCTGGTTGTTTCATATCCTGTTGTGATGTCCAGAATTGGCGACTACGATCGTCGACTACCATATCATTGCAGGCCGAAACTGAACGCCGTATCAACGAAGTCCCACGAAATTTATGCAAAACCATTGCTGAAAATTTTGTCTTAAAAGTATGCGTTTGCCATCAAAGTCGTGGGGCCATTTACTGGATGTGTTGTTCCATACATAATTTCCAAATGTGTACATGATAAATCAATAAATATTTCAATACTTTGTTACAGAAAACCATTTTTTACACCATTATTGTTACACCATTTAGTATATCATCGGATAATACGTAACAGGCAAAACATTCGGGAGGACGCGGGTTCGAATTCCCGTCCGGACGTCCAGATTTTGGTTTTCCATGGTTTGCTCCAAATCACCCCAAATGCCGGGATGCTTCCTTCAAAAGGCCATGGCCAAATTTCTTCCAATTCCTTGTCCCCCAATCCCATCTCGCGTCTAACGACCTCGACATCGATGAGGCGTAAACAAAAATATATTTTTTTAAAAAAAAGCATGCACAATGCAATATTTTACAATTTGACTCTTATCCTGCAACATTATTTTACCAACCATGAGTATTAATTCCGTCCCATTTACACTTTTGTAGTTTCTTCTACAGTCTATGCTAAAAGGATTATAGGCTTTGTGGAACAACACAGCAACATCAATTACGTGCCACCTCGTCTATACAAACATTGCAACAGTGCTATGTGCTGATAAGAGACAACAATTATGTATCGGTCAATATTTTGAGTTTTAAATAGAATGCTATATTTGAAATTAATAAATTCAGTGGGTTCTAAGAACAACATACAAAGGCCAATACCATATACTCTGAAGAAAGAAGGAGGAATCTCAGTGAAAAAATGAAAAAAATACTGGGAGGAGAAGAAAAGTAGAACCAGTAAACCATCAATTATGAAGTGTTTTCTGGAAACTAACCGAATCAAATTGTTGTTTAAACATAATTTTTCGACTACTGTATTCTCCGTCTGGAGATGATGACACAGTCATTGAAATATTGTGATTAAAAAACAATTTAACTTGTTTAGTTACCCGAAAATGATTAATAAATGTACAACGTCGAGAAATACTTCATTCATATACGGCGAACCAGTTCTTTCCCATGGTTCAGAGTAGCCCAAAATCGAAAGAAACCCATATTTTCCGCTTCTTATTATATTCCATTTCGCGCTTGTTTCATTTGAATTTTCAGTTCTTCTCATCAACTGGAATTAAAACTGAGGTCGCGATGGAGTTACTAAACAATATTACGCACCTTTTCTCTTCTAATTGTAAAACGCACGAAAAATCTCTACTCCCATGACATATTTCGCCTTAACTGATAACACAGGACAACAAAAAAAAATTTGTCTTGTGCCTCAAATGTTTTAACGAATTTTTAGGTAATTTTGGCTAAAAAAATTCGAAAATAACTTTTTCTGTCTATCAGGTCTTGTTTTTTAGCTCTACTCATCTCCATTCGACTCCATTATATTATAAAACATATTTCTAACAGTGTAAGTGAGTTGATATTAGTGTGTTTTAGGGGAATTAAACAAGTCTGTTTCTTCACAAAAAAAAATTATTCGCATAAGAGGGAAAGAATATTAAGTGATAAAATGTTACCTATAAACAAAACATAAACATGTATTCAAAATTGAAACTGCGAAGATTTCGCCAGAAAATTAAAGGCATAAATTTTCAGTTTTTTTTTTTTTTTTTTTTTTTTTTTTTTTTTTTTTTTTTTGCACGCTATAAATGTTGAGCAACAGGCTTATTTCCTGATAAACACCAGCAACAGTCTCCCATTAACAAAATATCCCTTGGTACTGGATTTCCATTTTCTTGATGTCCCAATGGAATCAATCGCCTTGTTCGCCACTGATATTTCCGAGATTTTCAGGAAAGCGATAAAATTACTAAAAATAAATGCATTTTAATGCTCATATTCATGCCAATATCACGAAAAGGTGACACTAAGTTACTAACAAGATATTCGTAGCTTTCACTTTTTGTTTCCCAAGGAAAATTTACACTAATTCTAGAAAGGGTCGCCAAGCTAATGCTTAATTCTCTTGTATAGTTTTCGCGAAATTTGTGTTCTTTTAGAGCTTACTGATCACTGCTACATCAAAAATTCCTGCTTTAAGATTTTAAGCTGTCTGCAGATATACTTCAAGCATTCGTCATGTCCTTCCAAAAGCTTTGACAAATTGACTTATCAATCCGAATTTTATACGCAAAGTTGGGTAGATGATTTTATTTCGCTCAAATGTAGGTTTTTCTAATATATTGGCAGCTCTAAAAGGAGCTATGTCTATTCGATGGCACATCTTTCTTAACATAGTGATTGCTGGGTTTCTATTATGCATACAAAGGAAATATGAGTATTTGGTATAACCCGATTATTGTACTACGAGAAAATTATTCAATTACAATTTTTGCATCTGAAGGGGTTATAAAAAATTAAACTTGATATAAGGGGCCATCCATAAATTACGTTACACCTTGAGCGGGGGGGGGGGGGGGGAGCGGGCCAGAAAAGTGTGACATCGTCTGACGAGGGGGGGGGGGGTGACTTTGTGACATCACATGCATAATTTGTATCACTTTTTGGCTCGTGGTGGAAGATGAAGATGATGTTAACATATCGAATGTTCCCAACTCTATCGAAATCAAGAATGAGGTGACTATTATGCTAATAATAAACAGTATCAAGGAATGGGTTCAAAATCCATGGACACATGATGACTCAATTTTGTATCATTAATTCGATGTTTCATGTTTTTTTATATTTTCTTAAATGTTTGAATTATTGTTGATATATGATTTTTTAATTAGAAATATATAAATCATTTCTGAAGTGTAGTTTTAATGAATAAATTTAAAATTGCAAAATATGTAACGTCACACTAGGGGAGGGGAGGGGGGTCCCACAAATGTGACAACCTGTGACATGGGGGGAGGGAGGGGTCCAAAAATCATGAAATTCGTGTGACGTAATTTGTGGATGGCCCCTAAGGGAAGAAATCATTGGAGTACTTAATGACCTAAAAAAAATATATGTACTGAGAGTGAGTGAGTGAGCTTCGTAGCTTCAGATAGGAACGCTTTAAACTCGGCATTTGTAGCAAATCTCTCCGAAAAAATGAATTCCAGACATACAAAAAAATGAAACACAACTTCAATTGGCTCGTCATTTTTAAATGTAAGAATGAGAAGAAGTATATCGAGTGTCACTCAAACGAACACATTATAAACATTATTCACTTTGATTATCACCCAATATATAACAGAGCGAAGTTATATAGCTTAAAATCCAAACTTGATATGTCAAAATAAAGGTCATATTTGGAATCAAGGGACCAATTCCGTATAGGAATGTCGTTTACTTCCTAGACATCGAAATCGTTGTTGCCCGGTGTAATAATTATGAAAACAAATGGGTCAAGTATATACCTAAGTTGTGTCTGTGGAATATATCCATTAAATCCGGATTTCTGGGACTTGCGAAACGCTTCTGCTAAAATAGCGTCTATAGTTTCTCAAAGTCAGATCCCGTACTCCTGGCGGCCACTTGCCGTACGGAAGGGTGTCAGACTGGCTGGAGGTTGGGGGACATTGTTAACGCAATGGTCGAACAACATCATAAAAGACCTGTGGGTCGCCGACCCCGGGGCAAGGCTCGTAGCTGCCTCCCAATTAGCCTAACTGATGCGACTGGGTCCGGTTCTTTACGCGTCCAGCCGCTCGTCCACTGCGGAGTATACGCGCAGAAACGGGACGGGAGGCGAGGTGTATTTCAACATCCGTTGGCAGGATGCGGAATTGGGTTAGCAATTAAAACCGTGCGGGACAAGAAAGGCAGGTCGGATAGGCTGCGCGAATCGTCGGGATAAATTGTCGGGGAGCGACAGTTTGATAACGGTGCCTGCGGAGAACCTGTCCAGTTGGCACCCGGCTCCTTATAAGTGCGAGGGAAGGCGCCGAGGTGTCGGACCTCCGAGCACTGACCGCCCGCCAACAAGCTGCTGCTGGGCTACTGTATTATCTGCTCGTCGCGAGCTGCAGTACTCATGTCACAATTAAACTGCTCTACTTGCTAAGAACCGACACCGCGCATCAATGTCGTTGTTGACGGAGAAGCTTCTTCAATATCAAAAGGATACAAGGAATACGGAAAGATCAAACCAGTCATATTAAAATGCCGCACTATTCCAGGCTTCCCTGTATCCATACCTCACATATATTAATTACCAGAACACATCTCCCGGAGTAACATTACTAATACAGCAATTTCACGTTTTCTAAACAAAACTTGCCCTAAGTACAGGGTGATTATAATTAAAGTTTAAGTTTCAAAACGCTGTAAAAAACGAACCAATGGTTAGAATGACGTCAAAATTGAACGGCGTATTAAAGAAGAAGGGAGAGAACAAAAAAAAAGTAATCCCAAATTTTAGCGACAGATGGCGCTGTAAGCGTCAGCATTTCGTCTACAAATGACAAATCGTAAAACATATCCCGTCAGATGGAAATTGGCTTTGTCTGTCCACAGAATTTTCCACGGCCAATCATTGTCCACTTCCATGCGAGCAGGAAATTCCAATGCAAAACCCTATCTTGTTAGCAGGTCAGAAGGAAACAACCCCTGCACATGGCAAATTTTGTACGGATAGCGTTATAGGATGTTTCGTAGAATGTTATGAACCGTGCTCACAGGCCTGTCCAATGTTCGGGCAATTCTCCGTGCACTGCATGGTTCCACACCACCGCTCGACGCCTCCTGAACTACTGTGGCCACTTCTTCAACTACCGCCGAATCACATCTTTTCCTTCCTCTACCAGACTACACATCAAACGAACCTAAATTTTCGAATATTTTCATCATTTTCACCAGACCCATGACAGTCATCTGTCCAAC
Source organism: Vandiemenella viatica (assembly GCA_031002005.1). Taxonomy (NCBI): domain Eukaryota; kingdom Metazoa; phylum Arthropoda; class Insecta; order Orthoptera; family Morabidae; genus Vandiemenella; species Vandiemenella viatica. The sequence continues at coordinate 83,339,560 of JARYHS010012519.1, forward strand.
GCCTTTTTTCACACCCTTGAGGGTCTTGAACTTCTGCAGAGCTACTGGTTCAGAATCACCGTTCATGATCTTTCCCCCTTCTTCAATAATACGCCGTTCAATTTTGACGTCATTCTAATCAGTGGTTCGTTTTTTAGAGCGTTTTGAAAATTATATTTTAATTATAATCAACCTGGATATTCATATCCAAAACTACGGAAAGAGTTGGGTATGCTTATCATTTCCCACATACCAACGAGTTATCAGAGCCATTACTACATGCAGAGACATCCACTTATACATAGGAAATTATAGCCATATGCGCAGCCATCAAATATGAGTTCGACAAGCACTTCCAAAAAATCTTAGTACTTACTGACTCTAAAAGCGCTCTTGCAGAATCCAATAAGTAATAACAAGATGCAGAAATATCTTTATGTAATTATTAGACTGATGTCAGAAGCCTATTCAGACGGTATACAAATATAGTTTCTCTGGATCAAAGGGATATAAGAATACTGCATAATGAAATTGTCGACCAGCTGACAAACAGAGCACCAACGAAGGCCACTTAGCAGACATCCAGCTACCTTGGAGGGATTTTATACCACTAGTCACTAGAAAGGCATACCTTAATTGGAATGAAGACTGGTCCCGGACGCGGCTACTCAGAGTAAAACACTAAGCAGCAATACAACCAACAATATCAATGACACCGTGGTTTACAGAACACTGTACAGCAAGAAGAAACACAACAACCATTATTTGGATCAGATTTATGATTGGTTGTTATACACACCACTTACGACACCTCCTGATAATAGAATCACCAATATGCACCTCCGATCAAGAGATCTCCGACCTCAACCATATCATGCCCTCCTGTTCGCGGTACCAGCTACAACGCAAGCGATTCTATAGGCGCCTGGAACAGCTATCTGTCTGATTCCCAGCGAACGCTACTACCATTTTACAATCAAAAAAAGGACAGGTTTATAAAGCAACTATCAGTTTTCCAAGACACTGAAATGAAGATATGAATTCCACAACAGGTTACAAGTAAACAAGAACAAATATATAATAATGTTTTCAGACCAAAGATCAAAAAATAAAAAAGCCTCTTCTAATCACTTCAGCGTTCCTCAAGGAAGTGTAATGGGACCACGTCTTTTCCTAATATTTTTACAAACGATCTCGGTGACAATATTGCCATTGTTTGCTGAAGGGACATTTATCTATAGAGATGTAAGGTGCTCCGAATATTGATTAGAAATTCAGCACCATCTGGGTGTCATATTGGAATGGTGCAATAGATGGAAACTTACTCTAAATTGTAAAAAGTGTAAGGCAATGCGAATAACTAACGAAAAGAAACCGTTTGTTCAAGAGTATAAAGTAAACAACTCAGCTTTTGACACAGTTGATTTCTTGAAGTATTTGGGCGTAACAGTAGAAAGCAACATGAAAAGGGACTTACACATAACTTACGTCGTGGGTAAAGCTAATTCTAGATTACGATTCATAGGTCGTATTTTGAAGAAATATAACGCTCATACAGACGAAATAGCGTACAAAACTCTTGTGCGCCCACATCTGGATTACTGTTGTGGAGTTTGGGATCCGTATCGCAAGAGATTGATTTACACGATAAATAAAGTACAGAGAAAGCCGCTCCATTCGTGACTGCTTTCCACAGCCCTTATGAAAGCATCACACAATTCATACATAGATTGCGATGGTATTGTTTGGCAGAGAGACGACGTCGTTTTCGTTTAAATTTACTGGCCAATATGCGAAATTGTTTGATTTACGAGCGCAACGTAATACTTTTTCCACCAACATATTTAGCGTGTGAATAAGGGTTGAGCAATAGTATACCGTACTGACGCTTTTACGTATTCTTTCTTTCTTCGTGATATTCGGGATTGGAATGCACAGAATTAGAATGGGTGCTTTGCACCCTGTAACGGATAACGTTCTGGCCTCGCATTCGGGAGGACGGCGGTTCGAATCCCCGTCCGGGCATCCAGATTTGGGTTCTCCATGGTTTCCCCAAATCACTCCAGGTGAATGCCGGGATGCTTCCTTCAAAAGGCCATGGCCGAATTCCTTCCCATTCCTTGCCCCCATCCTTTCCCGTCTCTAAAGACCACGTTGTTAAAAAGGGACGTTAAACTGTTAAAAAAAAAAAGCTTTGCCACTCACAATTGTGAATTGCACAGTTTGGGTGTAGACTTAGATGTAGATACTGTAATACAGTATAAAAATTTAGCTGTAGGTGAATGTTCGACCTTTGAGACTGGCTTACTGGGGGACGCGGGTTCCATCCAGCCCATCCATCCAGAAATCAGTCAAGAAAAGTATCAGATGGTTCCTTCAGAAGGCCAAGTCAAAATTCCTTCTGTTCCTTGTTAATTATTACTTATTAATGATCTCCACATTGAAGTAACAAGAAGTTATACAAAAATTAATACCGAAACTAAAAAAGTCTGGAAGTCAGAAACCATAGATTACTATAACAAGAAGAAAAAACGACGACTGCAAATTGAGACAAACAATGGTGAACTGTGCTTCCACTAGTGACATCATAATTCCTGAAATGTCTTTACCTTTTTCATAGCTTTACGTCTCGTCGATGTCGAGGTTCTTAGAGGCGGTAATGGATGGGGGGAATGAACTCGGCAATGTACTTTTGAAGGAACCGTCTCTGAATTCACCTAGAGTGATTTGAGGAAACTATGGATAACCCAAGTCTGGATGGCCGGACGGGGAATCGAACCTACTTCCTCCCGAATGCGAGACCAGAGCTTTTCCACCCACCCACCACGCTCGATTTGAATGCATATTACTGCTGGGACAGTTGGTGTTTAGAAGGAAATATGTGCGTTGACAGCAAAGCGAGGCAATGCAGGTGTGAAAATCCCGGGACGTGGAAAGAAAGTGCCAAGGCTTGCGTGGCGTCATCCCTTTCTCCTAGTCCGAAAGTAAATTTTCATATTCGGAGTCTCCTGTCACTGCCCGCTCATTCATAGCCTCCCGTTACAGCAGCACAAGCGTGTAACACCCGCTTCTGCCTGCTTGCTGCGTCATTCTGCAGTGACCGCTCAATGCTGCGGACACACAAAGGATTCCAACGAGACGGGCTTTCACCAGTGTCCAAGCAAAGGACTTTCCCGTGCCAAAGAGTAATGTGCTTTGCATGTCGTTAGCTAGTTGTGGTATCAAATTGGCGTGTGCGAAAGGCAGGCTTGACCATTTCTTTTGGAAAGTATCAATATGCTACTTAGCACGTTATTTCTTGTAAATTAACTAACATTAATTGTTGGAGTAGCTAACAAAAAGAGCAGCTCGGGCCAGCTTTTCGATTAGAAAAATTATGTTTGCTATGATTTCTTACTAGGTTTATCGCACATTACCTTTGACAGCTCTACATAAACGCGACGCAAATTTGATTCTTATGTGACTCGACAAAGTAAATCTAAAATGAAGAATAAAATTTTTCATAACTATCTTAGTTCTCGAGATATCGACTGTCAAAAAAATTAATTATGCTTACAGTTCCTTGTGACTTTATGCTCCAGGTCGCATTTCATGCTAACCGCAACCGGCCATAAGAAAAACAACACACCTATTGTGCATATGAAGCGTATAGTTCCTTTTGCTTTTGGCTAATTTTTTCTTTTGGTACAATACATGAAAAAAACGTTATTCGTCATTTTTGATTAGTGTCGTTGAGTTAGGGGGCATACATTAATTACGTGAGCACAAAAAAAATGGGGGGGTGGGGGGATCTGACGAAATCTCACGAAATTTCGCAGCAGAGGGGAGTCCACAGAAAGTTCATGTTATCATTTCAATATTTAAGAACAGCAGGGCTAAAAAAAGGTCTTCAGAATTACGAGGTCGATCTCACTAAAGCTCACCAACGGGGAGGGGAAACGGGAAGGGGGAGGGAGGGGGGAGTGGAGTGTAGGAAGATTTTCCAAAAGGTAAAACTGTGCACGGAATTAATCAACGCCCCTTTACATGAGAACACATCATCAAATCGCGGAGCCATGGTTATCGCAGAATCCTCTTACCTTTTAACAAAAACAGCATTTCATCTCGAAATCGTAGTCAATTTCCTTCTTGTGTTCCCCTTCATCATTTAAACAAAACATTTCTGGAATGAAATGAAGGCTTCTTACTAAATCAAAAGAACTTCAGTGTGTAGTATTGCAACGTAAATAATATATCTTGATTCACATCGCTTATTGGGAAACAATGCTTCAGAGTCATATAACTTGTTCACAGTGTTTACCGTTTCTGTTTATTCTCTCGCAGCTAAATTATTATCATCTTAGTTTAAGAAAGCCTGTGGATATAATTACGTAAGGAGGCCAATATTGGCCTCCTACCTATCATTCGGGAGGACCGGGGTTAAACTCGGTTCGGCCATCCTGTCTGAGGTTTTCCGTGGTTTCCCTCAGACAATTAGGCGAATGCTGGGATGGTTCCCTACAAGGCCACGGCCGACCTTCCATCCCCCTTCCCTCCCCGTAGTAGTAGATTGGCTGAAAAGAGTCCCCTATGACTCTCCAGCAGCCCGCCTCCCAGCCTTCTGCTGGGAGGAATGAAATCATAAAAAAAAAAATACTTAGTAAGAAGAAATGTCAATTTCTTAATTGAATGCGGCAAGAAACTGGATGAGATAGACCAGTGAAATGTGGTTGCTCAAAGATTATTTGAAGGTGGTTTAAAACATGATGTATTAAGGAAGCAAATATAAAAACATTCTCAATTATTTTTAAGCTATCATCTCGAATAGCTTTGATCTTACAGTTATTTTAAGTAACAGACATCATCCTCTATAAACTCTCAACTGAAGTTAAAAACTTCAAATATTAATTTCTACTAATTATGCAAGAATTTTCTTTTTATTCGCGTTAAGCAGGCCATAGAATAGTCAAGCGATCGAAATGAATATTATTTACAAAAAAAGAAGAAGTTTAACCATTAATTTCGACGATTATGTTTGCATTGATTTTCTTAGTATTAAAATATTGGCATACACATTTATGGCACAGGAAGTCATGCCTTTTTCACAGATGGTAGATAAAACTTATTGTTATTACACGGTTTCTACATAAATATACCAGCCAACTCAGATTTTACTTGTGAATGTGTGCTGTGTATGAAGTTTTTAATACACACAAATCACTATTGAAAAGAGATATCACATTCTCGTATTAACTGTGACGGCAAATATATGTGAATATGTGGATGAAGAGGAGAAACTTGTTTAAAGTTTACCAACATTATCGTGTAATTAAAACGCTGAGTGACGAAGTGAACCGAAATTCAGTTGTTAGAGGGTAACTGACGTCTACGTGCAGCATAACATAAAGGGAACATATGAACAATCCACCGGCTAGACCGTGTACGGTACTGATAAATTGACGTAAGTTTTCCTACCAACCGTGTAAACCACACAACATTAAATTGTTCAATGATCTAAAACAAATACTTGGAAAACAATTTCATTTATAAGCGTTAACACAATTTGAATTGGATAGTACTTCCTTTTTATTAGTATCAACTCAGATGCTTCTGCCGGTTGTATTAACACATTTATCCAGACGATTAACAACACAATTCACATTCCTGTACTTTTACAATTTACATATGCAATTCATTCGTTAACAGCATGCCCTTATTCCTGATTTTTCTCACGTATAATATTAGTGTTATAGTTTATATATAACCACAGTCTATGTAATTTCAGTTTGTTCAACAATGCCACAAAATCTCCAAAGCTAAAATAGCTTCCCTACTCAAAGAAAAATATCAGACACAACCATTTACAGTAGTTAAAATTCTTTCAAACACTTCCCTCACAAACACTATAAGGAACTGTAGAAGAGGTGAGGAAGCTTTGGTCTTCTTAACATGAAAACAAATACAAAGAAGAGATCAAGCGGGGTGGGTGAGTGGTAACGCTCGGGCCTCGCATTCGGGAGGACGACGGTTCGAATTGCCGTCCGGGCATCCAGATTTGGGTTTTCCATGGTTTCCCTAAATCACTCCAGGCGAATGCTGGAATGCTTCCTTTAAAAGGACATGGCCGAATTCTTTCCCATTCCTTGCCCCCCAGTTCTATCCCTCCTCTAATGACCTCGATGTCGACGAAGCGTAAAACCATTTTTAAAAAAAGTTAAAAAAGAAGAGCTGACACATCTGGTGCAGGGGTAGCAACATCAAGAACGTACCTGGTTGTATGTTGGAAAGGCAACTGCTGGTTCATTTAATCATATCATCCAGCATTCGTTATGGTGATTCTGAAACGAAATGTTCAGCCAGTGTAAAACTGTTGACCAAGAGACTCCCTAAAGCTCGATTTCGTAGCCTATATTCTTCAGGGAAATTCCTTCTGTGTCCGCCAATTTTCGGATACTTTTATATTCATATATTTGTCTGTGGATTATTTATTAAAGAATCTTGATTTTTATATACTTGAGCGCAAGAAAATGTTGTGTACCTGAAATGCTTCATAATTGGTGTCGGATCACACATAGGCTAATATTAAGACAAGAATGAAGCTTTAACGTGAAGACAAGACCATCAAACAAGATGGTGATGGAAGTTTAACAGAAAACGCTTAAAGGCCTCCTTTCTGAGCACGTGACTATAGCAGTATGCCATAGTCGGCACTGAATTGTGTACTTGAGATTGCTAAAAAACTGAAGAAAATATTCAACACACCCTGTGACATCAACGGAGAAAGACGGCGGCCTTGGTTTCTGCTTAGTTTAGAAAAACTGTATCGCGATGGGAAATAATAGGCAGAAACAATCTTACATACACAGTTCATTTTCTGGAGATGGGAAGATACATAGGCATTCGCTGTTTCGGGTGTAGGGATGCTAGTGTGGGTATTCAATTTAATTAGTAGAATACTTTAGAGTAGTTAAAGTCGTCAAAATAATTATAAGTATCTATTAAGTATACACGCGAATAAGGGAATTCTAAGGACTAATAAAAACTAAGGCCAAATTTAAATAAGAAGGTAGTCGGCTAAATGAAATCAGAAAAAAAGAAACAGTTCACAGGGCAACTAGCACACCAGGATTGTTACGAAGAAAGTGGTCTTTGCACTTGAAGAATTGCTGTTGTTGTTATGCTTTCCGTTTGAGGTCAATGCAGGGCTAACTGAGTTTTCCTTGGAGTCCCCATAGAAGCATCCTTTTTCTTGGTTATGCCTTTACACCTCGTCGACGTCGTGTCATTAGAGTCGGGAAAGAATGTGGTGGGGGCAGGGAACGGGAAGGAACTAGGCCATGGCCTTTTAACGGAAGCATTCCGGCATCAGCCTGGAGTGATTTGGGGAAACCATGGAAAACCCAAATCTGGATGCCCGGACGGGGATTCGAACCAGTGTCCTCCCGAGTGCGAGGCCAGAGCGTTACCGCTCACCCAACACGCTCGGTATTTGAAGCATTATACAACATACATGGGTGGTTTCTGCTGTCAGGGTGCACTCTGAATAATATCTGTGCAAAACGTAATCAGCGAGGTAGAAAGACATTCTGATCCGTGGCAAGAATTAAAGGGGAACGAAAATGATGTCACAATGCATTGGTATTTAGGACTTCTGGCTTCGCAGCGTGAGGTAGCGTAATGTCGTCGACAGGTTGTGGGAGGTCAAAGCTACCTGGGACGTCCTCGGCATAGTGGGGTCAGTGGTGCAGGCAGAAGCCTCTCGCAGGCTGCGTGCGATCGGCCTTGCGGCGCCTGGGTTCCACCTGCCGGAAGGCGCTACAGCCAGACCGAACCGGACCGCAAGAATGCCCGGCCGGTGGAGCCCGTTACCGCCACTGACCTCGTGAGGCCATTGGTCGCCCGCCGCAGGCACCGGCTGACGTCACGGCCACCTTCCGGGGTCGCCGCAGGGTGAAGGTCACGCAGAGGGTGCATGGGCAGCAGCAAGGACGCGCCGCGGTTCGCCCGCGGCTAACGGCGTCCACCGCACCCTGCGGCCCGCATGAGGAATGCGGCCACCACCACGACAGCGTTTCGAAACGCGTCTATTTGCGTATCTCCGTGAAGACGACACACAGCGGAAAGTGATAGAGAAACGCTGCGCGTAAATGCTCAGTGCTAACTGGCTGAGCACTGAATGTTCCCAGACAATGTATCACCACATTCGCTTTCTGTAGGGTTAAAGTTCAAATTAGTATACAGTAAATCGTATTTCAATTGCTTCACATCGACTGAGGAGAATAATACTCACAAGCCCGTTAAAGTCAAAAATGGTGTGGGATCTTTAGAGTCATGGAAATACCATAAACCCATGACCTCAGTGACAGTTCGGTGATCATTTACTAATGGAGCGTGCACAAACTACGTGGCTCGGTCCAGGGGTGGAGGGAGAGGTTTGCTGGAAGGCTATGCTGGGCTACGTGGGGAAGGGGGGTTCCGAGCCAGGCCACGTAGCTTTCTTTTCATAACATTTTTTCACGTTAAAATGAGGAACAGAACTCAAAACAGCATTTATTTCTCTCAGTTAATTATCTCCGTATGTAATTTACAATCGTCTGACAAGAGAAATCAGTACAAAATGTCTTCTGGAATTTAATCTCAACTGCAATATAGCAGACACGCTCCGGTAACAATGTCCCCACTCACCCATCTTCCCATGAAATGATTTTTACCTTTTTTTTAGTACGTGGCTTTACGCTTCGTCGACGTCGAGGTCATTAGAGGCGGGATGGGACTGGGTCTAGGGAATGGGAAGGAATTCGGCCATGGCCTTCTGAAAAAAGCATCCGCCATTCGCCTGGAGTGATCTGGGGAAACCATGAAAAACCCAAATCTGGATGCCCGGTCGGGGTTTCGAACCGGCGTCCTTCCGAATGCGTGGATTTTTTACCATCCATCTACTTTCGCCCTTTACGAATTCCAACTATGAACTCCTTCATTTTTTTTTATTGTGCACCAATCTCTTTGGATTAATTTCAAACCAGTCCGCTTGTGGAGTGAAGGCGTGAGACACTGCCGATCAGTCCGAACACCGGTTTATCATGTGTCAGCGAAGAGTCAAAGAGGAAGCTGTAGTGGTAGGATGATTTCACCTATTGTTTAGTTTATTTTTCTAGGTCATATAATGAATGTCTTTCTTATTGCTTCGACATCGAGATCATTAGTGGCGGGAAAGGACTGGGAACAAGGGATGGGAAGGAATCTGGACATAACCTTTTGAACGAAACTCCTCGGTATTCACCTGGAGCGATTTGGGGAAACCATAAAAAACTCAAATCTGAATGGCCGGACGGGTATTCAAACCCGCTTCCTCCCGAATGCGAGGCCAAACTGAACCGACCACGGATTTGGCAGAGTTTGCGTGATAGGGTCGGAACCGGGTTTCCTTCTTTCCCTTCTATTTTCTTGTGTTAAAAACAACACAATAAACTTAAAAACTCGTATCACCGTTATCTTTACACCCACAACTCTCAGACACACTGAGGAAAGGAGTTGACCATGTTAAATCTGCAATCAGACCTATTATGCCTACTGTGGGAGGATTCAATCAACCTTACGGCTACGGGCCAAATATGACAATGCCATAAGTCTAGAACGTGTCTAACGATCAATGCAGCCAAAAGTAAATGTAGGTATAGTCGTTTCCAACTGGTATTTTCAGGCTTCCTGAAATCATTAGCTGTCTTCTGTTTACACTGACCACTCCGTGTACATCCACCCACTCGGGGAATGCCCAGCCTCCGTTTACCGCGTGCAGTTTCTCCTTCTTGACCGCATTGTGAGCGGAGCAGAGGCGTTCGCCAGCTCACCTCGCAGTGATTAAGAAACACTTGAGGTCAACGGGTACGACTGAGGATGACAAACGGGCGCAGTTTAAAAGTGGCGCCAACAATTTATTATTCTGCCTACTGTATAACAGTGTAAAAAGAGACCACAACAACTACAGTAATGCGTTCTCAACTGAAAGGTTCGCAACAGGTGCTCTTAATCTTTCCTGACTACTAATCGCAAATGCGACCGCTACAGTATAGCTCCTTATATTGTTACCCATAAAAAAAGTAAAAAAAAAAAAAAAAAAAAGCTTTCTGAGTGCTTCTAGAAACTTTAGAGAACCGGAATCAACAGCAAAAGCATTCATAAAATTTAAAAAAATGTTATGGTAATTGTTATTCGTCCAGAATTAATAAACGAGGCTGAGTACAATACTATAGTTCAAACAAGAATATTCAATAGATGAATATGGCTTTGTCATCTGTTTTTAAATTTGAATCAATCTTTGCAGTTAAAGAACAAAACGCCATTCCATCTTCTATCGGTTATATGCAAATGCCATGCGTTCATCACATGATTACTATCTGCGTGTAATCTTTGGCTACTCTCTGTGTTTCTTACTCTGTTTAGAAAACTTTTATAGTCGAAGTAAATGCTTAATATTAGAAGATCAGTAATGTTAGGCCCTTACATTCAGGAAAACACGTTTCAAATCCACGTCCGGCTATTCAGATTTTGGTTTTCCATAGTTTTCGCTAATCATTCCAGGCAAATGTCTGGAAGGTTACTTCAAAAGGCCGTGGTCGAATCCCTATTTGTTGTAACGTTGCGGTGATTTATTTAGGGATTTATTTGAGCGTTTTTGAGCCATATTAGACTCTTTTAGGGGGTAGCGCTATGATCTGAGATGCTCGAAGGGGAAAATGTTGCACCATCGATGCTTAGTGGAAGAACTGCGCCTAATTGAGGCATCAGCTATTATTGCACCATAGTGCACCAAGTGTGAAATGTTATGAATAGGTGTGAGCTGGGAGAAGCGTGGCTTTCCATTGCCGAAAGTGAGGGACCAAGTATGTTCCGCCCCCAGGAGAGGAGTGATAAAACCTACAATCCTTCAGTTCGAGTGAAACATTGTTAGTTTTGTTGTTTGGTAATTTTGGTAACCACTCACCCACCACGTTTGGTTTTTAAGTGTTGTGAAAGTCCATACTAACTACCGAGCTAGAGCCAAGCGATTTTTATATTAAATTTGTGAAGTTTTCACGACCAGCAAAATAGATTTGCATTGAGAAGTTTTATTTCAGTTAAGTATGATTCTTCAAGTTGGGAAATAGACTGACATGTTGTTGAGGATACATGTAGAAGAACTCGAATGAATGTAAAAATAAATTTGAAAAAAACTATTTTGTTTTAATAACGTTTCCGTAACTTATAGCCAGTAATTTTTCGGACTTGACTGTTGAGAAAAGTAAATGACGGAAAATTTCAAATGTGGTGTTAATTTTTTTTTTGGAACTTGATAGCTGCGAGGAATCTTCTGATAAATATCTTTAAATTTACATATCGGTCGATAGCTTTTTTGAAGAGAAAGACAGTCTGAAATAAAGTCTCGGACTATAATAAACTTATTTGTTTTTTTCTGTTAGTACATAAGAAATGGAAACTTCTACCATTTGTGTGTTGATAATTTGAATTACAGGTGGCTGAAGTTCATTCTGGCCGGCCTCGGTAGCGTTGGGGCTAGAGTGTTAGCTCCACGTGCCGAAGGTCGCCGGTTCGAGTCTGGCCGAGGGCATGGGTGTTTAGTGTATGTGTTGTCTGTATGTCATGTCCATCGTGTTGTGTCTAGAGCCACTTAGGAAATAATATAATGTGAAGCTATGAAGGAACTGAAGTACACTGGATGATTCGAAATACACTTGAGTTGGCTATATGACCTCGAACCCAAAAGCCACTAACAAAATAAAATAAAACAGTTCTTTCTGAAGTTTACGTTACATCGCAGACACCGATAGTATTTAAGATTAGCTCGAATACGCCACAGTCTGCAGGCATTTGAATACATGTTGCAGATTTGGGGGGATGACTGTTATAATTGTTGTAATAGTTATATTCTTATACTGCTCCTTGTCCTTGTGCTCTCCCGCCTATAAATACCTCGATGTCGATAAAGTTTAAAGCCAGAAGCAGATATTAAAAGGTATCTCTTTTTGTATCAAGTTTCTTGTGAGATTACTTTTCTGCATTTCATACAATCGTTACTTAGTCATCTGTTATAATTTTTAAATGTACTTAGCGCACAGAAGCGTTTGAAGCAATGGAAATAAATGGCTTTGTGGAACAGGTTAACTTTACAATAAATCAGAAGAGAGAATTTGATATAATATGGTTCTTTTTGCTGTTGTTAAACCAGGCTATGAAAATAAAATCTTGCATTTCTAGTTCAAAATATTTAATGAATGGAGTTTGCCGGAATGGAATAGTGAGAATAGATGACATTTTTCCTTCTCAGATTGATGTATTCTCACTGACTGATTAAAGATAAACAGCCAGGTTAGCATGTTAACAAGTAAATATTTTTGGAAGGATATTCTGTGAAGCACAGAGTAAGGCAAGACTCGTCTTTCACGAAATCAGTACAGTGTCACAGTTATTTTATTGCTGAGGTCAACCTTACAATTAATGAAATACGCTTACCATTATTCCCTGAAAAGAATAATTTTTTTATTGCATAGTTAGTACCAAGTTGCTCCTGTGAATACATTACAGAAGGAGGGTGCTGAGAACTAAGTAAACAATTTGTGGATCGTAAATCAGTTAATACGTTCAAGATTCTATTTGTCTATTTTTCCACATTTTTTTTTTTTTTTTTTTTTTTTTTATGTCTCGCACATACCATACTAGTAACCAGTTGTTTAGCCATACATACTGGGTAATTGGCTTCGAACTGTTACAGATACTTCTGTGCATTATCTTTAGGCGGATTCACCAAGAATAATTGCGCCACTATTTCCGTCAGCAAAATGTATGGTGGATTCAGATTTATTAATTTATGTTAGTTTCAAATGACCTGTTTGTTTTCCCAAACCAACACTTCAACCAAGTTTGCTAGCTGATGAAAATTCTTCACCTTGTTTCTTTTTTAAGATTTTTTTTTTTTTTTTTTTTTTTTTTTTTTTTTTTTTTTTTTTGTCTACCTACTTTGGACTAAGATAAACAATACTACCTCTTCGTTATTCGAAGGTTATTTCTCAGGGCAAATATCTTTCAAACCGAGCTTGGTGGGTGAGCGGTACCGCTCTGGCCTTGCAATCAGGAGGACGCGGGTTCGAATCCCCGTCCGGGCATCCAGGTCAGGGTTTTTCCATTGTTTTCGCAAATCACTCCAGGCGAATGCCTGGATGCTTCCTTCAAAATGCCATGGCCAAATTCCTTCTCGTTCCTTGTTCCCAGTCTTTTCCCGCCTCTGATGACCTCGACGAGGCGTAAAGCAATAAGCAAGAAAAGAGAAATTTTTCAACGAAATTTGTTCGAGGAAAAACTATTGTCTGACCATGCCGACAAGCTTAGTGTTCGTTTATCTTTTTACCCGCGGGCTGCTCTATGATCAGGAGTTATCGAGTGAAGATATGTGATGCGCCGCTGTCCACAATTTGAATGTCGAGAAGTAGGCTGCTGCAACAACCGGGTCACGAGTTCACGTCCCGCTTAGCCGCTGCGGTCCATCCGGTCTGCACAGAACATCTGACGGACGACCGCCACAAACATCTACTGGTCGCCGGCAAACGGCCATTGTTCCTGCACAATAGATATAGTTAAACAACATAAGTTGTTCGTGATATCTGAAGTACGTAAGAAGTCAATAGTCGATAGTTAATAAGCAATGGAAAATCAATAAGTATTCTACCAATGGGCCTTAATTAATTACATGAGGTCTTTTTTTAATTTGGACCTCCTCCGCTTTTTCCCTAGGTGAGATTTGGTGAGATCCCTCTCCCCCTTATGTGAGATAGACCTTATAATTTTCAAATAATTAAATTTATTTGATATGTTCATGTATTTTGTTTCGTACAACTAAACACGACAACGCAAGACCCCACACGGCTCGTGTCACCCAGGACCTCCTTGAATCCTTTGGATGGCATGTTGCGACCCACCCTCCCTATTCCCGGGAAGTCGCGCCTTCGGAATATTATCTTTTCACCAAATTAAAGGAGTTTTTGGGCGGGAAACGTTTTTCAAACGATCATGAAGTGAAAGAGACAGTGGAAAATTGGCTTTTTGAGGTGGAGCGGAGCGTGTACGTGGAGGGTATACAGAAACTGATGCCCAGGCTGAAGAAGTGCAACGAACTTGGTGGCGAATATGTGGAGAAATATAGACATATTTTGTAACATACCCTGTAAATTTTGTTGAAATATATTCATTTTTCGATTTTTAACACCATTTGTAACTTTTTTTCCCCCTAGATATCCCTGTACGTAAGCGTTAATGCAGAGGCTTTCTATGAACCACATATTTTCTGTGAAATAAGAGGAGAAAAATGATACAAGGTATAAGGTGCACTAGAACGAAATCAATTAAATTGAGAAAAGGCTAAACATAGGCTGTATTTATAATATTTAATATTGTCTATGCCCGGGGTGGAACTTGCAATAAAAAATTGCATCAGTTGCAATAAAGTATTTTCTCTTAATTAAAAATTTGATGTGAGATTTTAACTGACACCCTCTTTCTTTAAATGAGATTTTGTGAGATTTTGCTGGACCTCAAGTGATCTATCTTAATTAAGTCCACAACTTGTAGGTTGGTTTGATTTTGCAAAAGGAGGCATACTAAGGTCAGTGTGTCAAATTTAGGACTTGTAGTTCCTTTTCTACGGAATTTACAACTTAATATTGACTCCAAACTTTGGAACTTGTTTAACGTACACATAGCTAGCTTTGCGAAAGATGACCGTAAGGATTGAATCTTGAAAAGTCCTGCGTCAATTGCCTGAGATAACATTGTCATTATGCTGTATCGAAAAACAGTAGCTCCTTTAAAATTTAATCATGCTAAAATAATAACACTATTTCGACAAGATGATTTTATTGCGGTCTTAATATTTTTAACTTGTTGCTGTGGAAGGTTTAAATTCCAAAATTCATTTGATTTACAGTCCATTTTAGGTTCATTTAGACATTTTTTTGTAAAAATCTTTTTTTTTTTTTTGTTGAGAAAATGAAATGTACCATTCCAATCATTAACTTTAAATGAGGTATGAAAATATTAACTAAAAGTTGGCAATGCTACCAGAGCAAATAATTATTTATCACTAGAATATATCATCAGTCGTTGGATCGAGGACATTGCACTCGGTTTCCCGAAATATTCTTTTGAGCAAACTGATTGAACTAACTTGTATTTGTATGTTAAAGTTTCTTTATTCCAGCAAAGAATATTTGACTTATTCTCAAATCTCGTGGAAATTAGTTGAACGAGAAAGCTTTGTTGAAGAAAACAAATCTTTCTAAAAGTCGTGTGTTACTGTAGAAACAGATATCAATCTTTGATGAAAATCAATATTCCAGGCTAGTGGCATTAGTCCAAAAAATTTAGCATAACTCATCGTTGGGAACATATCTGTCGTAGATAAGCACAATTTCCTGGGCTTTTTTCTATTCTGGAGTCTATTGTCTCCACATGTTTAGCCGAACCTCATTCAGGTGCAGCTCCACTTGTCTGTTGGATGATGTAATCAAAAGCTCTTTCTCCGACCCACAAAAAGTGCGAAGCAAATACGGAGGCAGCTTATACAGTGTGTCATACATGAGTGGCTCTTAATGTTGTAACAACAGGAACTGGAACCCACAAAGGTATCAGAGAAACCTTTCAGTGACAGGTACTTGCATTAAATCATAACAGAAAGACAGAACAACTAGCTATCCTGGTTTCTATACGTAATATTGCTATGCGATAACAGTAGGCAGTAAAGTCAATGTAATTATAAATACATAATTTTAATTGTTTTTCTGACGTTAGTGATGACTACATCATTCACGTAATCAAAGTTCTATAAACTTTTTTGTTTATGCTTTGCGTCTCGTCGACGTCGATGTCATTAGAGGTGGGAAAGGTATGAGAGCAAGGAACTGGAAGGAATGCGGCCATGGCCTTTTGAAGGAACTGCCCCGGCATTTGCCTGGAGTGATTTGGGAACCACGAAAATCCAAATCTGTAGCTATGGCCGGACGAGTATTCGAACCTGCGTCCTCCCGAATGCGAGGCCAGAGCGTTACCGCTCATCCAACACACTCGGTTTCTATAAGCTGTTTTATTCGCAAAAATAACTGGCGAGGAGAGAATCAGCATACGATTCCGATAACTTATAATTATTTTACATTTGATTTAAAACAACTGTATTTCAGCGGTCTGGTAACTCCGTGGCTAAGGAGTCTGACCGGATATAGAAAGGTCCCCTGATCTAATCCCCGTGTCAGCAGGGATTATGAAAAGCTCTTAAACTCGATCTGCACCACTGGCACAACTCGCTGTGCAGTGTGAAATGCGCCAGAACATTCCGTGGTTCCGACTCCACGTTTAAATCGTAGGTCCCATATACTCGGTAGGATTACCGGCTTAGGTTAAGGGTAGCCACAACACAGGCACATGCTCGTCAAGTCGAAACTCTGTCAATCGGCAGCAGGCCCGTTCGGCCGAACGGGGATATCACTGCCAACAATGTCATACGCATTTTGTTGTCACATATAGATTAATTATATAAGGTGTTTTTTGTGTCACGAGTTATTATCTCTTTCCACACATAAGCGAAATCGATCATTTCAGGGACTAAGATCCCCGCTTTGGTAACATCATATTTTAAGAATGCAGTTTTTCGAAATTCGTCCATTGAAGAGCAAAAGTATCATTATTTGTCAAACGTATCTCCATTGATACCGAACCTAAATCGATAGTTGGGTATCATTTTAAATATTATGGTCTCCGCTTTGGTTATAGCATAAATTAAGAAAATTTTTTTCGGAATTAACCATTAAAGAATCAAAAGTATTAACGATTAAGGTCACGCGAACGAGACAGTTATCCAAGCCGTTATGCATCGCTGGCATCGATAACGATTGATCGCGTCACCGATAGATAGTAGAACCATACTTCACAGAGATATCGATCAACTGAGAGTGTTTTGTTCAACTTATATGTATTCCGGTGACACTTCGGCTTCCAGGTGTGTACGTCAAAGTGGAGGGCAGAACGATAACAGCAATCAAGTGAAATCAGAAAGTTATTACTACAAATGAGCTGGTTCTTCTTTCAACCTATTACAAAACACTAAACTCGCTATTAATTCGGTTTTATCCCTGAAACTTTCGCACGGGTCAGTGTTTGGCTATACAATTGTTTTTTTTTTTTTTTTTTTTTTTTTTGCTGTCATCAGTCTTTTGAGTAGCTTGATGTAATCCTCCATCCTTTCCTATCTTGTGATAATCTGTTCATCTCTACATATCCCTTACAACCCACGTCCTTCGTTATCTGCTTCATATATTCCAATCTCTGTCTTCCTCTGTAGTTTTTACCTTCGACCGTTCCCTCCACCAGCAAACTAACCAATCCAGCATGTCTCAAAATATGGCCTACCAGCCTACAAACATTTTATTCACGAAATTTTCAAACGGGTAATCTAGTTATAACAAACACGAGAGAGAAATATATTAATGTACTGAGAAAAAATTCGTAGCCGGTGTAGTCCACGCAAGGCAGGAAAATTAGGATTCGTTAATCGACTTTTGCAGTACTTATTTCACAAGCCTTAGTTTGATACTCCAGAAGGAGGCATTTTAGGCGAGTCTGGCAGAGAGAGGACCATAATTTCCTTTGCTCTGGTACTTTCCGCTAAACGTAGAATCCAAACCATTAAGAGTCCTGGACCGAGCGTGGTGGTGTTACGGTTAGCGTTCTGGCCTCGCATTCGGGAGGACGGCGGTTCGATTCCCCATCCGGGCATCCAGATTTGGCTTTTCCATGGTTTCCCAAATCAGGCAAATTCCGGGATGCTTCCTTCAAAAGGCCATGGCCGAATTCCTTTCCATTCCTTGCCCCCCCCCCCCCCCATCCTTTCCCGTCTCTAAAGACCTCGCTGTTAAGAGACGTTAAGCTGTTAAAAAAAAGGAAGCTTATTCTATGATTAATAATGTCCGTGATGAACAATTCGTGTTCAGCATTTAATTACATAAATTGAATTTTATTTTTCATTATTATTGCTTGAACTGAACTTTAATACTAACTCGTCAACAGGAATCTAAGTGTATTGTGGATGTTCTGTTTTACAAACAGAATACCAGATTTAAACTTCAGTAACAGAGTATTTATCTAGTTTAATATTATAATTTTCTTTAATATTTGTAACCACTGGATTGTAGCCACGTATATCGACAACGTAAACTAATGTATTGGATTAAAGCATTGAAAAAGTTTTTGATGATTCTATTAAATGCTGCTGCAACTTAATCGGATGAAGTATCTGAGTTCTTTGAAGAAAAGTCCGTGACGAGGACTTCGCGAGTTCTTTGGGATAGAAGCTCAGTTATCCTGGACATGTGGTAAAGAATTAGCAGTGCTTACCTGTTCTTGGGTTTAATTAGTAATGTTTACACTCGTAGTGTTTCAGAAAACTCTTTACCAGTTTTATAAGTAATTTAGTTTTATTGCCTCCTTCAGTTGCTTAAGTCTTTCAATGAATATATATGTATACAACCCGCCAGTGTGGTTTCACGCGGTAAGGTGTCATCACATGGGAGGTACAACAGGGTCATGTTCGGTTCCTGGCCTCCTTGTACTGTTTTAGGAGGTTTTCTGCAATGACCTAGTTGAATACTGGTACGATCCCCAAACTCTGGCTCATAAACTACACAATTCACAAACAAAAATACACATACCACAGAGCACATAAGGTAGACGAATCGCAATAAATGGCAACACAAAAGCTCCTCCCATTGCTTCAAGAATTGACAATTCCTAGTTCTAACTTTCCTGATGATGAAACAACTTTGCCCATTGGTCTGAAAGACTTCAAGAAATGGTGCATTGATCTATGTCCTCAAAAACAGTTATATCGACATTTCATTTACACAACACATAATTTCCTGATACACTAGAAGTCAAATTCAGAGGCCGACTCTTGCCACATTGCAGAACACCAATATATCTGGGTATAACATTGGGCAGAACTCCCACTTTCAAGCAACATCTCTCAAATATTGTTGCTAAAGTCAAAACGAGAAATAATATTCCTTAGAAGCTTACTACTATTTCATGGGAAGCCAGTGCTCACGTTCTAGGATCTGCAGCCTTAGCTCCGTCATACTCTGTTACTGAATACAACTGCCCGACCTGGATCAACAGTGCTAACACGAAGAAGATAGACGTGCAACTCAATCACGCAGTGCAGATAATTACGGGGTGCATTCGGAGCACGAATACCCTATGGCTTCCAGTTCTCTGAAACTTTTCACCTCCAGCACAAAGAAGATCAGTAGCACCAAGCATGGTGGTGTAACGGTTAGCGTTCTGGCCTTGCATTCGGGAGGACGGCGGTTCGAATTCCCGTCCGGGTATCCTGATTTGGGTTTTCCATAGTTTCCCAAATCACTCCAGGCAAATGCCGGGATGCTTCCTTTAAAAGGTCATGGCAGAATTCCTTCCCATTCCTTGCCCCCCCATCCTTTCCCGTCTCTAAAGACTTCGCTGTTAAGAGACGTTAAGCAGTTAAAAAAATCAACAAAAAAAAAATCAGTAGCGCTCTGCCCTCGCATTCGGGAGTACGGTGGTTCGAGTCCCCGTCCGGGTATCCTGATTTGGGTTTTCCATGGTTTCCCCAAATCACTCCAGGCGAATGCCGGGATGCTTCCTTCAAAAAAGCCATGGCCGAATTCCTTCCCGTTCCTTGTACCCAGTCTCATCCTGCCTCTAATGATCTCGACGTCGACGAGGCGTAAAGCCATAAGTAAAAAAAAAAAGTAGCTCTCCTAAAGGATTGGAAAAATATCCTAAAGAAACTTCAGCTTCTAATACATCGAGACATTACATAAACAAAACATCAACGCTTGAACTAAAGGAAACCGCACAGCAGTCATCTTTACAGTGTCCTTTTCTTAACATCAACCAGCTGTGCATAACTCAATGGAGCAGTCATTGGTGAGCAATAAACATCTAGTTGACGACCCTTCAGTGCGGTTACAAGCATTCGATCACCCAAGACGGCAATGAATCATTAATTGGTTTCGAACTGGACAATACAGAGACGGATATCTATTACACAAATGGGGCTGGGTCAGTTCTGCAAATTATGCTGTGGAACCACCTTTCAGTTAATCCACCACGTCGTTTCTGTCTGTACTCTTCCAGTCTACAAAGGAACAATAGCGGACATTCACGATGCATCGATCAATGCAAGTGAATGGATCAAAACAATATTGTAAGAGCTTGTGATTTGCACAATTGTACACACCTTGTGCATACTTGTTAAATATCATATGATAAGTAATAATAACTACCAAGTGGAAACATTGGACAAGTTCTAAGTTACAATCATGATGAGAATTAAGGGTTTGCTTGATCTGAAAGGTTCTATTTGAATATTAATAATAATAATATATGTATACAATATTATTGCTTACTTACAAAGAGGTCGATAAAATAAGCTGCTATCGTTATGACCGAGTTTGATTTACAAGCGTTTCGGCTTGTACTTTGTTATGGTCAATGTAGTTTCACCTGGCGGCAATAAATTGGCAGACCTTCTCAATGAAACCACTTTAATAGTTTTTCCCACCAACACGCATACCAGATGCCCGAGAAACAACAGATCTCTCAGCAGGCTTGTTGCTTGAATTTATCTACGCAGCAACGCGTTATGAATGCCGTCCCATTGTACTGTTGGCGGTGAATGGCGGGACGGTGATGCTGCAAGTTTGTTTTTAAAAGCAGAGATAAATAAAGCGGAAAAGAGAAGCGGCAGCTGGTGCGATTCGAACTATCGCCCATTGTTCACTGCCCTCACCGCAACGCTTTGTGTGTGTTGCTAAGTGGGGTTTTGTGATTGGCTGTCACGTCAGATGTACTCGGTTCGATGGGTACGTGACTCGACAAGTATACTCCAGTGCGTCAGAGCAGACTAAAGCTTATGGTCCAGATTTGTTTCGACTTGGAAAGCTGTCGATATGTACGAGGTTGGAATACAAATACAACATGATATATCACTGAGGTTCTCTGCTTTACATTACTGTGTAGATATATTGGTAATTATTAAACACAAAACTTTCTTTACAGCGACACAAATTTATTTGGGATAGAATTTATGGGAAAAAAATTTCTTGCCTCCATCTGATAACAGTTACACTACGAAATCGATGTTGTTACAGAAGAGTCTGGTTGAGACATTGCTGATTAGAATTGTGCACCGAGCGTATTGCGCGAGTGATAACGGACTGGCCCCGCTTTTGGGAGGACGCGGGTTTGAATCCCCGTGCGGCCATCCAGATTTAGGTTTTCCATAGTTTCTCGAAATTACTCCAGGCGAATGCCGCGATAGTTCTGTCATAAGGACGTGGCCGAATTCCTTCACGTTCTGCACCCCAATCCTTTCCCGCCTCTAATGACCACGACGAGGCGTAAAGCAGTGATTAGCAACATAAGCGATGCTGTACATAGATCAATTCATTCCTTTATATTTCCATCTCAACAAAGAATACGTACAAAACCATCAGTTTTATAAAATAGGGAAATATCCGGGGACAGGTGTCCATAGCGACTTCAGCATAGATACAGCTATGATGGTTAAGCATTACCAATCTAAGTATGAAACTGTACGAATGTTGCCTTATGTGTAGATGACTCTGATGGTGTATGTTCGGTGTAGTACGTTGTTTGCGTTGTTGATGAGAAATCAAAGTATGAAAGTGGAGAAATCCGAATACCGATCTAGTCAGACCTATTCTTAGAAAGGCTTCGAGGAAGCTTCCAGGTTTAACATCTTCATACGATGGGTGAATCAGCACCACATGGTGCGGGTGTTTTTTTTTTTTTTTTTTTTTTTACTTATGACTTTACGCCTCGTCGACGTCGAGATCATTAGAGGCGGGATAGTGCTGGGTACAAGGTACGTTAAGGAATTCGGCCATGGCCTTTTGATTGAAGCATCCCGCCATTCACCTGGAGTAATTTGGGGAAACCATGGAAACCCCAAATATGGATGCCCGGACGGGGATTCGAACCGGGGTCCTCCCGAACGCGAGGCCAGAGCGTTAACCACTTACCCACCACTCTCGGTCACAGGGTGTGACTTGCATGGGAAGACCACGACCTTGGATCAACGGATTTCACTGATATTTATCATGGTGGTCGAGGACTTCTCAAAACCAAGCCCCGTAAAGGGATTTCGGCCATTACTCGATAATTATCGGAAATCCGATGTCAAAGTTCATTCCACCGGATCATTTTCTGACCGAAGGTGATCGACAAATAATTAAAAATAACGAGTAATTTACATAAGATATGTATAATTACAAAAATACAAAACTGCGCTTGTCTTCTGGAAACACAAAGAGAATTTCATGACCGGGCAGACTATTATTTTTCACAGTTTCATACACAACTTGCTATCTGCACCAGTTTTTCTGAACTATATAGACCTATGCATGGTGTGCTTCCAAGTTGATGTCAGAGTGAAGCCTCTTTCAAAATGAAATGACGCGTGTTTTTCGAAAACCATAATAAGCGAGAAGTGTTCCTGCAACAAGGTGGCATTTATTCAAATCCCTTGACGCAGGAACGTTCTCTGTTTTTTGTGTTTTTGTGATAAATTCCATCCATCGCATTATCAATGTAAGCGTGTTAAGGAGCAAAAGATACAGAGAGATAAATCTTTATGATAAAATGACTTATTCGAAACAAGTGTACATTACTATGTAGGTAATATAAAATAAATTTCTTACCAGTCTTATCGACTATTTTTAGTCCTAGCCAAGTCTCATGTTTCATTGAAATAATTTATTGTGTGATCGTAAACAATAAATTAGAAAAAAAAAAACACGTAGGGAGCATCGAACCCGGAACCTTCCGAGTGCCAGAGTGGAATCGTTACCAATACGCCACTCCGATGAAAAAAAGCCTCACTTCGCTAGTGTATACAGTTCGGCAGATACAGATTATAAAGTCCGCAATTTCTCAAAAAGTCTTGGTTTGCGGACCAAGTAATTTATCGTTTCATACTAAGACGATATGTACCGTGTTGAAAGGTCGCGCCATTTGTGGGTCTAAAGATCTGTGAAAGTCACAACTCCATAATAAAAGCGCCGAAAGAAATTTACTTGCGTGCTGCAAAAGTCGCATTAAAGGGTTTGAAGCCAGACTGGGACCAGTAAATTGTATCTGGGGCTTAGATAATGGTGATTCACGCATTTTGTTTTAGCCTATTACTCAAACTAACTGGAGAATAATTAAGGGAAAGTTGTGTGAAACTGCGTAAACGAACAGTTTTAAAATGAAAAATCCATATCATTAGTCAGTGAATCTGCAGGGATCGAGTACAAAGGAGATTATATTATATAATGTATTCACATAATTCTGTGAAAATCATGTCGCATAACATTTAAAACGGCTAATAACTATAATATCTATTTAAGTCTGAAAACTAAATTTTTTCCAGAGGAAAATATTTCGTCTTCACTTTCGCACAAACACACACACACACACACACACACACAAAAAAAAAGTATACCGACATTTCACACCAATAATGGAATTTCAATGTGCAACAAAAAATAATAAGAATTGAGCATTCGATTTTCTAATCTTGTTCTTTACGTTCCTCACGACAAAGATCACGAAAGAAAAATTACAATATTTGTTGCACACAACTATAGAACGAGAAACCAATAATTTGCAATCACTGTGTCAGTTTTGAACAGTAAATAGTATGGAATATTGTTCCCTAATCATGAAGGACGTTGTGTGTCACATATTTTGGCCGCTTACATAGCGAACTGTCGGACTGCAGTTTATTGGACAAGTTTCGAAGAACTGACATCGCCTACAAGTCCCTGCTGGGAGTCTGGTTGTGACTTGGGTTATTAATAAAAGGGCACTGATAATGCAGTTCTCGGTAGTGAGCCAAAAACGTAATGGAATCATTTTCAGATTTTGGTATTACAGTTTCAAATTGTAATTGAGCACCTTCATTCACAGAGATCTAACTTGCTTACTTCGGTTTCTAAGCTGTACAGAAAATAGCAAAAACCTCTTTCTGTAAGCAGTAATAAACGAAAGTAGCTCAATGATTGTTAATTTTAATTGTGATTGGGTATTTCATTGAAATGAGTGACTGAATTAATTTTCTTTGCCTTCAAAACAGAGACAAATAAGTCTATTCAGAAATTAAATTTAAATACAGTGAGAATCTATGTAAGATAACTCTGTTACCTGTTATGATGACTTAGGTTCACAGAGAATGAGAACGGCCTCAAGACGCCAAAGGGTTAAAGCTATTTGTGAACATTGATCATATGTTAATGTTATCGGAACAGCTCCTTCATGTTGTGGGAAGAAGTTGGAAGATTGTACTGTAACGCATCAATTTCATGGAAGAGTAAGAAGAAATGTGTTTGCCTCTTAAATCACGCTCATCGAAGTAATAATAACTGACTGCACGTATCATATAATATCGTTGGCGTACTCTGTACGCAGCAGCCAACCATGGAGGAAGGAAATATATGGAAGAGAAGTGACGTTAAATCTGTGAAACTGGCTCTAAACTCTCGCGCATGCGCAGTGGCGGAAGCGGCGATATTGCGATCCCAAACAAATGCGAAGTTCACATTGCGTTAGATGCTGTGATTATTTCATTTTGTAATGTGTATAAGTGTTTTGTGTTGCACGAATAGGTAAGAGAGGAAAGAACATGGAATATCATTTCATAAGTAAGTTGAATTCTAATTATCGTTGTTGAAGTGGGCAGTAGGAATAGCAAACTTTGATGCCTGTCTATAAATATTTAGTCATAGCACTCAATGGGATGACTTTGTTCTCAAATTTTTGTTGGTGTAGTGTAGAAAATCAGTATACGTTGCTATTTTGCACATAATAGACTAGCATTACTTTTTAACTAGTGTTGAAAACGAGATTTAAAGGGGTGTGTTTTACATCGCGATTCAGCGAATTTAGTATTGCACTTTCTTTCGTCACGTTCCTGTTTATACTGACAGTGTATGATGAAATTAAATGTGTTAAATTATGCTATGCAATCTAGGAATCTCGAGGAAGCAAACGATGTTGTTACTGCAAACACAGTTTGCGATTCAAATACGCGTGTGTGGGTATGTCTACATAGTTTGATTCTGTAGCGGCAATTTAATGGAGATTGTGGTTAGGTCTAAATGCAGTCTGTACCAGAATGGTTTTGTTGTTCCATAAGGGACAAAGAATTTAACTATTACTGTTAATAATTTCATGAGAACCAAGTTAGTGACAAAACGTATATCGCGATGGAAACTACTTCCAGCCATTCCTAATTAAGCTTACGATGTATGTTAACAAGATAACAATTTTTATTCTGGTCTAGGCCGCATTTCAACCTAACCACAAGTTGTAGTAAAAAAAACTGAAATATCCATTCTGCATGTAATTCATTGTAGCAGAATTCATTTTTGGTCCAGGCCGCATATCAACCCAATCCCAGTATATCCCGAAAACTAAGCATGATATCAAAAATTGTATTCTTTATTTTTGATTTGTCTCGTCGTGTTACATAAGAATCGATCATTAAATTTGACGTTTGCGAAATTTTTATTCTGTATTTCAACTAAAGGCACCTGACTTTTGATACAGTATATCTCGAGAACTAGGCAAGATAACGAAAATTTTTATTCTTTATTTTTTATTTGTCTCGTCTTTTTAAATAAATATTTTCGTAATGGAGTGTTGTGGGTGTAAATTGTATAATTTCTTCTTTACAACCGATAAGTATATTCCGGTCGGTAAGTTACTCGTAAATGCAGGCAACCGTACAGTGGAATTCGACACTCTGTGTTTATTTCTTTAAGCCAATTACGTCAGGGAACATGCTTTGAGCAGATAATTATTTTTCAGCAAAGACCACTGAAAAATAGATTTCCTGATTTGCCTTTGGAGGATACCAAACCATATGCTTCAGGATAAAAAGTGCTCTCACATTACAGATTGTGGTTCATTGTTACTAAAATTTTGCTTTTTTTTTTT
Organism: Vandiemenella viatica; assembly: GCA_031002005.1. Lineage (NCBI taxonomy): Eukaryota > Metazoa > Arthropoda > Insecta > Orthoptera > Morabidae > Vandiemenella > Vandiemenella viatica. The sequence continues at coordinate 83,365,597 of JARYHS010012519.1, forward strand.
ACCATTTTAATAGACAGTTACACTCAGTGGTAATTAATGCTATGTTTCAGAAATTGTTCTATAAATTCAAAACTGAAAAAGTTTTTTAAAAAAATATCCAACTATAAATCTGAACTTCCGTCTAGTGTGGCATTACTTATTTAATAGATAACTACACTTAGTTTTAAAAAAACGGTATGTTTTAAATTTTTTAATTGCTTTATAAATCCACAGCTGAAACAGTTTCAAACAGAGAATATTGAACTATGGATCTATATTTTCATCCACTTTACCTGTTACCCAAAGCGTACTAAGAAGTTACTGGTAGCCTACTTATTCATATCTTCACATTTTTGACTATTCAGACTGTTAATTAATTCCTTATAGTTTGTTTACGTCACTAAAAAGATAAAAAAAGAATTGTACTGTAACAACAGATCTTACCTTTTAGTTTCAGATTTATAATTGTTCTCAGAAATTAAACGACACATGATTTCTGTTAATTACAGACGTAAAAACAATGTAACTGGAAGTCAGTTTTTACCGATATGATTCTTATTTTCGAAGAAAACATACTAATACCAAACAGTGAGGGTGAAGACTTTCCTGAGTGCGAGTGAATACTTTCCTGGCATAATGCTACAATTCCTGGACGGCAAGCCAGATAGTGTCATGAAAATACAATATTTTGACAGCAGGAACTGATGTCTTCATCTCGTGAAGATAGCAGAGCCAGCTGTCGAAACTATGTGTTTTAACGACACCATATCGTTGGTCATCCATGAAGACTGTGTTGTGTGTTGAACCGGTTTCTATTCCAGGACATTTGTAGTTGAGTCATGGGACTAATGAAAATAGTACGCAGGTTGCTCCAAATAAGAGTGTGTTTTGTCCAGTATTGACAGCCAGTCTAACGACGGATGAATGACCCTGCGAGTGTCCAGAGCCAGTGCTGAAACTACTGTGCTGCATTGCCCGCAGGATATTGTGATGTGAGACACGATTGCTAAAAGCATTATTCCTCTGCTCGCTTCAAAGTAATATTGGTACAGGAGATTCGTCACCACAAGAAGAATTATCTTGTAGTTATGTCACCTCTTCAGCCATTGTAGTTCGATGAATCCTTCCCTCCTAACTGTTGATCTGTCGGTTCCGGTATCGTTGCTATTGTAAATTCTTTCATAAGGCTACGATAAAGGCTAAGGCATGGCTTTCTTACTTGTGTGGAAATGGAGTAAACAAGGGAACTTCATCAACTTGCAGAGGATTAACGCACAGGGTGTATTTCCCAGTCAGTCAGGAAAACGTGGCTGGCTGAATGAGCGGAGTTGAAGGTCGAGCAGCGCCAGAAGTCGGACCATTAAGTGCTGGTAGCACCGCCCTCTTCAGTGGGCGGTGGAACGGTAGCCGCCGACCGAGATTATCAATCAGGAGTGGCGCAGCTCGTAAAAATGAATGAATCCTCTTCACATCAGCTGTCGCTGGATTTATTAAAACGCCCATCGTTATTGTTTATTACGGATGCAAATGAGGTGGTCCCGGTAATTACAGCTGGGCAGCGTGGGCGCCGCCCCTCCGCACACCGTGGACTTCTTTTTGGACTGCCCGCGGCAAAGGAGCGCAGCGTCCTGGGTACCTGCGGACACCTCGTGTTAGGTACTCAGCCATCAGTCTCGGTGAAACAGAGCATTCCTCCTCAGAGCTGGATCCTGGCAGTTTGGCTGACAACGGGTGGTCACCATCTGCAAAATTAATCTCCGATTCATACCGTGTGCAATAAAAGCTCATGGCCAGAGGTGCATTGTGGAAAAGCAGTAACACGCGCTTCTTCGCCGCTGTCGATAAAATCGACATTGAAATATACCGTTGCGTGAAAATGCTTTCAACGTTAAGCCGCGTTCCCACGATCTCTTGTAACGGAGGCGGGACGAAATAAGTAATAATGTGGAAGTCTAGAGGACAGCAGATCAGCTGGACAGTGGGTTATACATAGTACCTGTTGATAGAGACGTTCTTCAAATGGACCTATGACAATCGGAGATTTATGACTGAGAGTACTGCTCTTATAAAAAATGATGATAACCTGCCTCTTCTCTTAACCTTGACTCTTGCTTGAAGATACTTAGAAGATTCAGAAAAATATCCCCATTTTTTAAAAAATCTAGAAGCTGCACGCCCTCAGACCCAAAAAACAAACAAAAACTATCATTGCATTTACTGCGGCTTTGATTCTTGGGTAAATTACCCAGTTCAAAACCACAGAAGAAAATCACTTTAAGAAAAATCTACTGGTTAGGCCTTCAAGCTGGGTTAGATTTTCTCAGACATCTTGTCTCTTATAGTACGTTCAGTTGGCAAAGACGGCTCAAGGTCACGCTTCTCTATCTCCAGTTCGCTGTCCTAACCCCTACATGCGAATTGGAAAGAGTGCCCGCTGACGAATTTGATTTATCACCCTCTTCCCTCAACACAAAGGTCTTCTCGGAAGGGAGAGAGGGGGTAGGGAGGTAAGCAACGGGAGGGGTTGGTGAAGTGAGGAGCGGGGTCACCAGAACATGACCTTGAACCGTTAGTTGAGGTGTAATAATGCCCTTGTTCTTCTGCAAAAAATTACTCATTTTTAATTTCAAATTGTTAACCATTTGTAAGCACAAACTTATGTATCACATTTTCCAGACTTGGTTTTCCTGAACAAGAATTACCTCTGGTGTCTTTTCTCCTTCATTATCAGCCTTATAGTAGCTTCCCACAGCCCATGGTTTTGTAGGCCTTGCCATGTAGCCGAATTGTACGGATCAGCACGCGTCACAGGCTAACACTCGCCACCTCGCAGCCACCTCCCCACCACGTTGCCTAGTGTCGTTTCAGCTATCCGGGCGTTTGATGTTTACCGACTGGGCGACGGATAGAGGCGCGCCATCCCTGCCAGTAGAGGTGGCTACCTTCCCACAGCCCATTGTTGATAGCTGGACCAGCGCTGCCGGCAAATACACAGGCCGTGGGTAGCTGTGTGTAGGCGCTCTATTCTAGTGTTGCCAGGCCCGCCGCTAGCTGTTTGAGCGCCCGCGTGCAATACCGATTATGCCGCCCCCTGTCTAACTACAGTCAGTGGTGGATCTAGGAAATTTCCGAACCGGGTCAAAAAGCTTTGAGATTGCCGCCCCTTCGAACATTATTTGCCGCCCCCATTGTTGCCATCCCGAGTGTCGCCGGCCGCCCGAGGCAGCTGTTAAGCTAAAAAAAATTTAAAAAGGTCGTCCGCTACAAAAGACGCTGCAAATTTCGTCGCGGCGACTGTCGATCACTCGTTTTGCCGCCCCCTGGACGTGCCGCCCGCGTGCGGTGCACGCCTTGCACGCCCGCTTACAGCGGCCCTGAGTGTTGCCATGTTACCCCATGAAAGTTATTTTCTGATATCACCTTCTTACACAAATATTTGATGACAGCATAAATTTCTTTCTTCTCAATTTTTCATTAGGCGTTCACCTCATCCGCTTTCGACACCTATAGTGAAATAAGGTTCCTTGCGTGAATTGATATATTTTTACAATGTTGTGAAAAAGACTAAAGAATTATATGTAGTTTTTGCAACGTTAAACGACTTCGTTTTTCTGGTCAAGCCACGAACGATCACTCGTGTGAAGCAGCAGCTGCTTTTCACACCAACTTCATTTACATTTCGAGGTCTTAAAAGGAAACCCCGATCCTTAGCTCCAACGATCCCGTGCTAAAGGTCTATCCCTCTACTCACACCCTAAGGTGACTTCCCCGGCCCGTGGTATTGCAGGCCGCACCTGATCAACCGAACTGTACGAGTGAACACGCGCCACAGGTGAGCCCTCGTCACCTCGCCACCACGTTGCCTAGTGCCTGGGATACAGCAAAGGAGGACGGGTGCGCGCCTATGCTGCAAACAATTGGCAACAATGCACAACAACCCAGGTCTTTGATGATACCGACTAGGCGACGGATAGAGGCGCGCCATCCCCGCTAGCACGGGTCACAACGGATGGTTCTCTCCCCACTGCCCGTTGTTGAGAGCTGGCGCGGCACGGCCTGCCATGTCACGGGCCGTGGCAAGTTACTTTTATACGGGTTCTCTGCAGTACATTTAGAAGCTGCTCCATTCATTAACAAGATAAACATTCACCTCTTCAGTGGGAAGTAAATCCCTGTATACAACGTTACCGTTGTTGCTTACAGTGAGATCAAATCGTAATTAAATAGAGACTAATTTCAATAAAAGTTCGCAAGTAATTAGAAATTATAGTTATTGGCTAAAGGACCCTGTCACATCACGTAAAGCCTTGATTCCCATAATTGTCAGTTATTGGAGCAATGGGAGGAGCTTAAGTGCTATCATCTGTTTTTTTTTACGTATGGCTTTACGCCTTGTCAACGCTGAGGTTATTGGAGGCGGGAAAAGGACTGGGGACAGGCAACGGGAAGGAATTTGGCCATGGCTTTTTAAAGAAAGCTCCCCGGCATTCACCTGGAGTGATCTGTGGAAACCATTGAAAAATTAAATCTGGATGCCCGGACGTGGATTCGAACCGCAGTCCTCCCGAATGCGAGGCCACGCTGTGATTCGAAGTAGGGGTCTTTACTTTTCAAAATTGCCTCTTTTAACAGAGCGAACAGACCATACTAGTGACATGAAAGTTTCATCACTTGTTTTCAAGTTTCTCTCACACGACCACGACGTCGCTTATTTAGTGACATGATTTCTAGAAAAATTGGTGTAAATTACATTAATTAAATAATCATTAAATCTTGGCATACAATTTCTATGATTTCCATCTGCACTATGTCGTATTGATACTGGGTTATAACCAATCAAAACGAGTTTACACTAACTCACTCAAAAGAAAATTTGCTCCTATATGGTTTTTTTCTGCTTTCTAGCCCACTATTACAACTTTATTAAACTAAGTGTCTAATTGATCTTGAAGAACATGTCCTAGACTTAAACTTGTGCTGTACCCATGTGGTAATTAAATTTCAGTGTATAAATTGTTTCTCAGACGTTAAATGTAAAACTAATTTTCAGTTTGAACCACTTACAAAGTTTCCATTCGATCTGAATATTTTTCCATAACAGATTTACACTACGTCCGACCAATAGTCTTTTGTTTAATATCAAAGCTGTCTTCTACATCTTGCGTTTCTTTCACATTAGATTACTGAATAAAGTGAATGGTTTTTAATTTCTGTAGGTCGGCAACGCCAAAGGAATAACGTCAGGCAAATTAGAGAAGTGAAAGGTATTTCTATGGGCCCAGAAAACTGCACGAATCCGAATACCCAAAGGGACAGTAATGTTCACGTTTTATCACCCAGTTAAAAATAAATTTCCTCTTCTCCTCCTTCGAAATGCGTAAATTCCTCAGTTACTTAAAAATTCAATAGGATCACTGCGCTCAAGTGACTCGGATCACTAACTGTTATTTTCATCTGAAATAAAAAATTCCCAAATGTCGGTATACTGAAAGCATATTGTATGGTTAATTGTCGATCTTTGTAAATTTTGAGCAATAATGTTTTCCTTGACATGCACGGTGGCACATTGTAACTGAATCTCAACAAGAAATGTTAACTGGTAAAGCGCAATATGCGGTCAGAGCGACGCAAAAAGTACCAGGTGGAGGATTTCCCACGGGATTACAGACAACTCCACCGTTATAGCTTCGAGTGCTGTTAGTCTGTGGTAAGGATGGTCTGTACGGGACAAGAAGCCTTCACAATCCAACAAACCTTTCCAGGTACCTGTTGATCACAGATATTACTGCCGATCATCATACTATAATATTTTATCCATGATGGATCAGTGGAACTCCGTGACTGTTATATCAAAATTGATGATAAAGAAAACAGCAACCAGTCACATTTGTAAACATGTTTATTACACCATTACCGGTTTCGGGCAAAGTTGCCCATCATCAGATGGTTTGCATTTACTTCACATCTGCAGATGCAAATTACAGCGCATTTGTGCATCATTCAATGCTGCAGGAAGTATGCTCATACCGGTGGTGATGCTTATGTTTACCTGTTAATGCAAAGGCAAAATTACAGCGTGCTCGTGTTTAGTAAAATGTTACTTCTGAAACTGTGCCTCACCACCGGTATGAGCATACTTCCTGCAGCATTGAATGATGCACAAATGCGCTGTAATTTGCATCTGCAGATGTGAAGAAGTAACTGCAAACCATCTGATGATGGGCAACTTTGCCCGAAACCGGTAATGGTGTAATAAACATATTTACAAATGTGACTGGTTGCTGTTTTCTTTATCATCAATTTTGATCATCATACTGTTTTTTAAGGTCCGCTACGTTTGGTCGTGTGAAACAAATAAGTGAATTATTTACGGACATTTGTAAGATATTTTGTGATTAATTTTATGTGTTCTGTAATTAGCGTGGGTAAAAGCAGAAATTTACTACGTTGTACTATAAAAAGGAATAAACAGATTAATTTCAGTAAATTTACTGTAAATTTATTTTGCGTGTACTGTAACATAACCAAGGACTTTTTCTTTCTCATTATCCTACTTCCAGGAACCTAAACTCGAGGGAAATGCCCTAAATTGGACCTCCGGTCTCCTTCTGCATTCTCCTGAACTCTAGCAGGATCAAGTTTAGACTTCTACCACTCTGTAGTAGGGCGCTCGCATCGCTCAGTTCATTACTTGCTCATCAACTCGCCATTACGTGTTTTGGCAGTGCAAATACTTTTTACGTTGTGCAAATTAAAAAAAAATTAGCACAATTTACAACCCATATATACTCTTAAATGATAAGATTTTACGTTAATGCATATCATTTTGTCGAGACATTTGGTTAAAAATCTATTCGGTTAACAAAATATAGGCTATAGTTGCGCAATCTGAATCCCCTTCAGTTGCCTAAACCACAAACCGTTTTGATGCTTAAAGTCAAACAGGGGAGGAAATACTTGCATTTCTCTGGTCATAACATTTATGCCTTATAAAGTCCAATTGATGGAAGCTAAAAGAACTAAGGAAGTCAAGGAAGCTCAACAGCAAGCACGTAATCGTACTCGAGGCTGCAGAAGCAGTCGTGGCCCAGGGTATGGTTCTAGAAAAGGGAAAGAGCTTGTGTAAAACCACATCAATTTTAAGAAAAATCTGAAAGAATCGAGCACGGAGGATGAAAAGAACGCGACCTCTGGAAAATCTGAACTGGAGCTTCTCCCAGGAGAGTCCCCATCCAACGATGATGATGCTTGGTGCATGTTTTGCGACAGGGAATTTTCCGAAGATTCAGAAAAGAAACTTCAGGCGATGTGCGTTACATGTTTGCCATGGGCCCATGTGGATAGCCATCGGGCTGGAAAGGACGTGTACATCTGCGATTTTTGTCGTTAAACGATTTAATTCTATTATGTATTTCTGTGTCTGCACATACCGCACACATAGGCTGTATATTTTTTAAAACTAAAACCTGTAATTGTTATATCACACTTGCACTCATTATGTTTTGTGTGATTGTATACGTTTTTCTAATTTTTTTGGGTGCTATTTCGATAATTTTTATCAGAGGTCTGATTTAGGCAACTATTTTTCATGTCACCAAATTGTAAGGTTTTTTTTAAAAAAAAATAATAATGATTTTTTTAAATTAGAATGTAAATGCGCATAACATTGTGAATTAAATATTTCATTCCTTAAAAATAGATTTTTTACTGATTTATATTGGAGTTCTAGTTACACTTTCCTCTACTAACGAGAATCCCTTCTATATTTTGTAACGTATTGGCAATTTGAGTGACTATAACTACATAATATCGTGAAAATATCTGATAAGCAAGCCGCGTGTTGGATGGATTCTCCCGAATGAGTTGTACGGGGCAAGGATATAGAGGTATGGCAGCCAGTTCATATCATTCATGTGTTCAAGTGCTGACTATGATGTGTGTTGTTGCGTGAACAGTGTTTTAGTGTGTGTGTGTGTGTTTGCAGACGAAAGAAGAAAAAAGGCGAAAACCGGTGCTGGTCCATTCACGTGTACTCTTCTCAAGGATACTAAAGAAGCAGCGAAGTTTTACTTACCCATGCGACCAGGTTATTACCAATGACAACGCCGTATGTTATCTACACACTGCAGGTTTGAGATTTAACCCACCAAGAATTTGGTACAAACTTTAGTGGTTATAAACTGTGCACCTTTATCTTTCTCACTAAATCCTACAAAATGCAAACTTCTTCCGTCACCGGTGATCGAACCATGCGACGGATTCCGTGAAGTGTCTTACCTTCCTCGTTCAAACAGGGGGGTCACTGTTGACATAAACTGACTATACACACTATTGATATTTAATTTAATTTAATTGCAATGGAGCACACGCTCCAGTGGCAATTTCCCTACACACCCGACTTCCCCCTATCCTGAACCCACCTAAATTTGCTCTCTAAATATTTAAATTTAAATTCTTTTAACTTTTCGGTAATTTATTCATCATTCCCTTTGGTAGCTCATTCCAATCCCTGACACCCTTACCTAAAAAAGAAAATCTTCCCACACCCTTGTGCCTGAAATCGAGTGCCAGCTTGTGGTCATGGTCATCATATTTTCATGACAGAGTAACAAATCAGATCCTTATACGAATAATTTGAGGAATAAATATTTGGGAAATGAAATTAAATGTTAATCTAGTATGAGTTCGGTAAGTAAAATCCATCTAAATCTGATTGTTTTCTTTTACTTTAGCTGCTGCTAACAAGCGTAAAATTACACTTTTCAACAACGTCTTCAGAAAACTCAATGTAGTCGTTAAGTGTCACGACAAAAGGGATTAGTTACAGCCAACAACGAAGAAATTGCAACCCTTGTTTTACAACCAGAGAGAATGCTTTTACGACAACGTGTTGCGTGCTTATTATTTCACTCCCACAACTGCAGCGTTTCAGGAGGAAACCACAGAGTGTAAAATAAAACTGACAGTTATGACGGCATTAAATCATCCTCCGGTGGCCATAAAGAGCGCTGTACGCTACTGCACACACTGGCCAACATTTGACGCGAGCGATTACTGGGCTTCATTCATGTGCTCCGAATAACGACGGCCGCAATGCATTTAGCCTGACGAGCCCATATAAATTGTCGCCAAATGGTACTTGTTATAGCATTTAAAATGTTTCCACATCATTAGCCAGATTCTTACAGAACGCGAAGCATGTAAGGGTACTCCTACGGCTGTCACGAGGTTTAACGAACATGTCCATTACTGTGCGACTGGTAAGGTTATTTAGTCTGGTGACGTTGATTCTATCTAATAACATTTGAATTGAAAATACAATAATAGTTTTTTGTCAAGAACATTCTATCCGAAGGAACAACGAGAGAAAATCGAATTGCTAAGTGACAAACGCACCTAATCTTGACTTCCAGATTGCTGACGGAATGGTTCGAGGCAACGGACAAACTTGCACAGTATCTAAAATAATTAATGGAATGAGAGTGGAAATGCCAAGATGCAGAACCAACATGCAAAACTGGCTCATTTTTCCTGGTGTGTCGAGAATTCCGCGTGAACGCGATGTGATCCAGCATCTCAACAATATCCTGAACTGACTTTATTTTTTATTTTTTTTACAAGTTTCTATCAGCAACTGACAAATAACTTACTTTTGGTGATCACAAGTCTACCTTGAGACGGAAACGAATCATTGTAAGAAAAACGCTGGATTCATGATCGTTTTATATCGTGAACAATATTCAATTTTCATATACAGGGAAGGCATTTTAAAAATTATGTTATTTTCTTAAATAATAAAGGTATCGTGATGCTGAGGAAACACCTACTCTCTTCATTCCTCTATTTCACTCTCTTTCTTTCCTTCTCTATTTTTGTCTCCTCATCTTCGTTAAAAAAAAAAAAAAAAAAAAAAACCTCACACACACACACACAGAGAGAGAGGGAGAGAGAGAACAAATACACACCAAATATTCTCATACAAGCGCACACACAAACAAATATACGCATATAAACAAACACATAAACAACTATACTCATACAAACAAATATACACATACAGACCCGCACACAAACAAACAAATATACACATACAGACACACACACACACACACACAAACAAACAAATATACATACACTACACTAACACACACACATACAAACGCACAGACATACAAATATACGCAGACAAACACATAAAACACATACACATACAAACACACACACAACAAATATACACATACAAACACACACACAACAAATACACACTAATTGTTTACGCCTCCACAATTGAAGCTTAACCGAAAGTCTTATATTTTAACTATAATGTTTTTCTGTTACAGCGAGTATGCTGAAGAGGCGAAAACAAATTGATTTGCTGTTCATTTGCGTCGTAGCTGTTTTCCACATATAGTGAACGAAGTACTAGATTACAATGGACTTGAGGTTTTACCTTTTTTATTTTCCGTATGCTCGTGTTCGCACAAGGTGTCTACAGTGTGTATCGTGACCCTAGCCGCTGGAGGCGGCACCTTGGGTGTGTCGCCAGGTGACCGGGAACTCGATCGGCGGCAACCCGAGCCGCCATCAGACCGGGTCCGGCCCATATAATGACCAGGAGGCAGCCCACTGCCCACCACTGTGCATTCCACTGTCCGGACGGAATGTGGTCCTCTCACAATCTACACACCGCATCTTCAGCCGGCCGGAAAGGCTGCGTCTAAACTGATAACTCTCTGTGGTTTCTGTCACTCGCACTTGCGGGTCACAGTACCAAACTTAAGTGATATGAACAAAACTGTGGCAATCGTGATTGATCGGCCTTAGTGCAGCACTGTCAGGTGGCTCAGTGGCCAAGGCGTATGATTTAAAAAATTCGGAATCCGGTTCCATGTTCAAATTTTGTCGTCGCCAAGAATTTTTAAGAGTTGTGTTTGATGATAAAAAACCACGCAGGAAGTTGCGTGATTTGGATTCCTCGTTAAACTGTAAGTCTAGCCATGACAGAGGTGGAATGTGCAGGTGGCCGAACAATCCTTCGCGATCTTCCGACCAGCAACGCCGTACACGTTTACTTCTTTAGTTGCCTGCAGCACCGCGATGGTGTCCCACTCTGCCACGGGTATAGCTGATTTGAGTCCTGATAGTGAAATATATTTTCGTCATCAATACTTGACCGGCAGGTTAGGAGAAGTGGTTGTGAACAATTCGTAAACACAAAATTGTGCACCAAAGTCCTGGGTTAAAACCAAAACCTCTCCGAAGTGCGTATGGGGAGAGGTCATGCAACGCTGTTGATAATAACACCTCCGCTGGAAGGGTACGTTAATCCTGTCGGTTTCAATGGTGTCTTTCCGTAGAATAGGCCTGAATGGTACGGAACCGCGTTTCAACCTTTACTTTCTTCAGCTCTCTTTTCATACAACACAAACAACACTCTATAGAGATAACCTCAGTTCATCTTCCCATGGTAACTGTCTACGTCTGGAATGAGGCACCGAGCGGGGCGGTGTAACGGTCAGCGTTCTCGCCTCGCATTCGGGAGGACGGCGGTTCGAATCCCCGTCCGGGAATCCAGATTTGGGTTTTCCATGGTTTCCCCAAATCACTCCAGGCGAATGCCAGGATGCTTCCTTCAAAAGGCCATGGCCGAATTCCTTCCCATTCCTTGCCCCCATCCTTACCCCCATCCTTTCCCGTCTCTAAAGACCTCGATGTTAAAAAGAGACGTAAAGCAGTTACAAAAAAAAAAAAAAAAAAAAAAAAAATGGAATGAGGCATGCAGCTTAAGAACAAGATTGTTAGTAGATTGTGATTGTAGGTAACGTTTGATCAAACGCATTTTTTTTTTTTTTTTTTTTTTTTTTTTTAAGCAGAATCGTTTTCACCAACCTCGGGTAAGTAGGAGCTGGCACGCTGGTCTTGCATTGTAAGGGTCACCGGTTCGAGTCCGACGTTGGGCATGGGTGGTTTTAAGTACAGTACATGTCGTGTTCATTCTGTCCTTTATAAATTTAGTGAAAACAACACATCTTAAAAATTGTCATATGCGTTACAGGATTCAGAATAACATCTAAATGTGTGTATCACCTAGTAACAAAAAAAAAAAATCGTTAAATATTGAAGAGGTAACGAACCTATTACTCTTCTATTGACAGTAAATACTAATATCTCACCATAGACGGTAAGTACTATATCAACAGTCTCGTTTGGTTCAGACATTAGTTAGTTCTCTTCATTTATTGTCTGTGTGATCTTTGGAACAGATACAGGTACTGCGTATCTTCAAACCATAGGTTCCGATCTCTGCTATAAGCTAAAAAGAACTTTGAAACAATAAACAAGATTTCTTTAACGAGGATACAATAAAAATAAAAATACGTACTGTCTTTAAAACTATTAACTTAGAAAGGAAACTAAATGGAATTATCTGTGTTAGCTGCAGTAGCTGGTGTTAGAACACTTGCCTGTCTTCCTATTTTGGTTTTGTTTCTCTTTTGCAGAGGCTTGTTACGGCCGACATCAGAGCATGCCACCTGTCAGCGTAAGAAAAGTTGCGAGCCGTCATGTAAGTAAGTACTGCTTACGTAACTAACATTAATCATCATTGTTCGTAACACAGAAAGAGAGCGAGGGGTGCTTGTGCAATCAATTAGCTCTGGCGATTGCGGCCAGAAGATGACTGACTAAATTAGAACCTGTTCATTTTTCGAAACTTCATGGTGAAACTTCATAAAAGGTGTTCAGATTATATATAGCGCTCTCCGCGCAAGGCATTATGTGGTATTAGAAAAGTTTTCATGATTTAAATGATGCAGCATAGTGCAAACAATTCGTTGATAGACAATGAGATGTTTCCTGCACACTTCCACTTTAATCAAATACTCACCCGTCATCCTATAGAACGTAGAAAACTGTAATGTAGTGGCGTTCTTAAATCAGCTAAATTCTTTTTATGTCTTTTTGCATCGAAAGAGAGATTCTCCTTGTAGATTGCCTTTATTCTAACCTTAGCTTTCTTCTGTATGATCACCAGCAAAAATTTTTGCAGTATGAATGTAGTATTAAAGGCTCAAAAATCTAATACTTGTAGGCCTACTCAAGTGGCTTCAAAGTGAGATCTATACTATGAAAAATTTTGACGGAATCTATGGATTTTAAAGAATGATGTATAATATTGCTGTTAAGCCTATTTCATTGTGATAGCAAATGGGATCAGGATAGAAAAAAATTTAGGATAAAAGTAACGTCACGTACAGTAATTATTTGCAAGATAATTTATTAATATACCCATATTTTCTACAAGTAAATATATGACCTTGTTTCTACGGTAGATACTTGCCATCCCTTTCTCTGACCAGCAGAAGTAACTATTTACATTCTATTAAATCTAAACAGCATTTAATTCATCTGATCTGATTTTCCCTCTTGCAACAGTGAAACTAGATTTTTCTGTATTTTCCCTGAGCATGAATAAATAGCGCCTATGTGAAATATAATCTTCACGGGTGTTCAGCCGGATGGTGTCAAACTAACACGAAGTTTCGACAGCAAGCTCGGCTGTCTTCATCAGGTATCGGTGTCTGCTGGCTGTCACCGCGTCGACTGACTTAGCTCCTCGACGCACGGTACACAATATTAAGGTAAAACACACAAAAAGACATTAAGGTATTAAATTCCGCCTTTTTTATCAGCTGCTGGTCAATGTGTGCAGAAAGCGATATTCGTCTCATAGTTCTACTTAACAGGGTTCCAGAAAGTATTCATTATCTGAAAAAAATTATCTGGTTCCATTTCTCATTCAAAAGATAGGCTTAGAGATGATTTATTGGTTTGCTTGACAATCTTACTGCGCCGCCATGTTGAACTAAAATTTTAGATGGTTTTCCAAATTAACCTACCTAGGCGAATGCTGGGATGTTTCCAGCTTTTTGATCCAAACAAGCACAACAAAACACAACAAATCAGTTTTAACTATTAACAGTTTGTAGACGGGTGGCAAAACTCATTACTATTCCGTTGAGTATCTTGTCTTTGGTGACGTCGAGAGCAATCGAATCAACTGAATAAGTCACCGGCTCTCAGCTCTTACCATTCATCGAGGCGAATGATTTTCGTCCCAGGTTCGGAATGAACGAGTAGCAAGTATAGAACATTTTGTGGGGAGATCCATCCAATAGAAAGGAGAGGCACACAACAATACCTGTGTACAAATGGCGCGAAACAACATTCAACTTGATTACTTCAAACAACTAGAGACTAAAAATCAATCTTGTATTTTTTCTGAGGATCTTCTCAGTATAAAAGCATCCAACACACCATTCTGCATCTGGGATTCATTCATTGAATGGGAACCGTACCAACTACTTTTTGTATGCAGGAGAAGATCGCAGAAGTCGACGCAGTAACTTCTGCTGTTAGGACTGTGAACGTTAATCATCTTTTTGGATACGGACGGTATTCTTGAGTATAGACTCATAATAAAGTTGTTTTAAGAAAACGATATTAATAATTTTTTTCTTTCTGCAGATACGTAGGAATACGGTATTTCAAGAAACTTGATGGTGTTTGATGTTTTTTTCAATTTTATGTACTTTTTGTAAGCAATAGTTTTTATAAATCAGCTGTTAGTAAGGTTTTATTGGATATGAAACTGCCTATACTGTTGAAAAAAACTAGTGATTCGGAAGCAAAAAGAGGATCAGAAAGTGTTGTGTAGGTAATGTCCGGAATTTCACAAAACTTAATGAACCTCATTGTTCGGTAAAGAATAGTTGTGAACTACGTTTTGGGTGGTCAGCATGCTAATGTATCAGCATGTGTGTGTGTATGTGTGTATGTCTTGCACTGTGAGGTAACGTTATTCCTACTTTCCCTTGGTCATTGTTAAGAATATAATTCTATTATTCACTCACGCATTCACTGTCAGCTTTCACGCTCCGAGAGTGATTAATTGAATGGCTCCGATGCAACTCGCAGCTGTGAATGCGATCGTTACTTTCCATGATAAACAGCGGCAGGAGGTAGGACTGCGCACCCAAGTGGCAACTGCAAACAACCGGTAACTCCTGTACAATGGGATCCTTGAGCCGCAAGGTTTGTGTCCAAAAGGCGAGGCTTCTTGTGCTCGGCCTCTTTGTTGTCTGCTGCCTCCCACTCGCTGCGAGGCTGTGAGATCTGCACAATAGCGCGCCCTGTCGAGAGTTGCTCCATTGCGAGGCCCCGGCTGTTGGGAGCGCCGACCCCTCACACCGTAGTACCCCACAGTGGGTCGAAACCTTAGGCAGAATTAAGTTACTATCCATCGCTCGCAAGCGAGAAGGAAGATGTGTTGCGGCACAATGGGAGAGGTGATGGGTCGTTGTCTCATTACTCCGAGCATCTTCGCCGTTCGGGGTTTTACGACTCTGTTCAACAAATGCGGCGTGGCAAGTACCGTTCCGCTATACTGACAGCCAATGGCTCTCCGATAATTGCAAAACGCCAGTTCCGCAATGTGACGCTCCCTTGCCCTATTTTCGAGCCTGATGCAGGTTCAATACTCGGTTCCGCATTCCAGATTTCAGTTTTGCGCAGTTCCCGAAATCACTCGTGATGAATGTCGGTATGTTTCTTGCTTGAGGTCATTGTCGATCTCCATCTCAATCCCAGTCCAAAACCCTCTCGCGTCTGAACTGACCTCGCGTCTGCATTGTCTAGCCGTCAATGCATTGTAAAACCATGTTTATACATATTAAAAAATGGAGAAAGAAACTTCTGTTTTTTTCCTAGTAATGTGCTAGTTATATATCTGTCATTAAAATTATCCTAAGATAGTTTTTTTTTTTTTAACGTCTCTTAACAACGAGGTCTTTAGAGACGGGAAAGGATGGGGGGCAAGGAATGGCAAGGAATTTGGCCATGACATTTTGAAGGAAGCATCCCGGCATATGCCTGGAGTGATTTGGGAAACCATGGTAAACCCAAATCTGGATGCCCGAACGGGGATTCGAACCGGCGTTCTCCCGAATGCGAGGCCAGAACGCTAACCGTTACACTACCACTCTCGCTCATAAAATAGTAGATACTTGTTCTTGGGTTAGCGGGATTCTGCTTCTAACCACAGAACGATCAAGATGTTTTATCTCCCATTACTAAACAAAATTCGGTAAACCTTCAACGGCGAAATTAAAGAAACAAAAAAATTTGTACTGCATACGTACCAGTTAGAATTATTGTTATTAATGATGATGCTAAAACTGATTTACTGAAGTCTGGGTTTTATCTAAATACATTAGGTGCGAGGATAAAGGTGTGAGGGATAAACAATATTCTCGTCGGAAAAAAAAAAAAAAAAAAAAAAAAAAAGCGGATGAGAGCATTGATGGGAGAAGTGTCTGCAATCAATATATGAGGAAATACATGATAAACAACCTGCATATGAAATAAGAAAACGTCAACGTTGATAAAAGTTACACCGTTCGAGGAATTTCATCGTAACAAAGTTTTTTTCCCATGTCGACACTGGATTTTTGTTCCTGCCTGAGCTATCACAAGAATCGTCTTGTGTCTCATTGGAACTCCAACATTACAGATACGTGACCTCTGATTTATACTTAAACTTTAGTGTTCAACCCAAAGACTGACTGGACCCTTCCGGAGGAGGCGCATTTTTTTTTTTTTTGTTTTTTTTCCTAGCTTTACGCTTTGTCGACGACGAGGTCATTAGTGACGGCAAAGGAATGGGAGCAACGAACGGGAATTCTGCCATAGCCTTTTGAAGGAAACAACCCGGAATTAGCATGGAGTGATTTGAGGAAATCATGGAAAACCCAAACCTCGATGCCCGTATAGGGGTTCGAACCCGCATCCACCTGAATGTGAGGGCAGAGTGTTACCGCTCTCCCATCACGCTCGGCGTTCACTTGAAGGTAGTGTGGTCAGTTCCTTTAGTCATAACCTAAACTAAAGCGGCAAACCAGGTTTAAGGGTATATACAGTTTCACGTGGAATCCGAAGCATGGAAGCCTTATGGCATATTTCACTTTACACAGTAAGGTGAACCAGAGTTTAAGGTCGGGACAAGTGACTAAGAAAATACGCGCCAAGACGTCGATTGGAACCGGGGATCTTTCGATCTCTAGTCGGACGCCTTAACCAATTAGCAATCCGGCCGCTTGTTTTAATACTGTATTGTTTAATACTATAATTTTGTGCACAGAGAAGTGTAAAAGTTGAACAATGAACTCCGCGCAGTTGACCAGGTTCCCAGGATACGTGCGTGGGAGTCTTGTTAGCCACAGTGTTTAAGGAGATCTTTAAAGCCAGTAATGGGCGACCTGGGGATCGTAGGACGCAGTCGCACTAATAGAGCCCATTCGTTCGGGAATTAACGTCTGTGTGCCCTGGGCAGGTCCCGTGGTGGCAGCAGACTGGTCCATCTTAAATTACGGACCACTCCGGGCTGGCTGCTAATGAAACAGAAACAGGTTGTGAGCTGCCGTGCCACCAACACCGCCTGCAGGCTGCTTCACTAAAACTCGGTGCTAACATCGTCACCACCCTACTAACACAACACTTTCTTACCCCCAGTTCCAGAAATACCAAAAATTAAATAAGATACCGTCTCCTGTTAATGGAGTTTTCGTAGGAACAGTTGGTGACATTACAAACCACTCCTGCAGATGGTCTACATATGACACTGTTGGCTCAGACCACCATCGTTACGTTATCATTTTGATTGGTGGTGGTACCATCTAATCGGTTGGTAATAAACCCACAGGCCTGATGTTCGATAGAGCGTGGATTCGATTCCCAGTGCGGTCATACTAATTTCAATTTTTCGTGATTTCCCGAATGCCGGAATGGTTTATTCAAAATGCCATGTCAAAATTGCTTTGCATTCCTTGTCCCCGATCAAATCACGTTTTTTTATGATATCAGCGTCAAAGACCCGCAAAGCCACAAAAAAAGGTTGTGGTTTTCACATATCAGACTTATTGTTCTTAAATTTCTTTACAAATCAGAAGTATACTGAAATAGTTTACATTTATTCAAAAGATCAAGCTCTCCAGGAACACATTTGGTCCGTGCAGTTTACAATAAGCTTCAAGCATCTGAAACACATATTCTCCTGTGATACTAGAGTTTCATAATTGCATTAACTTTTTGTTTGCGAATTGATTTTAAATTTGTCTCAAACGTTTTGAACATTTTAAGCATGATCTTTCCGCAACCACCTTATCCGAATCTTCCTTTCTCTTATTCTAATAGGTAATCAATCATTGAACTATAATAAATTTCCTATCCAGATGTACAGTCAATGACTTTGCTAAAATTTCAATCTACAGTCGAAACATAACACAGATTGTGGTTCTTTTTTATTATTATTATTTGTTATTGAGTTACGGAAGTAGAAATCATCTGAAACAATTGTCATGAACTTGAATATTAACATCTTTTACTTGAATCCTTTCATTCGAAGGCTTTTCACCAGAACTATGTTAAGTAAGGTTACAACACATTCAGAACCAACTCGTTCCACAACTCATTTTAAACGAGTATTACTTCCATTTCACCCATTAAGATCATAAAGCTGTCACGGCTGTAATAATGATACATATGAGCGAACTACAGAGAAATAATATTCTTTTTTTAAAAAAAAGTTAATGTGAATTTAGCCTTCGTTTACTCGACTATGATACAGCTGTTTAATTTTTTCATGTGAATCGAAACATTAATTTATATATTAATTTCCGGATTTGAAATGGCAGAAACTAGTTTTGTGATTGGGAACAAAGTAATGTGAGATGCAGGAATAATACTATTTTAATACCCACACTGCCAGTGAAGTATTATAGTTTAAATGCGAATCGGTGTGTTATTTTTCATGCTAGAATCCTACATAGTTGCAGGGACACATTTTATGTCTTATAGCCTTGTTGTGTTAAGCTTATGTTAATTTAATACAAGAATAATTGAAGCACAATCTCAGTTGTGTTACGTATCCATAACCTGATTTTCTCTGCGCAGTAATAATTGATGTTAAAGTATGAGACACTTTACTGCTTTATCCTTCGACTCACGATTGATCGCGTAGACGTAAAGTGTACACAGTAGTAACACACACAGTGGACTCAAACTCAAGATTGCTTTACCACCAATTTAAACCATTCTCTTGGAATGGCTGTCAGGTCATAGGTTTTTACTCGCTGCAAAAAGTCAAACTATTTACTATATCCGGTATAGGATTTTAATGTTCAATATGGAGCAGTGCTGCCAATTTAGCATTTTTAAGGCTAAATTTATGTGATTTGCGTAAAAAAATCAATTTTATTAACATTTTTTCGTGATAAGTCAATTTTTTGGAGTGTTCATTTATTTATTAGAATAACGAAACACAACTAATTGTTATTAATTGTTGTTAATTTTAAGTTGGTTGTTTTATACATTTTACACGCGAAAATTAAGCATCTACATAAGCCGATTTAAGAAAGATTTTGTTTTGCTTTTTTAACAAATTGAAATAATTCAGCTGCTACAAAACATTTGCATGTATTGTTTATTCTTATTTTTTTACTAAAATATATATTTACGTTTAGTTTCAGATAATTTTCAAGATAAACTTTACACATCACGACATATATATTACAGGCGCAAACTACTCGTAACTAATATTTTCTACTCTTTTCATTGCATGATAGGCCTACATAGTCAAGTTTGGTTTTTCTGGTTGGGTTACATTTTGATAGAATTATTTTTTGGTAGTGTTAGAAAATGGTAAAGTTATCTTACGCTAAGGTTTTTTTGGTAAAAATGTTTGGGAGTATAGAATTTTTTTTACTAAGGTTTTACTTTGATAGGTTTGCGATTTGGTTGGCATGTTAATGGTAGGCTTGTGATTGGTAGAGAGTGAAAGCGGTAGAAATATTTATAGAAGATATTGCGTTTGGTAGAGATTCCCGTGGTAGAGACGTTAAAAGTTCAGTTTTCATGCAGTATGGTTTGTAAATGGCAGAGATGTCACTAGGTAGAAATAACATGGCATAATTATTTATTGCTATACTTATTTTTGGTAGGATTTTTTTTTTTTTTTTTTTTTTTTTTGGTAGTGATTTTTGTGATAGCCATTTTATAGTGCCCTTTACGTTGATTGGATTTATTTTCACAATTTTTCGAAAACTTTAGTATATTCTTGGCATTTTCAAAACTTAGATTTGGCATAAAATAATTTTTCAGAGTTGGCAGCACTGCTATGGAGGCTATTACTTGTTCGTAGTAAAGACCCGGGTAGATGAACTGGTGTGGTTTCCCGTTACCTAACACAGTGTGAACGCGGTCGTGTCACTATATGGGTGCATGTCTGTGCTAGTGCGTGTTCAGCATGAAATTTTGTTTCTGTTCTGAATGAGAGATGAAAGTAAGGAGATGGTAAAACGCGGCACTAGCGCCTTCAGATACGTATGAAGAGTTCGCCGAGCTTTAACTCTCCATCAGACGAAAGAATCATCATCAACAACAGTGTCCTGTGACGTCATTCCGCATTGCGGGCCAAGTCCCAAAGGCGAATATTTCTTCCGACACCGCGACTCGAAGCAGCTAACGCCGTGTCAAGCGCCGAATACCTTGTGCCGCATGGTGAGCCAACGCTAAACGTTAGATATAGTTTCTGTTCAAAGTAAGAATGCCTCGTGGTAAAAATATAGCAAATTCGTATGGTTCTGGCTATCGGATAACAGGGTTTAAAGTTGCGCATAATTAAAACACACGAAAATGGTCCAAGCAGCTTTGTGGATAACGTGTTGCCCTTGCGCTGACCGGATCGGGAGTTCGATTCCAACCTACACACACGAATTTCTTTTGATTAAACGGTTTGTTCGTCTTTTGACTGGTACCTCCTAAAAAGAATTTACTATGGAAAATGAGTCATATACACCGACAGATTGGGTCAGGGGTGAGGGTGCTTACTTGGCGGTAACCTAATGCAAACGGCGGTGACTAATCAAAGACATTGTGGCTAAATTACGATGAAAACGGTAGCTGCAAGATTTTCCGGCTTGGGACAGTAAGTACGCTTTTCCAGCGTAATATGCTTTGGATATATATATTAAGAGAGACACAAGTGACTCCAATAGTGGATACTGAAAATTATTTCTGAATCACTGAAATGAAAGATTGAAACAAACTATTTCCTGGCGTTGGATTCCTGTTGTTCTACTAGCGTGCTAAAATAAAAATTGTAGGGAAATGACTACATCGCCATACATAAAAGTTGATTCTAACAACAAAATCATCTGCAAAAACAGAAAGTAAGTACAGTAAGAATTTCTGTCAGTTCAAACAGTATAAAATAGTTGTTAAACCAAAATGCGTAATGCATTATTTTTCAAAGGTTTACTATTGTACAAGACCGGATATCGTTACAAGTGTCAGTTCGTTTGTCCTGGCGATGTATTCGAATTATTTCATATTCCTGGTGAACTACTATTTAAACTACAATACTCGTAATTGTATTGTCACACGCAGTTAGCGTTGTATTCAATTAAACCTGGTATTTAAATAGATTTAGTGCAGTACTTTTCAAAATAGCGGCTGTAATATTTGCAATACGGTATCGCGTACCTGTTAAATAGTATTTTGTGTTATAATGATTTAACCTTCGGTTACTTGTCTATGGATGTAAGATAAATGAGGATACATTTGCCTAATCCAAAGCGTTAGAGTTATGTACAATGTATTTATTTACAAAAAACATATTAGGAGTTGTTGGGGTTCACTGCAAATTCTGTGCGGCGCTTGTGATGTAACTCTGAGAGTTAAGTAATCTTTATGCACTGTGAATATGTAAGAAATAAAATTTGTTTATTGTTTTTGTTTTTTTCTCATGCAGTTGGTCTAATTTTGAATTACGTAGAAAGAAGCTATCAGAATTTATTACACAGTAGCGGAGTAAATTTTCAACATTTTCTTTTCACATGTTATAGATTTCACTACGATACTGCGTATCTGAAGGCTGTAATTCGAAATATTGTGTGTACCAGGAACTTTGTAGTCTCAGCAGATAAAGTTGTGTTGTTGCCCCCAAACTATTTCATTGAATTGTTTAACATTTTGGTCAGATTGGAAATATGCTATACACTTCTTGACTTTGATCATTTACTGCATCTCTTTCACTTAAAATTGTAATCACTTATTAGTCATTCTTGAACGTAAGAACTCCGCGACGAAACATCTTAGCCTAATATTTAGAGTTTCGCAAATACCGTTTGTAAACTACACTCACTACTTTGCTCAGGGATTCTGTTTCGTTATTCGATATTATCATTTTGTTTTACTCAGAGACATTGATTTGGCTCTGCCTGGAAGTTACAAAAACAGAATAGATGTACGATGCAAATCGGTTAAACTACACACAACGTCCAAGGTGATACATGGCTTCAGAGTTTGGAAGACGCAGTGCAGAACCTTGGAGTAGCTACTGTTGCAGCATGCATTGTTCACGGAACAAAGTTTATCCTTCATGGAGGAATCCATCTTGCGGCCTTCACCTCCGAGGAAAGTTTTACGTAAACCTTTATTTGTCAAGAGAAACAAAACAGCACACAGCAAGCGTCGGGTTTGTTTGTTTTTCAGCAGGTACCCAGGCGGCCGCCACTTGCTAGCGTTTGTTCCAACAACAAAGGCTGCTTCTCTCGTCAGGGTGGCAAAGAAACAGGTCACGGCCACTGATGCTCCAAGGCACCCTTCACCTCACATAACTTTCTTATATTTATTCAATCTGGATGTTCTATTCATTTAAAAAATAATGCCTAATGGAAAGTAAATATTTTTGATAATCCTTCACTTAAAATGCTAACTTTGTTTTGTAGAAAGTACTGATGCTCTAAGACACCCTTCACCCCACATAACCTTCAGATATTGGATGTTCTATTCATTTAAAAACTAATTCCTAATGGAAAATAAATATCTTTGGGATTTGAACCGGCGTCCTCCCGAATTTGAGGTTAAAACGGTGAGCTAACTTTTTGAGAAGCTATTTTTATGAAAACTCAAGGTCCCCCGTTTGATTCGCGATAACAGCCGGAAGTTTCAGTCCTTTAACTTGACTTTCACATATGGAAAAGCTTGCTTTGTTGATGTTATGAAGCTGTGATAATTCCGTGGTTCTCACTCCAAGTTAAACCGTAGGTCTCCAGGAAGGGAACAGACCGTACTACCTCCGACACACTGGTTAATATCCTTCAAGAGTATAAGACTATAGGTTCCGAGTGTAGGGGGAGGGGGAGTGGGGTGCAAGGTAGCTTCGTTGCCTGTGTAGGCGATACTCCAGTTCTACACCGTCGGAAGTACTGCGTCTCCTTCACAGCCTCTTAGAGTTGGAAATCACATACGTATTGAATTCCTTCAGAGATGGCATTGTTAGTACTGAGAAGCAGGCATTTACTTTTTAGAAACAAAATTGTGGCTGCATGGGGGGATGGGGTGGGGTGGGCTGTTTGCGTGAGAACTTATCTTCTACGCAGCGAGGGAGCGTGTGACCTTTTCTTTCGACGGACGGCAGGCGTAGTAAGAAAAACTTTGGAAATTTGCTTAATTTGAGACATAGGAATTGTTGAAAACCCCTGATGTCCCCTAACTTATAATCGAAAATGCTACTTTTTCACCGAGTCTTGTATGTGAATGCTTGAAGTTCGGGTCTAGTATTCCGCAGGAAGCGAGTTTCGTTCCCGGCCCAGCTATATAGATTTCGATTTTATATAGATTACCGAAATCACTTCAGGGGAATGCTGAGGTGATTCCTTCAAAATGCGATGGCCGAATTTTTTTCCCGTTCCTTCCATCCATACTTTCTAATAATCGGCTCTATTGATCTTCCCTTCAATGAGCTATAAACCTCTGGTTAAAAGGGAGCTCCTTTTACATATTTATCCCAAAAACGGATTGTGATATTTCTACTATATATACGTAATCAAATTGGCGTTAATCAGGAACTATGTTACCAGGCGCAGTATTAATGTACTATGTCATTATACCTCGAAAAGAAGAATAATTTAAAGTAAAATTTGTAATTATTGTAGGCCTTTTCTTCAACATTTGTACTGGCGTATTTATTAAATAATAATTATTAGTTTAAAGTAAAATTGCTTATAAGGCACAAGTACGAGTATAGATAAATAGCCACCGGACCAGAAACTATTATTACTAATAATGTGCTGTAACGGTGTCAGTAAAGAATCAATTGAAATTCCGGTTTGAAACCAACTATCATTAACGTTACTATTATACACAGATAACAATACTACGAGGAACGTTCCAGCAGGCAATTCTGGGCATTCGAGGAGAATCCATAAACTACATAGCCTCATTTTGGCCTCTCTTGATCCCTCCGTACCCTCTTCTCCACCTACCCCCTCCCCCCCACACGTAGCTTGAACAGGTTTCTGCCTAGACCCCCCCCCCCTTTTTCGGTGTATGGTACGTAACTTTTTTTTTCTATTAATTGCAGAAGACATTTTGTACTGTTTTCTCTTGACAGACTATCGTTAACACTATTGCGTGTATAATTAACACAACCGATATTTGTCTTTTGAGCTTTTTTATAATAACAAATATTCTGAATGAATTTTGACACAAACTATTGTTGCAAATAATCAGTTATTGGGAAAAAACCTCCCTCTCAGGTCAGGATCATTTTCTTTTTGAGGTGTTACTAAAAACATTATCCTTATCTCATTCATCACTGTTCATTAATTGATAAAATAGAAAAACTCATACATCCAGCGTAAAAACTAAGAAGAGCAGCACTTTCTGTTGCAATTCTGTCATCTTTCATTCTACGTTACCGGCGAATGATTCGTTGATGAGCTTACAATATTTTTGTAACTCATTGGAAACTCGTTGCAAAAACAGTTTGGATAAGCCTTGAGTTTATTGTACGACGCCACTTCAGACTTTGAATATGAAATAACTCTCTAGCGAACACTATAGATAAAGTTGCACTGAAATTCACTTAACAGAACAAAATTAGAATTATTACGGCCATACAAGAGATGATCCTAATCAAAACAGCTTTATTTCAAACCATAAAAAAAAAGTCACTGCCTTTAAAAATCCCGAGTGACATATGTAAGCGAATTGAGTGTTTAATGTTTTTCGGTGCATAATGCGCCGTCGCGTGGCGTTTAGTTCAAATGCGCCATCCCCGTGCGGTCAAACACTATGACTTCAAGTCACATGCGCGCGCGGCAATGTCAGAATATACTGTATCTAAAATACGGAGGTAATTAAGTGAAATATTCAAAAGCTGTCGTGTATTCTGTACCTTATTGCAACTGTGACAAATCTTATATGTATATATATAAAAATAGAGGTGTTTTTTTCCTATATTTCACTTTTCAGCCACCACTACCTAGCACAGATCACTGGTGTTTGTGTGTGGAAGTAGCATGGAGTTTTCTGTCGTGCACAACGTTGATCGAATGCCGATAACTGTGGGGATGTGGGAGATATGACGATTAAAGTTGGTCAATGCAGGGCATTTTCATATTTCGACCAAAAATTTATGTCTCCTTATACCTCTCTTTCCTGCCACAACTACATAGTATAGACCAATGGTGTTTGTGTGTGGTAGTAGAATCGTGCCTCTGTCGTGCACTATGATTGTTAGATGTCGGTAGCTATGGGGGTGTCGGAGATATGGGGGTTGAAAGTGGTCGATCTGCGGCAATTTCATATTTCTGCTAAAGACGCATGTGTCTTGGTGTATCACTTTTCGGGGAAAACTATCTATCGCAGATCACTGGCGTTTGTGTGTGGTAGTAACACAGAGTCACCTTTCGATCACAACGTTGGCCGAATTTCAGTAACTGTGTGTGGGAGATATAGTGGTTGAAAGTGGCGGATCAAGGATATTTTCGTATTTCGACCAAAGACATGTGTCTCCGCATATGTCACTTTTCTGCCACAACAACATAGCATAGAGCATTGGTGTTTGTGTGAAGTAGTAGAATCGTGTCTCCTGTCGTGCACTATGGTTTTTAGATGTCGGTAGCTATGGGGGTGTGGGAGATATGGGGGTTGAAAGTGGTCGACCTAAGGCACCTTCAAATTTCTACCAAAAACGTAAGTGTCCTTGTGTATCACTTTTCAGCCAAAACTATGAAGCGCAGATCACTGGTCTTTGTGTGTGGTAGTAACACAGAGTCACCCATCGATCACAACGTTGGTCGAATTTCGGTAACTTAGAGAGTGTGTGAGATATGGTGGTTGAAAGTGGTCGATCAAGGATATTTTCGTATTTCGTCCAAAGACATGTGTGTCCGTAAATTTTACTTTGCTGCCTGAACTACATAGCGCAGGTGACTGGCATTTGATTGTGGTATTAGCATCGAGTCTCGCATCGTGCACTATGGTTGTTAGATGTCGGTAGCTGTCAATCCAAATTCACGAACGAAGTCGTGGGTGCCATCTAGTAATATGAATGAAAAGATACGTGACTTGGCTCAGATCCCTCCACCCCGCCCCCCCCCCCCCCCCCTCCTCATTTTTCTCGTAGTCCAACATACCTTTCTACCCAACCACTCCCCCCAGGCTGATCGCGTAGTTTAATGGTCGCTCCTCCGCGAAAGACTACAGTGATTATGCTAGTAGAAAAGCATAAATTTACGCAACTACAATCCCGAGACGTTCTTACCCCACTCCCTTATATCAGAGATGAAGAGCATAATCATGGTCTCCCCTTTACATATATACATGAATGCATTCATACCACTCTATTTTCAAACTTCTGTCTTCCAATGACTCAACCTAGTTGCTTTATCATATCAGTTTGTGTTGCTACAGTCAGGACTTTAAAGATTTTTCCCTTCTACCTATCTAATATGTTGATCTCAAACAAATCTGATTCCAATCAACATTTGTCAACTAGGATCATCGACCATATGTTTGCTGAACTCTCTGTAGCTAACAAGCGCTGTATTTCCCAGGCAGCATCCGACATCTGCGTGTCTGCGCGGACCACAATCGAGTTTCTGCCGGCTGCAATAAGAGCAGCGTGTCCCGCCGTTGTGGCCAGACCACAATAGCCTGCCGGCCGGGCCTCTTCAATTGCCCCAGAAAAACTGAGCAAATAAAATGAAAATTCTGTCGTAACGGGACCGGGCAGCGCATTGTGTGCGCGCGAGATTTCGCCGCTACCTGTCCTGACCAGTCTGCGCATGGTAATTGCCTCTTCAGCTGCAACGCATTTAGCATCGCGTCTCAGTTCACCTGAACGTTTCGCCCAATTGAAGCCAGTTGGTCGGTCCGAAGCATCGGAGGTCGTGTCTTCCCGTAGAATGAATACGCTTTGAATTACCTGTCACTCGGAAAACCCAGCAAACAATGGTTTAACTCGAACTTCCTAGGTCTATAGATGGACGTCAATTTTGTCACTGTTATTATTACAATTCATTTATTTATTATAATGATTACTGATAAAAATCTTAAGGGCTATCTACGTAAAGAATGAATACTCTCTGAATTACCTGTCGCTCGGCAAATTTTCGTTCGTAAAATACAACAAACAATGATTTAGTTGGAAATTTCTCGGTCTTTAAATGAAGGTCAATTTTGCCATCGTTAATATTAGAGTTCGTTTATTTATTACAATGATTACTGATGAAAATTGTAAGGGCTACCTGTTTTACTGTTGTGTATACCGTTGCTGACGTCTGCTAAGTAACAGAGCGTATGTGTGAGTGATGTAGGACTCGTACAGAGGTGCAAAAGGAACAGTAATTACTCAATCGTATCAAAAAAAAAGTGCAGTACTTGTTAATAAAAGGGAGTATTGTAATTTATCTAGGGGTTTTGTATGTGAGCATTACAAGAATAAGATTTTTTTACTATCACTGGTTTAAATTTAAATGATTTATAGACTGAGTATACCTGTACCAATAATTATTGATTCCTTCAAGTAGAATAGATTGATTTCTTTTGTGTGAACTCTTAAATATACTATCTCGATGCATCTGCCCCCTATGAGTCTGACAAGATTTGATCAGTACATTTATACTTTGTGCAAGAATGTTGATCAGTGTTTGTGGATTTAGTTCCTGAACGTCTTAGCAAACCTACATAAGCCCACCAGTCGACCAATCATTTGTTACAATGATTCAAGTACAATTTATCCTAAAACATTCGGAATATGTTCGATTCCAGCTCTGGCTATCACAATTTCCGTTTTCCATATTTTCCCGAAATAATTCAAACTGATTTCACAGATAGGCACTTTAAAAATACAAAAGATCACTTACTTCTCATTGCTTTTGAAACGCCCTACCCCGATTTTGATGACGATAGCAGTAAAACTCTTCTTAAACAAGAGGAAAATTGTGTTCTATTGCTTGGAACCATTACGCCAAATGTTGAAAGTCAAACTACTTTCATTTAAGTTGTGGTGATCAAGTTTTTTGTGTTTCAGAAGTGAATCTATGGTTGTGTTCTAAACTGAATCATAGCATTTTTTATTTTAAATATAATATCGTTAATTTCACTGTTAATATAAATATAGATTATTGCTGGAAAATTGTGCTGTATTTTAAAAGACATTCTACAATGCACTTTTCGTTAATTGTTGATAAATTATAAGACTGGTAACTCACGGAACAGATATCAATATCCATACGTGGAACAATCAAGTGTGACTTCTCATTGTCGTTGTATTATATGTCAACTGCTTCTCCTCGAGCATTCATTCGGGTGTGTTTATTTCACAAAATGTTTTAAATATATTACACCTAACTCATGGTCGTTTACGATCCTTGACTCCGAAATAATTAAATATTTTATTTGTTTCAGTTGTTAACGCTTTGCAGTTTTTTCATAGGCCTAATATCGAAAATTCTGTTTTCTGTTCAAATAAAATTCTTCAAATAATTAATTATTATTTTACTTCTTTCAATTTCATTTTGTAATTTACTTTTACCGTTTCCTATATAATCTAACGTAAAATCTTGTCACAATATCCTTCACTACAATGTCAAGAAAAACTAAAATCGAAGCTGGGTCGTTAATACTTTGCAGTATTATGCCAAGACTCGCGTAATTGGGATTACGTATTATAATGATGTTCACAGACACGGTTGTAGTAGATGAGACCATGATGTTTGGCGCAAAAGTCTTTGTTTAAAATATTTTCAGGTGTTAGACTTCGATCCACGGTCCTCTTACGCCACGTCACGTTCCTAGTCCACCGTTAGGTCTATCGTTCAATTCAAATTAGGCGTTTTATAGTTAGTATTAACACCACAAGTTAGAATGCAATGCACTCTGGAAAAAAGAGAACTACTACATAGAAAATTAATCGTGGAAAAAAAGTTTTGCCTTTTTACTCGCAACTTACAAACTATAATAGATGTAAGTATTTTTCATATTTTTTTGTTTACTTACAAGATGTGTTCAATTTTTTAGACAAATTTAAAGTTCCTAGGGGTATGGGCAACATTTTTTAAATTGATCTACAAATAAAAATGTTCTGAAACTGATAACTTTAACGGCTGATCAAGTTATTACTTTCCAACATAGAAAACTGAAAAATGCATCTTAGTAATCTACTTGATAACCCATAAATGGTTCACTACATGCTGGTGCAGAAAAAAAAGTTTTAGTCCATTAACATTACTTGAATATAATTTCATACGATATTCCGTTTTGAATCAAGACAGCAAGTAATATGTGCGAATTTGAAATCTGAAACTTATCCTGTTTACAAGATAGTCCTGTTGCAGACAAACAACGGTTTGCCTTATTGTACAGCTTAAAACACCCACTAGTAGTTCATTATCGTATGACTGAAATTTCGGTATGGTGCGATCAGTGGCAACTTGCATTAACGTAACTACCAAAAAGTGTCAGGAGTACAAAGTAAACAGATCAGTCATTGACATTGTTGCTCCCCTGAAGGATTTGGGCGTAACAATAAAAAGTAACATGAAATGGGACCAGCACATAACTTCAGCAGTATGTAGAGCTAAATAGCTATGGGTCGTGAACTGTAACGCAGATACAACAGCGAACAAAATTCTTGGTGTCCACATTTGAAACACTGTCGACCGCTTGGGATCGGTATCGCAAGGGATTCATTCACAGTATAGATAAAGCATAGAGAAGAGCAGCCCGATTCGCGAATGCTTGCCACAGTCATTACGTAAGCGTCACAGAATTGTTACGTAGAATGCTGGTATTGTCTGCCAGATAGACGATATAGGTTTCGTTTGAATTTATTGGCAATCATCCGAACAACTCCTTTGTTTGATTAGTGCGATGCAATACTTCGTCCATCGGTCTATTTGGGTACAATAATGGAAGCGATAAGATTAAAATAATTAAGTGCCTTACTAATTCTTATATGAGCTCTTCTTTCCGGCAGAGTATAGATGTAGACTCGATACAAACAAAAACTTGACGCAGTTCTAGTGCAGTGTATCAGTTCGTGTCTGTAACTGAAGAACTAGCACACAGAGTTGGGATAGCGTCAAATGTTGCCTAGTTCTCTCGCCAGTCTCGGGCGCTGTTTTCATTGGCTGGTCGTGTGTGGTGTACGCCGCGGTCAGGTCAGCTCACCTGAGTTGTTTTCCAGCTAACGGTGAAACTGGTTGGCGCGCCGGACCCTGGCCATCCTAGAGGTCACCACCACCTGTTCTCTTCTGTTCTGTTCCACTTTACACGCACGCACTCGTTTATTTGCGTACGCGCGGGAGTTGGCGCAACCCGTAGCAACGCTTCGTGCCCTACAACCGGTCGTTATGAGGACGAGCCTAAGCTACAGTGCGTAAGCGGTCGTGCAAGGTGTTTGCAACTAGGAAGTCTTTGGTACTAATAAAAACACCATCACACAATAATCCCACGAATTTTTATTCTTCTTTTGTAAACTAGAAGTCACTACAGTAACATGACGGCTGTATAAGATACGTCGAGAAAAATTAACCACTTCTTGTTATACACACACATCACAATGAACTTGTAACATATCTCTCTAACGTTTAAAAAGAACGTTAAGACTGCAGTTAAAGTACTTCGATTTATGCGGTGTGTCTTACCCAGCAGTTCGGTATGACTTTCGACCCATTCAAATTTGGTTTGTGTGTTGTACATTTTTGTGTTGTAATGCATTTTGTATAGGGTGTTTTGTATTTTGTTCATTTGTTTTTTATTTGTTTGTGTGTTTGTGTGTGTGTGTGTGTGTAAATTGTTTCTTTTCTGTTAAATCTTTCCTGGTGAAGTTCATTTATTCAAAGATGGTACAATCATTTTTAAATAATAACGAATTCCGTACAAATTTTTCTCTGTGGGGAAGCGCATTGCCATGTAACATTTTTTTAGTTGTTGGCTAACTTTATTGATGACCTCATAAGTATATGTATAAATGCACATTAGAAGTTTACACCGATCATAAAGTGTTGGATATGAAATCAACTTGAACTATGAAGCAGTTAAATTAAATATGAAAGTAACTCTAAAAATTGTTTAGCAAACTGTAACACTGGTATTCTGCTCGAAAACTACTACGAGGCGAAACGAATCCTCATTGAGCTATGATTCCACTAATCGATGTATAAACCATGAAGATTAATTCAAACACACCACTCTCTTTGTTGTTGTCTGAACTTATAATTGCTACAAATTGTGAAGATTATAATCTTAATTTATAATAGCCAATCATGAATTTATAGAAAATCGCACAACACGTTTTTCTCTATGTATATTACTTAATTTAGCTTACATTGTGGCAGCAGTCATCATACTGGATTCATTTACGATGAGAGATCCTTGCCAAGCCAGAACGTTATATAACATCTACGGCAGGTTGATTATGCAGGCAGCTGTTTGGTATTGAGTTTCGTCACCTTTGTGTATCTGTCGGAGAAGTATCGAAACAGTTGCTGTAGCTGCCAACAACTGAGTCGAGATAAATCCCCTTCCAAAACTCGAGGTTCTTCACAATTAATTAATTTTACGTATCGTACTGGAATTTGACTGTACAATACCTCTATTAAATCCAACAAAAAGAGAAAATTTTCTCTGTTAGTTGAATTGAATAGAAAGTCATTTAAAACAATGTTTCTGGTCGTAGCTTACTTGAATTTAATTTCAGCTTCGGTCACTGGGCACTATCTTTTGAAATTTGACGGGCTATTAGTTTACACTAAAGTTTTTTTTTTTACATTTTCTTTTTAATATTGTGTTCGCATACTGCCAATATATCTGCAGATTCGCTTTGCTGTAGCTTTTTTAATTATTTTGTTTCTCTATTAGACCAAATGAATTCCTTTTAAGATTTTTATGATTATGTTTGTAGTTCTTAATGCTTTTTGCGTTTCTGTAGTTATTGATTCTATCTGTAACCAAAGTAGCACACTCTCAGATTATCAACTAGGAGCTCCTTTTTTCCTCCCGAAAATTTAACCGATGAGCCTGATGGATTATAAAAACCGTTTGGACCTGAGATTTTATACAATCTGGTACCATCCCTTCCCCTCAGTTAACCAACCTAGAAAGCTGTTCTTATTATTAGGCATTTGAAGTATTAATTTGCTTGCCAGATATTGGATGTATCAGCCAAGGAGTGTTTATGTGTTTAAAATTCGTACTAGCAGTTGTAATGCGTCCGAATTTCGGAGGACGCCGGTTCGAATCGCCGTCCGGACATCCAGATTTGGGTTTTCCATGGCTTCCCCAAATCACTCCAGGCGAATGCCGGGATGCTTCCTTCAAAAGGCTATGGCCGAATTTCTTCCCGTTAATTGTTTCCAGTCCCATCCCACCTCTAATAACCTCGAAGTCGACGAGGCGTAAAGCAATAATTAAAAAGAAATATAAAGCGTCCTTTCAGTTATATGAACTACATAACGCAAGTTTCATCCTAATGTTGGGTGCAATCGTGTATATTGTTCATTTCTGTTTTACAGACAATTAATCTGGCTCAGACTGCTGCTGCTTTTTTTTAAAAAATAATTTCCTTTAAGGTTGTAATACCTTTTGTATAGTATCAATAAATATTTTTAATTTTGTGTTGTTAAGATTATCGAAAATTTGAAATTAGTAAGTAAATATTTCTGCGGTTGTTATTGTTGTATATGGTTCAATGAATGCTGAAGCATACTTGTCTGAATACCTGCTGTGTTTTCAGAAAATTAGATCGTGAATGATAACCCGCTCTTGGATTTGCTGTTTTGATTGTTTTAACCGTCGTTTGATATAGTTTAGATAAACTCTTTCCACAAATTAGTATGTTTCATGTTCTGTGCACTTTACTCAGTCTTCACAGCTGTGCCTCTAATCCATTTTAATAGAAGGCGTTGAACCTGAAGGCAGGATGCGAACTTGATAACTCGGAAACCTTCGGCGAGGCTGATGAAACTAGAATTGTTAGTTATATTGGTGGTCACCACAGCGCCACTTGGCTAACCAGGAAATTTCATACGAATAACTGCACTGATTTTATTTACGTATATACTGTTAAACGGAAGTGTAAATTTCAAATTAATCGTGGAATTTGATTTTATATGTAGTTACATTGTTAAAAGAAAGTGTAACAGCGATGCCAGTTAAATTGCAATTGTCTGTTATGTTTCCAGAGATAAAAATTAAAATGCTATGCAAAGACAAAAAAATGTCTGGTTCGTTTAATATTATATGTTGCTTTTCGTTTATTTACGATGGTTAGACGCAAGTAGGGAGATCGTCTCTCTAGCTTTTTGCTGGAACCAATCAACAACATAACCTAAGAATTTTTTGAAAGAAGATAACAAACAGAGAAGTTTATCAGAATTCAAAGAAAGTTCATACGAAACGTAGCTAATCACGAAATATAGGCCCTTCCGTCAAATAATTAATAATTATTCGTTTTAGAAGTTGTATTATATGCAAAACTTTTCACAGCAATAAAAATTTTCGTCATTCAGAATCAAATGCAGTTATTTATAAATAGACATATACTCCGTGAATCTAATTAGGGAAAGTTTACTCATATCAGGGTAAATTATCAATAGAAAAGATAATGATTAATCGTTATTCATTTTTCCTTAGAAAATTTTGCAGAGTAAATTCCTACTACCACCGTAGGTAAATACCAGCTATTATAGACGGGCGTTTAAACTACTGCGTACAGTACATGAATGAAAAAATGTTAAGTGAAAGAACATAACAAATTTATGCTGCAGCTTCATTGTGTTTACAACTAATAAATTGTAATTTGGTGACAGTTGCATCACCTTATTACCGGAAAAAGGAGCAAGAATATATGATGAAAGCAAGTAAATTGTAACATCATTAGTAACACGAATATAACAAGTATCATTCAAGAAGGAGCGAATGGTCAATAAATGTCAAAGAGGAGATAATTATTGTATTTTGATCTTTCATAACAGGCTCAGTTCTCGATCTAGGATAATTGATTTCGATTATTTCGTGAAATCACAGCAGATAGGTACTAATATGGCACACTATAGTAGATTTCCTTTTCTTTTTCTCCTCCATGCCGTTCTCATTGCTCTAATAACCTTAACGCCGACTAGTAGAGAATCTATATAATCACCAATAAAAATATGTTGGGTAATTTTTTCTTCGGGTACTGTTGTTGTTGTTCGGCGTTTCTCAACCAATTTCAACCCGACGATCAGTAAAACGTCAAAAATAATTATACGGACTACTTACTTATTGCGGTTTATTTTTGTTTACCTATGTTTGATTAGCCAATCCTACCAATTGTTATCGGAAGGAACCCTTAAGACACACCTAGCGTGGTGGGTGAGCGGTAACGGTCTGGCTTCGCATTCGGCAGGACGTGCGTTCAAATACACGCCTGGGCATCCAGATGTTGGTTTCCCGTGGTTTCCCCAGATCACTCCAGGTGAATGCCGGGATGCTTACTTCAAAAGGCCATTGCCAAATTCCTTCCCGTTACTTGTCCCCAGACGCTTCCCTCCTCTAATGACCTCGACGTCGACGAGGCATAAACACATATAAAAAAATCCTTAAGACCTACACCTACATTAAGGCACTCACAAATGGCCAATAATTTAATCCTCCAAAGAACGCCGATCTCTTTGATGTCAATTAGAAACAATGCAATAATATCTCCATATCCTATAAATACCTGATTTTTGTTTGGTCTTGTTTATGAAGTACGAGTACTGGAACTATTTTCTGTGAACAATTTTTACTACTTTATTTTTTTGTTCTGATTTATTCAATTCAGTGAGAATTAAATTATTAAGATTCTGCCCTGCGAACCTTCGGGTTGAGAAACACTGCTGCAGATCATTCAGCGTCACTGTGGGTGTTCTACTTAAAACACCAGATATCTGAACAAGCAATTAGTTATTGACTGTCTACAGCAAGTAATTAAGAGACCGTACGGTTATCGTTGCATACAGCACTTGATCTTATTTAATTTCGGCAGACAGATCTAAACCGTCGCTCGGACATACCCCCACAACACGCACTGGCTGTTAGGAGACCGCGGTGTAGTAAGAGAGGAGTGGAGCCGTTCTGCAGGGAGGCCAGGCCGCTCCCTGCGGAATTTAATGGAATTTTAAATGCAGCGGTGATCATTAAAAGGGGTTCCACGAGACCGACCAGTCCACTGTGCGGTCGGCGGAGCGACGCGCCAAATAAATTAAACACCATCGCCAAACACAACAATCGACAGCTACCTTCTTTACCAGTGCCATCACCTACCCTCGCCGCCCCTCCCCCCCTCCCACAACCGCTTTAAAAGTGTAAGGGACCACACCCAAATGGAATTTTCTATTTCGCCATTGATGCTAATTATCAATTCTGTTTCGCGGTCTGCGCGGATTGACGTTTCAATAAGAAGAGGTGGATTCAGAGAGGAAAAGGTACGCCACGTAAATGACTTTGCTGGCGGCGGAAAAAAAAAGCGAAGGGGTGGAAGTGGTTAGGGGTGACACTGCCGGCCTGGCTGAAGTCAAAGGGTTATGCAGTATAAATTGCTGATCTAGAAAATTACGCGCAAGCCTCCGTGGCTGTTTGTGCCGCAGAAAGCAAGTCACGTTACCTTGGCGTTCGCCTTTTTTTCTCGCGACAGATAATTTTAAATTCGTTTCGAGGAGTGTAAAAGTGTTAATTAATTTTGCAGTCGTGTTCCGCGACACGGAAATATTTATGAATCCGTGAGGGCTGTGGGGATTTTTTTTTTTTTTGGCATATACAGTCTTAGTCATTTCAAACGGATATTCTCCACGTGGACGAACTTGGCGCAAAAGTAAATTTTGTGCAAACGTCTGAACGACGGCAGGTTGCGTCCCTAACCTCAAAGGGCCTATTGGGTGTGTCAACGCGCCGGGTGCTAAACAAATTTTAATCGGGAGCCTCGAGCCGGTAGAAGCAGAAAGACTATTCCGCTCGCGTCCTCGTGAAATAATAAAATTACCGCTGTTGTCTGTTTACTTTGACGTTAAGCTTCCTTTCTTCAAAAACGTTTTTAATTGCGAAAATATGTCAACGTCATATCTCAGCAAGCGGAATATTAAATACCGTGGCTTGGAGATACTTCTTTTTTTACTGTTTAGAGCCAGTAACTCCTCTGTTTTGTACCGTATTGTAGTAAATTCCATCAAAGAACACCCACCTTTGACGGTGGCAGAATTTGTGAGCTGATCTTCAATGATATGTATGTTCTGAAAGCTAGCGTACCGACGATATTGAATTCACGATTACAGAGTTATAATTCTGAGCTGTTAGTCATTCCAAGTCACATCACGAAAATGTTTACAAAGCATTTGTTTCTTCTCCAAGCGGGCTCAAAATATTGTAGAATCATATTTTTCCAAATCGCATTCAATGAAATTTCGCAGGCCAGGAACAAATTTTGTTATAAAAAGAAAGACTCACATTTCAAGTTAAAAAACATGGGCATACCGTTCTGATGCGAGCTATCTTGTTCAGTATGTCTTACTAATTAATCAAACTTGCTTACCAATTGCGACCATGAATTATAAGCTTGCAATACTACTAAACAAAGGCATAAACGCAACATTTCACTAATGAAAGTGTAAGTGAGAAACTTATGCAGATAAACCAGAAATTTCATTAAAAAAATTGGCATAACTTTCATTTAGCACATTACAATTCCAATCCACGAACGTAACTCTCAGTCAACAGTGGTAACAATTAGGCTATTCTTGATAGTGTGTTAATAAACCAAAAACCGCCGTTGTATATCAGAAAATATTTGTAAAGTAAGTAATGCAAATAAAACCTGGTTACAGTTTGAGAAAGTTACTTCTTAAGCTAGTGAACTAAAGAACGTATTTATGGATTATTTGTGATACATGTTTAAAGCTTCAGTTTTTCAGTTACAGTACCAAACAGACATAATTGATGTAAAACAGTCTATCTGGCTGAGTGAAATATTTCAGATCACAATTAGAAATATTAAATAGTAAGAAAGTTAACATTAAAGATTTATAAACAAATAATTTACATGATTAATTTTACCTCAGCAATGATTGTTATGAGTGAGAAAATATTAGCTAAGGAATTGCATTACCTTTAGTAAAATATATAAGTCAGTTTTGATTTAAACGTTTTCCGTTAAAGAGACTGTGAAATTTTGCACTTATATGGCACCTTGCGCAAAGGTCCTGAAAGGGAATAAAAGCTCTATAACTACTCCAATCCGATTTAATGTGCAATATTATTCTTTCGTGGACTACATTTAAATCCTATTTTTCTTTTATCATATTCTCATGCGCAGATATTTTTACAGGCAAACAGGTTGGACAGACATGTTGTAACAGCCCTAATATCTGAATTTTGAATAGCATTGTACTGTATGAAGTATTTGTAATGAGCTGAAGTTTGCTTGAAAGTGATTTGGTATGTTTGTTTTGTAATTTCTTGTAAATCAGTGTATATAGACTTTGTTTTAGTTAAGAAAATTATTTAAAGGCCATTTAATATGTTTAAGAACCGAATGATGCAAGAGAAATTCTTAAATGTTTGTAATTACATGTATTAATGTAAGTTACGATGTCTACAGGACATTTTTCTACCGTTTGAAAGGATTTCTGTAAATAATTTTGTATTTAAGTATCTCTAATTACCATTTCTGATCATTTTGTAATGTTGTTAATTAATTTTGTATTAATTCCGATTGTTTTTAATATGTTAGATTGTTTGAGTGATTGTTAATGATCGAGAAATATCGGGCGGATGCCTTTGAAGAATTCTCGTAATTTCGATAGAGATTATATAAACAGATCGCCTGGACAGAGAAATTCATTCAGTTAGTAAGTCAGTTTAGTTGACAGTATTCAGTGTTACAGAGAGTTTCAATCATTCAGTTGAGTTCACAGAGAGTTTCTTTGCGACTGTGCATCTCTGTATTGTACCTATACTAGTGAATATCGCTGACTTGTTGATTTGATCAAAATAAACGAACATCAACATAACATTGTTTTTTGGTGGACTTTTTAATTAATTAATCAGTAATTAAAGCACCGAAGAACCCTAACAATGTGCACAGTATTTAATTTGATAAGGATTAGCAGAACATAATGTTACGTTGAACAGGTTCCCTAACTTTAAAAAAAAAAAAAAAAAAAAAAAAAAAAAGTAGGCATTTGGCTGCACGGCCACACAGCCAACACTATTTAATTATGCAATTCGCAACTATTACTGTATGCACTCAATGTATAGTCCGAACTCGAACCTGCGACCCCTGCAACGCGAGGCCAGCACGCTGTCCTCTATGCTGCCTGGGTTGAAAAATCCTAACTTGAAACAGTAAATGCAGTACATTGTTTAAAAATTATACAAAACTATCAGTGTTAATAATGTCTATGATTGGCGAATTTATTTTTATACTCGGATTTTTGGTAACGGAAATATTATACAGAATCGTTAAACGAAGTTTGTAAATTTTGAATTTCAGTCGCTTCCGTTCCTTCTTCACCACTCCTCTCTTTCTTCTCCAATCCTGAAACGTTATTACCTAGTTACGTTCGTCATTTTTAAGTGCTCAGAGTATGCTTACGGTACACAGCTCTAATTTGATTGTGAGTGATAAGTTGAGATAAATATGTAGCGACAGAAAGAGTGTAGAGTAACTTTTTAACCAATATAACTCGCTGTTGATGCTATGGAAGAAGTGAAACACTTCCAACTAACGAAACGTATTAACAATAATGGTTGCTGACGTCTATGTGCGGTAAGTTATATGATTTTGTCTGTAAAAACCAGTAAAACTGACAGCCGAGACCTTTAAGATTAACGTGTACGTATCAAGCAAACTTAAATTCAGTGGCGACATTCTTTTTTTTTTTTTTTTTTTTTTTGATTGATCAGAGGTATTAAAAAACAATATGACCGCAAACCACTCGATCTTTCTCATTTATGAGCTTTCGTTTGTTTTTTTGCTTAGTAAAAACGTTCTCGAGAGGGATAATTGTAATACACTTATATTTGCATTTGAGATGGTATAAAATTAGAGAATTTTTCTTTGGCATATGGCTTTACGCCTCGTCGACGTCGAGGTCATTAGAGGCGGGAAAGGATGGGGTCAAGGAACGGAAAGGGATTGAGCAATGGCCTTTTGGAGGAAGCATCCCGGCATTCGCCTGGAGTGATTTGAGGAAACCATAGAAAACCCCAATCTAGATGCCCGGTTGGGAATTCGAAACCCGAATGCGAGGCCAGAGCATTAGCTTACCTACCAAGCTCGGTAAATTAGAGCAGACATTGTGGGTACAATCATAATAATGTTAATACTGTACCATGACATCAAAGAAGTTACGATTTGTGATTAGGGTGCACATTTTGATTTTGATAAATAAAATTAGTATCTGAGTTACATGAATATTTAGTGTCAAGGTAATCAAGATTTTCTGCCTTTAACGCATATTTTGAAACAATTTTTATCCAATTGTCACGACACTTGTCACCCCGTAGTTCAAGCCAAATTGCAACAATTGTCCTGAAATAGCCAAAAATGAATTCTTAACTAGTACACCTCTCGTATGCTCTAGAATGTTAAGACAGTCTGGGAAAGAAGTTCATTTCCTATGACTCTATCGAATAACGGTCACAATTCGTACGCGACGGACAGACTGCATCCCCTGGCATGTAGACGACCCCGCTCCACAACCAACTCTGATAAATCCTGCCGGACGGCCGGCCTCCACTTACTCGAAATGCGGACAAACTCAATTCCGGCCGAGGGAGGGGAGCTGCGCTGCACTTGTCCGAATCAAGCATGCACCGCGCCGGGCAGTATGTGTAACTAACTGGCTTTGTAGTCCGCCTCGGACCGAACAAGAAACTGTGACCGACTGGGCCATAAATATTTGAGCGGACACTTCAGAGGGCCTGGCGCATTAAAAGAATGGCGGCCACCGCCCTCGGGGAGACCTATATTTTTAACGCGTTTTCTGTTTTCCCTAAAGAAGAATTCGGGGAGTCCCCGGGGCGATTTTTTACTGTAGCGCCTGCGGTGGGCGGCGTAGCACAATCGCGTCAATGTTTGATGAGCTGCCTGCCGCACCTGCCGCCACTACCGTCTGACGTCACCGCATTG
Source organism: Vandiemenella viatica (assembly GCA_031002005.1). Lineage (NCBI taxonomy): Eukaryota > Metazoa > Arthropoda > Insecta > Orthoptera > Morabidae > Vandiemenella > Vandiemenella viatica. The sequence goes on from JARYHS010012519.1 coordinate 83,406,134, forward strand.
TCGGCGCCACTGACTCACGGGTCCGCTTCCCTCACTTGGCCTCGGAGTTGCTGTAGGCGTCATTTTTAAACGAAAATTATACAGGCACAATACGGTTATGTAATTACAACGCGAAATGGTTTACTTCTACCAATACTACTAGTAATCATGATTAGTATAATCATCTGGAATATTGACATCTTGGCAGAACAGACTGAGGATATTGATGAGTTACTGAATGGCATGGAAAAAAAAAGAGAAAAATACTGAAGGACTAAATATAAACCAAAGCAAGACGAAAGTGACGAAAATTAGCGGAAATGATATCAATAATAGAAGATTAAATATAAAAATAGAATTGGATGCGATAGGAGAAGTAAAAGAATTCTGCTACTCAGGAAGTGAAATTATAACAGATGGCCGAAGAAAGAGCGATGTTAAAAGCAGAATTGCGAAATGAGCTTTCTTGAAAAAGAGAAATGTTTTTGTTTTAAATATTGATCTAGGACATAGAACGAAATTTTAAAACTCTATATATGGAGAATAGCACTTTATAGTGAATCATGTATTTTAGGAAATCCAGAAAGAAGGGAAGTTGAAGCATTTGAAATGTGGTCTTATAGAAGGATGATGAAAATTAAGTGGGCAGATTAACTACAAAATGAACGTGTTTTGGAAATGATGGGCTAGGAAATAAGATCGTGGAAGAGTCTTAAAGAAAGAAGAGATAGGATGGGGGCTCACATTTTAATACATGCAGCCTTGGTTAATATGTTAATGGAGGAAGTAGTCGAAAAAAAGAATTGCAGAGGCAGACAAAAATATAAGCATCTAATTGAAGATGTAGATTGTAAAGGATATGTTGAGTTGAAGAGGTCAGCGCAAGAAAGGAAGGGATGGAGGACTACATCAAATCAGTCGAGGGACTGGTGATGGCAAAATAAAGATTTGTAGATCATTTTGTAGTAATTACACGTGTTCAGGAGAGAAATTTCGTCAGAACACGATTATTTTGACTGCTGCCTATGCTGTTTTCATCATGTGAGGTAATCATGCTCATTTGTAGTTATGGGATGTCGTCCATTCGGCAGAATTCATCGGTGATCTGGCTGTGGAGCTGGTCGTCTACTTCACCCGATGAAGATGATAGAGACATCTATCGAAACGTTGTGTTTTGACGAAATTAAATGGCTGAACGCCTATCTAGATGCCTAAGGCAGTACATCGTGAAAAAATCGATTCACGCGTCATTTTTGTTGTTAATTAATTGCTTCACCGAGAATGGTGCGTGAGTTGTGAAGTTTTAGCATCGTATTTGGGAGGACCTGGTTCGAATCCCCGCCCGTCCATCCAAATTTCGTTTTCTCCGTGGTTCCCTGAAATAACTCAGGTGAATATCAGGATGGTTCCTTCAAAAAACCATAGCCAAAATTCATCCAGCTCGTTTTTTCTCCAAACCTCTCCTGCCTCTATTAACATCGACGTCGACAAGGCACACACCAACTTAAGATTCATGTACATTTTTCCTTCAAAATCCTTTGGAATGAGGTGTGTTGTTCATTACCTCCATTGGTAGCTAAGATGCTTTTTGCCAAGTTGAAATCAGGTCGTAATGCCTCCGTCATGATCGGGGAGAAAGTGTGGTATGTTTGATACGTTATACGTTACTTCCATAAATATGATCTTTCTGCCGAAATAGGTCGAATAATGTGATGGGTGCACTACTTTTCTCTAACCTTTTGATCCCTTCACAGCCAGAAATCTGTGTAAGGTTTTTTCATTGTATTTGTTGTGGTTTTCTTTTATATATGAATGGCACTTTTATAGGTAACGTCTGAAAGATTTCAATGTTTTTTTTGGGGGGGGGGGCTTGTTTTATTAGTTTACATTATTGTACTATCTGTATGGTCAATCTCTTTACGGCTGGCCGTGCAGACAGTAAATTCGTCTCTATTTAATTCGCCTTGCCGTACCAATTGTTTTTTAGAGCGCTGATGACCATGCTGTCGACGCACCCTGAAGTCCTAGTAACAAAAACATCTACCCAGATAGTGGTTTTGAAAATCTAACATTATCAAACATCTTCACCCGAAAGTCGCTTGTCTTTAAGAAATAAAATAAAAATAAATTTAAAAAATATGAAAAATTTTATCGAATGAGTAGCATTTTCTTTTTTGCATTTTCCTACATTACAAGTGAATCACTAAACAAATTTTATGATATTAATATAATACTCAGGTTACATTGTTTTTCTCTGTTTTATTATAAAAATCATCTTGTCCAGTGTAGTCCTGTATTACTTTTTTCCCAAATCATAAACAACAACCTAGTAAAGATAGTTTGGCATTACCGACTGATTTATTCATTCGCATAACTCAGGAAAAAGTCGAGACTACTGCGAAATCTGTCTGAGAAAAGTTCACTCAAAACCAAAACCTACAATGCCACCAGACATAAATCTTTTTAAATTTCATTAAAATTTCTAATGTTGTGAAGATGCGTTTCACTATGTTTGGAAGATTATTTACAAAATTTTAGACCATTAATACGAGTTAGATTTGAATTGCTAAAGAACAGAGACATGTTTTATGCTACTGCAAACAGTCGCAGTTAACTTTGACTAACGATGTATATAGTCGCTCGTCTGGCGGCGGATTCTAACTCGACCCTGAAAGTCTCCAGGCTCCAGCACGTTGTTTGTTCCCCTCACCACTCTCTCTTGGTCCACTGGGACTGGAATGATTGCATTGTCACTTCCCGTATGTCTTTCGGAGTCGACAGCACTTCCACTCCGCTGTGCTGGGTTAAACGAAAACTGGACAAACGGGAACTGCGATATGTGGCAGAATTACACGACATAACAAATAACAAAATTTGATAGAAAGTTTAGGTGTGTGAAATTAAACACCACCGTTAGCTACTTATGACACAATATGACAGTATTACTGACCCACACAATTACATGAGAAATCGAAAACTAGTCTCCTTAAACGAAATATCATGTCATTCACAGATATCTATTTTTTTTAAAGGAAATACAATAGCATTAGTTCAGAAGTCTGTTCAGTAAGAAATTACAACGAGAATGAAATGGAAGAAAACAGAAGATTCGTACGGGTGCTATGTAAAATGATTGCGTCTACCCAACACAGCACAATGAAGCACGTGTAACACGTTTATTTAACAAATGGGCGCCACTGAGAAAACCAGGTGGAAAAATTTATCCACTAGAGTTACATTCATTTCTTGCTTCTATTGGACCAAGCGTGGTGGACGAGAGGTTACCGCTTTGGCATCGCATTCGGGAGGACGCGGGATCGAATCCCTGTCGGGACAAGCAGATTTGGGTTTTTCATGGTTTCTCCAAATCAGTTCAGGCGAATGCCAGGATGCTTCCTTTAAAAGGCCATGGCCGAATTGCTTCCCTTTCCTTGCTCCCCATTCTTTCCCGCCTCTAATGATCTCGACGTCAACGAGGCGTAAAGCCATAAGCCCAAAAAGAAAAGTTTATATTTTTACATCCGTTAAAATTATTATTATTTTTTTTTAACTCGGGCTCTAAATCTCTCTACGTGGATGCCATTTGAGTGAGAAGATAATTGGGGATAAGGAAGAAACCATCACAGCCTCCCACTTAAAGTGATCCTGAAAAATCATGGAAAAATGAATTCAGGATGACCAGACTGGGAGTCATAAATACGTAGGTACCAGAAAGCCAGACAATCTTTGTTAATCTGAAAAAAAGTTGTCTGTTTATACAACCCCCTGTACAGCTGCACGCGATGGACCATTAAGAAGTAATCGTACAGGGTTACTATAAATGATTGAAGTGATTTCACAAATTTACTGTAGCTGTATTGTTTGAAGAATTGTCACAGAACCGTCACAATCATACAGAAAAACTCAATAAGTTTTGTAGCCCCGTTTCAAATTTCTGGCTCGAAAGTGCAAACGTGAGAAGTCATTCAAGATGACTTGATGGAGATGATGAGTGCAAGTCATTTCATGGCCTCCACGCTTTACAAACCGAACCCAACATGATTTTCGTGTGTTTGGTTATGAAAAGTCTTCTCCTCCAACAAATCTACTAGAACTGCGAACTGGTATCAACAGCACTTTTGAACTGATTGATAGGGACATTTAGCAAAAACTTTATTATCAACTTGATATCTTCAGGATGAGTACGGGATGCACATAAAGCGCTTGTAATGTGTCAAAAAACTATTTACGTTTTTCTATATAACTGTAAAGTTCTATGACAGTATGTCAAATAATATGGTTACAGTGAATTTGTGAAATCGCTTTAGTCATTTATAACAACACTGTAGGATGCCGGCAAAAATTTAATAGCATAGTTTTCTTTTATGTGTAAACGATACACAAAATCGTAAAAGGATATCAAGCAGTTATATCATTACCAAGTGCCTCAAAACATATTAAGTGATAATAATTTGTATATTTATTTTTATCAAAAATATTTCTAGCGAGTGTTAAACGTGTTTTTAACCCCACGCCTTTTTTGTATTCCTGGCAATGCAGCATTGTGCGTCGTTTTGTTACACTCTCTATTGCAGGTTGCGTAGTGAGGTGCACAATGTAGACGGCTATTTTTTCCGCCTCATTTTTTCGGCGGCAGCGCCAGTGGAGAGCGAACGAAGCTCCGATGAGCCGGGGTCAGATGGAGCCCGGTAAATTGGAAGGATTTCCTCTGCCAGGCAGCTCGAGTTTCGTCTGCACCCTCCCCACTCCATCCCCCAACCCTCGATCTTTTCAGCCCTGAGAACACCCATCAGGTATCAATTAGTGATTGTCATTTTCCTGCTCGCTTCCGATTCCTATTTCGTTTTCATATCAGTTTTTAGATGGGATTAGCCTTTTGACCAATTTTCTCGTCTGTGACGCGAGCGAAAAGGGTGAAAAAAAAAAGGTGGGGTGTCTGCCGTAGGGGTTGACCCGAAGCGGGGGGTGACGACAGGAAAGTCCGCGCAGAGCAGAAAGAACACTGATTGTTGGTTGCTGATGAATCAGAATTGAATATCCTTGGCTCTGCGGAAATGACTGGTATGGAGCGTGGCGCAGCGACCGGCGTGTGTCTGCGCCACTTGTCGGCTGCTATTATTCGCGGAGATGGGAAAGGGGGGAGGGTCCCCGATATTTTTTGCACCCCTCCGTCCGCCTAAGACCGAAATTGCCCCCCCGAAGGGGGCCGGAAACGACGGTAATGTTCCATTACGTGGGGCGTCGATCCACATTGATAGAGAAGAGGGGATTAGTAATATTGTTTCCTTAGCTATTCGAAGGCTTTGTTCTACATACGTTTCTGCAGATTTTTTGTTTTTGTTTTTAATTTATTTCCCGCTCCACCCTTAGTTTTCACCAGATTGATTCGGAAATTGCAGTAGATGCTATGCCAGATAGACGTGTGTGAAGATGTTCTAGTTTTCGTCAGTACTAAGTTTACGCCATTTGCGGGAGCATTAACATTTATCTTAGTGACAAAAAAATTACGACAGTTTATTAATTCTCTCTACTTAATTCAATAGCGACCATCAGTTGGTCTTCAATCATACCGTCTGATACACACTCATTGCACTGTGTTCCTAACGCCTAATAATCACAATTGTATGCCACCTATCCGCATACGATGAAGCATGAAAAAATGCTTTCACTTCGAAATTAAAGTGCATGATTCACAACCACGAGGAGTGATCAGAAACTAACAGATATTTCTGGAGTTTCTTCCGTTATAGAGGAATTAGTTGTGTGTGGTAATTCTAAGAGGTATGGTTGGCAAATGTGCGGGGTTCCAGCCACCCGCCACCTACAGCGCTAGTTGTAGGTAAACACAAATGGCGACTCGTTTATAAAACTGGTCTCGCAAACCATATCCGATCAGTTATTCGATTTCTGTGGGCGAACATGTAACCGCGGCTGAAATACACCGTTAGCTGTTATAGTTTTACGGATAGACTGTAATGTCTCGTCAGCATGTCACAGAATGGTTCCGAAAGTTTGCTGATGGTAGAGAAAACGTCACCGACGAAGATCACAGTTGAAGTGATTTCACTCGGTCATCATCGACCACCCACCCTATAGTGCCAACCAGGTTCCAAGTGACTTTCACATTTTTCCTTACGTGAAGGAGCACCTAGAAGGCTGACGATTTGCTTCAGATGAGGAGGTGAAACACTTTGCGACAACTTGGCTGACCACCGAGGAACAAAATTTTTACAAGGTGGGAATATTCAAACTCATCCCATAAGCGACAAGTGCCTTTATCGTTATGGAGACTAATAACCTGTTGAGTGTACTAGTAGTTGGTTGTATTGGCTGTATGAAATAAAATGTACACGTCTCACTACAGGCCTTGTAACCTTTGTTTCTGATCACTTCTGGTATATAAGCGATAAATTGTGGCAAAGGTGTTTGGTGGTACGCACATACACTGAAGTAAGTATCTCACACCTCCCCAACCAAAATCAGAAAACTGTCGCAACTAGTCATTGTTATTGATCCAGGATTGCAGCTTGAGATATTCATGACCTACGAAATCTAGTGATATTAGGTAGCTACCCATTTTACACTAATACCCCTTCCCGTGATTATTCAAGCATAAATGAAGAAAGTAAATAGCTTTACAAACGAAACATAAGACTACAAAAGTGGGGGGAAAAATCCTGACAATCTGAAAACAGATGAAAACTGAAACACTTCATGAAACTGCGTCATCAAATTTTAATCACTATTTGAGGCACTTGGCAACGCGAAATCTTCAAAATTCTTGTCTGTCAACAAAATTTATGTTTTAAGACAAGAATAAAAAAATGCGTTTAAATAAATGATCCCAAGGATATGAATAGTGGAAAACAAAGTTCTATACTGAACTAATATTTCCTGCCGGCCACATATTGACGACAATAAGAGAATGCACACGTAAAATATAGTAAATTAATATTTTTTAGACATGACCTGAAGAAGATAAGTTTAACGGTTTCGTTTTCTCAGTAGTTTCAGACCGTTTCGAGGATATATCTCGGTTCACTTAAACAAGAGTTCTGTGACTTATTCATGTTGGTATTCACTGTTTAAGACGGCTAATTCACTATCCATCCAGTAGGATATACGTTGATCCGATTATCGGAAGTGAGTACTGCTACACAGGACGTGTTGGATATTGGAAGTTGTTGGATGTTGGACTTCCAGACCAGCTTACATGGGTCCTTTCCGTCCAATGTTCGATCATGGATGGGGAAATCTTTCTTAAGTGTGTTCTACAAAGTGATGTTATATGGATCTGAGGTTTGTAATTTTATGTTTTATTTTCCTCACTGTTAGGCATATTGAAATCGGTTAACTACTCACAAAGTGATGACAACATAATGAAACCAGTTTTTTCCCCCTGATGATAACAGCTGTTGTCTGCGCTCGAAATTATCTGTAAAAGACTTCAAAAATTCCTGTTGGTATTTAAAATCCTTTCAGTACTGTTTTTTACACTCTTTATTCTTGCCGGAAAACTAAAGGGACAACTTTGTCTAGCAAAAACATGAAACTGGTGTTGTCATCATCAAGAAATGTTTCTAATCGGCACTATTATTTATTTCGTAAAACATCCTTGCAATCACTGTAGTTTACTGGACCAATCTCTCTCTCTCTTTCTTTATTTTTTTTTAAGAAAAAAAGGTAAAGGGTCGTCATATCGTAATGTTTATATTTCTGCTCCTTGAAATGAGGCGAGATGAGGGTGGGAAATTTAGATGGTTCCATTGCATTGCTTGTGTGGGCGAGCGCATCCAACTTTTCAGGTTGAACTGTGAACGGCCGACTTTGAGATATAATCTCACCCCTAATGTTATTCCGTCTTGTGATAATGGCATGAATGACCGCTTTGTAAACAGGTGTGAGTCTGGTAAATTTCGATAGTAACATTCAGGAGAAACTGGAATTAAGTTTCGGCCTAGACATTAAAAAATCAGTTTGCAACTTTTAACGAAATGATATCTGGTGACCATCGGAATATAGACAATTGGTGGTTTATTTTTTAATAGTCATCGTGAACTCTAGTTCTCTATCGAAGATATAAACTCAAAAAATTATTCTGGAACCTCTGCAGCAGGGAATGGAACAGTCTGAAAATAAATAACTCGTTCTGTGGCAACAAATATGAAATGATACTCTGTATTTCCCACACTAAACCTCATATCTCAATATTAGTTTCTTCAACTCATCTTCACCTATGCGTTGTGTTGTGTGTCTGGTGTGTTGGATTGTGTGAGGGGTTGTGTGTGTGAGTGAGTAGGAAGAGGAAGGGGAAAGAATTCTGGATATACGGTTCCGAGAAAAATACTTGACTCCTTGGAAACAAACCACTGATGTTCAGTTCGAAGTCAGTTGCATTATCGCCTTCGCTACATGATAGCCAGTATGCAATCATTCACCCATTTCCAATAGATTCTGTTGTTATTATATAAAACTTATGGTTTCCGTCTGTGTGGTTACTGGACATCACAGTACGAATAACAACAAACGCAATGTTGCTCATTCTGAGGCGATTAATTGAATCGAAAACCCTCGCGAGATGAAAACTATTACCACTAACTTAAGGCAGAACTTCATCATCAGCAATTTCAATCATTAAATAATGTGGCCTCATAGAGTCATTAGTTCAGGTAGAACTTGAGTAGTCATCTCCAACAATCTTGGGTGATCCTCTGCCAGTTAACTCCAACAACCCTTCGTATGTCCTTGACCCATCGATCTGGCTGTCTTTCTCACGGTCTCTGATGTTCTCTTGGGCTTCACTCTAACACTGATTTTTTCCAGTTTGGTCTTTCCTCCGAGCAATATGGCCGGACCACTGCCACTTCAAAGAGGCAGTCTTCTCTAAGACGTCTGTGATCCTTGTAACTATCTAATGTCGGTTGCTCTTTTCCAGTTGTACCTAGCATTGACTTATCGATAGCTCTTTGGGTTGTCTTAAGTTTACCTTTCGTAAATTCATATGTGATCATAGTACCACTACCTTTAATTGTCTTAACAGCATGTTTAACCCATTGTAAAATATTTCCTCATAGTGAGGTGGGGGTTCCTTCATTGTCCCTCCTGCTTCCTTGTTGCGTCTTCTTATCCACTTTTTTAATATTATTTCTCACTGAGTATATAATTTTCGGAAGAATCTTATATTTGAACATCTTGGACAGATGTCTCAAGCTGTGTTTAATTCAATGTAAATTCGAGGTAACAGTCACTGTTTCCCACCTGTGGGCCTCTGATGTTGCCTCCAGTGACTGGAAGTTCATACGCCGGAGGTCTGAAGACGAAGTGTTACCGCTCCTGGAGACCACGTAGTGGTCACACAGTAGTTGAGCGGCCGAGAAGGCGGTCGGTCGGCCACAACAATTTGCGGTGAGTAGAGCGGAGTGGGCAGCAATCAGCTGGCACAATGGCGCCTTACCGCCCGCCACAAAGACGTACGTAACAATGCGGAGGAGGGGGAAAAAAACATAAAGGTGGCGGGACCCTCCGCGGCGTTTTAATTTGGCTGCTGTCAGAGGCACGGCCACCTTTGTTGTCCTCGCTACAACGTCTAAATTGTTGCGGCACGCTTTCTTTTCTCCCCCGGTCGGTCCTGCTAAAGAGTTCGCCTGCCACTCCCCCCTTCTTGCCGTATATTTCCCCGCCTCACCCTCCACACCTCCCGCTGAGCAGCACCGAATTTTGACCGTTTTAAGAGGAATCATATACAGTAGTATGCCTCAGGTCCTTATTACTATGGTTGCCACCCGAAGCCTACTCTGCTATAGAGTACTGTACTATATTTCACTTGGGCGTACTCTATAATCTACGAAAGTTATAGAGCACTTTAAAATACTCTTTTTTAGTTAACACCCATTCCAGTTCAATGATGACTTTTTAGTTTTTACGTACAAAGATAGCGAATGAAACCTATGGGATCTGTCAGTCACTCGCCCCTATTCCATTGAATAAGTCGTGTGCAGTGAACGCGTAAGAATGCCTTCTGATGTCTTGGGATTAGTCGCTCATATACCGCGGCCGTCTCGGCTGACCAGTTGTTTTTTGTTTAAACAGATTTCTGTTGTGTGTACTGTGCCACTGCTCAACTAATTCATTTGTGTGCTGTGTTGTGTACAAAACTAAAATATGAACATTTTGAGTGTGTTATTGAAGCTTTAAATCTTCATAATACAGGTAGACCGTTTGTACGAAGAAATAATACTGCCAAATGAGTTGCACAAAATAATAAAAATTTTACTAGTTTGCCAGATTCTCAATAATGGATGTATATATGTAATAAAAGTGAAGATTTTCAAAATTTTCACCTGCCACTTCTGCATTCATTGAGAGTTTTTTTTCCGTAAGTACGAGCTCATCATTTATTTTAATTTCAAAGTTCTGCACTTGTTGGAGAGAGTTATGAGGGGATGTACGAGAGAAGTCAAGGAATTGGGTTACAAAACTTTGGTCAGACCATTGCTCGAATATGGTAGTGTAGTATGGGACCCTCATTTTACGTATCAAATACAGGAGTTGGAGAGGGTGCAAAGAAGGGCTGCTAGATTTGTTTCTGGAAATTATCGCAGAATGCAATCAGTGACGGATATGATAAAGGAGCTGGAATGGGATTCATTGCAAGACAGGAGGAGGATGAGGAGGGTCATGGGAGTGTACAGGGCATATACTGGTGATGAGGCATGGAAAGATATTGCAATAGGTATGAAAAGTAGTGCATGGAAGGGAAAAGATGACCATGACCACAAGCTGGCACTCGATTTCAGGCACAAGGGTGTGGGAAGATTCTCTTTTTTAGGTAAGGGTGTCAGGGATTGGAATGAGTTACCAAGAGAAACGATGAATAATTTACCGAAAACTTTGAAGGAATTTAAAGATAAAATTTGTAGAGGGCAAATGTAGGTGGGTGCAGGATAGGGGGAAGATAGCTGTGTAGGGAAATTGCCACCGGAGCCTGTGCTCCATTGCAATTAAATTAAATTAAATATGGACTGTACAGATGCTGTGGAACTGTTTAGGAAAAACAAATATCTGTTGAACGTGTCAAAAAACATTGTAAAATACGTTTTCAAACATTAACAATAAACGCTTCTTCTATACAGCGTACTCTATTTTTTGCATCCAAAAAATTCTAATATATTCTTGTTGTTACAAAAAACAGGTGGGAACCCTTTTTACTACGTACCAGATACCGTAAACACGTACGTTTTTACATCATTAGTGTCCACTGTAATTAATTACTGGATGTTTCTTTTTTGTAAAGGAATCAGAAATATCAACGCACCGCGACGACCACATTGAAAAGGTTTCAAGTTGCTTTTTCGCAAATGTAAAAAAAAAAAGGTGATGAAACGGCCAGAAATAAAGGCATAAATTCGGATATAACCACTTGTAGTAGTTCTCCTTTCTGTTTATTCACCTGGTTTCGTAGTACTCTCTGGATATTTAGCTGTTATCGGTAGGAAGAACAGGTTCTCCTTGCCGCAAAATCCTTTTTCAAAAGATTCATAGAAACGTTCACGAAAGTAGAAGATGTTTCTTTAGGAGGGAGAGATTTGGTTTAACAAAATGATAAATAATATGATTAATAGTATTTACCACCAACACCTATACAGTGAATCACAAGAACTTCATTATTTCATTTGAATTCGCAGGATTCTAATTGGATCATGTAATACCATTTCTCATACATACTACAGCAGTTATTTTCCAGCGAGGTAATGGATAGTCGTTCAGTTTTTTTCCGAATTTTAAGCAGCTGTGTTCTCGACTTTCATCCCTTATGATCGCATTTACAAAACTTCTTTAACGCACAAACTGACTGTGAAGTTCACACATCCGTGTACAATACGACTTCTCCTCGACGATATTTTAACTTCGCTCCAATTTCGAGAACAAAATTAATGTCAACAGCAAGTAGTCTACATTAAGAAACCCAGGACCATGGAGTAATCAGTGGCCCGGTAATATTCTTATAGCACAATATTCTGAAATAATCTTCAATCAGTAATTGAATCTGTATGTTTAATAGTAAAATGGATTATTTTTGTAACCAGGATGTAATTTAAATGCGATTTATGCATTTTCAGTTTACTGACTGTGATTAATCACACAGGAAGAAAGCTTCTGGGAATAATATAAAAAACAACTGTTTTCTGTATTACTTAAAACTCCTTTTAAATTATTTTTGTAATAAAAACATTTACCCAGATCTCTTTGATTATTTTCAAAATGATTTTAGTTTTTCACGGTTTCTCCAAACCATTCCAGGAAGGAATTCGGCCATGGCCTTTTGAAGGAAGCATCCCGACATTCGCCTGGAGTGAATTGGGAAAACCATGGAAAACCTAGATCTGGATTCCCGGATGAGGATTCGAACCCGGTTCCTCCCGAATGCGACTCACCCGCCACGCTCGGTGCTCCCTCCTTCTGACGAGGCCTCACCCACCTACATCTTTCTTATTGTTGAAAAGTCAAAAAGACTTTCTTTGTTGTAAAAATAAAAATCTATTCTTTTTCGAAGAGCGTACGGTTTTCTTGGTACTTGGAAAGTGTCTTGGAATTAATTAAATATATTTTGTTTATAGCTTCCTGCTGTTAGTCAACCCGGACACTTTCAATAACATTTTCAAATTCAGGTGAAAACAAAACTCACAGGAAAATATATCGTCAAAGTATCGAATTTTTCAAGCGAGATAAACGTGTTCGGCAGTTAAAGTACGAATCAAATGGGAATAATGGACTGTTTTAGTCGTATATCCAACGTACGTTCATCACATTCATTCATAAGCTGTCTACCTGTCACTGACTCTCACCGAAGGTGAGAATAGTATTCATGCACGAGTTCGAAGCTACACTCGAAGCACACTTTGCTATCGGCAATGCCACTAAATTTTTATAACTGGGCTATACAGTGATGGAAGACTATATGGTGGAACTCCAATATCATTAATTCACTTAAAATGGATCACATAAGGTTTGTTCGATAACAAAGTGATGTCGTTTGGGAACCTAGTGTAAAGTAGGAGTACCGCATGCTGTGAGGTAGTTTGCTGAAGAAGTGCTGGTCATTACCAACTTTGGAAGCAACATAAAGTTCTTTATAAACTCTCATCGTGTCACAACACTCGAATTAACTTACGCGCTTTTACTGAAAGAATTCTGTTAGGAATTTAATAATAAAATTAGTATAGGAGAATTGGAAAAATCCTTGATAAGAAGTAACTAGATGATAAATAAAAAGTTTTCAAATAAATATCTATACAGTGCAGACATTGGTTCCAACTCTTCCAGAATACGAGAATTCTACCTCAGTTAATCAACTGGTTATTGGTTAATCCTCCGCAGTTGTTTGTTAAAGATTTGTAAATGAAAATACCGTCTCTTAACAACTATTATTTTCTTCCTATACACTCAGATGCGTTTCGCTTTTGTGAACTGGTGTATAATCAGTGATTGTCAATGTACATACATTGTGTTTTTCAGAAATTTGCATTATTTGTGTACATGAATAAATATTAACAAAGTATACTCTACTTACGAGTATTTATACAAACAGTCACATGTTGGTCAGGAAATATATCTAGTTGCATTTCGCCCATTTAAAAACAGCGTCTTTGTAAAAAATAAAAAAGGAGCATTGCAGTACAGCAGCAAGGTGTTGTGTTCTACGAAAAAGGGTAACTAAAGCATGTATGTAAATTTACAGCAACTGATGATACCACAGCCCACAAGGGCGAAACGCATCTGAGCGTATAGGAATAAAATAACAGTTGTTAAGAGAGGTATTTTCATTTACAACTCTACCTTAGTCTTAGGTACGTACTGTTTGCACAACTACAACTCATTGTTGCCGTATTACAGTAAACACACTCGCACAGCATTTGGAACTCCAGCGAGGTCTGAACGCTGGAAGGCTACTTTCTGTCAGTTCCAGAGACCCTTGACGTCTGCAACCTCCTGCAGAGTCTCTGATGGCCCTGCGGAGAGACACTCCGGTAGGTCTACTGCCGCAGTCGGTGCCGTTCAACAGACAGAAGGCGTCTCTCCTCACTACAGCGGTAGCGCCAACTTGCCGGAGCCAATTTCCCTGTAGCCGACGGCAGCTGTCAGCAACACGCCGTACAACTTGCTCTCCGTTTTGTTCGAGTTGCTCAATAGGCGGCTACCGTCTTAGACGCCCGCCCAGACGCTCTCGAGATTGTGTGTATGAATGCGTTTGTTTGCCCTCAGTGGTGTTTCGGGCCACATTCAAAGACAGACGCTCCTATAATTAAACACCATTTTCTCTGGCGTTTAATTCGCCCAATTATTATCCGGGAGCTTTCCATTCAGGGAAATTGTTGTGTGAAATTATGAAGCTGCCGCGGAGCGCGAGAATTGCTTCCTTATTTGAGAGGACTGTTTTCAGGGCCGGGCGAATTGCTTCCGAAATTAGGACCGGGGACAGCCGGGGGGCCTTAATACGCTTTTCGTGTAATGGCCGACTCGTCCGCTACTGGTGTTCCGGACTATCATTAAAAACAGCAGAAAAAGCCTTGACCAATTTCGTTCCGGAGGTATACACAGTGCAGTGTGGGACAACCTACCGCCATTAGCCACTCGCTTCAGGCTAGAAGATTACTCTGCAAGTCTGTTCCAAACACACACTGTTAACATAATGCTGGAGTACTTTTGTTTTAAAAATTCTAAGGCACACTGTGCGCGATAAAATTAAATTTTCCCTGCATGCGTCCGTTACTGTAATCCCTTAACTAGCATCACCACAGTACACTACATATTTGGCATCATGGGATCTTCTAGATCCTAATCTAATTTTATAATTAAAAAAAAGCTCAAAACTTTTTGAACTTTCATTGGTGAAAATGTTTGTTTGCAATATAATGAATAGAAATGCATTAAAGCTTATAGAATTCAACATGTTTTCACAATTATAATAATTACGTTTAGAAGTATGAAATTTTACCCTTATCTACCAGACTTACAATATCAGTTAGGGATTAATGTACGCGATGAATCTCAGCCGTTTGCGTACCTTCGTCCAAGTAATGCAATGTTTCATGCAATATTGTGAATACGCTACAGCATTCGCCACCATAAATTTTATACTGAAAGCAAAACTAGTTGCATTTCCTATTTGTAGCTTACTAATAAAGCTCAGAAACCGTAAATATCTAGGTAATGGTCACTTTAAGTAATAGGCTTTTTTCTATTTTTTGATTAAAAAAGTTGTGAACGGCACGTACGGATACATCATAAAAGGCGTGGTATATGTTGGATTTCTTGAAAATCTGGAACATTCCTCACATAAACACTTCCAGAGCTGAATTCCTAATGCTTTAAGAAATCGCCGAATACTCTCGTGGGATGAAATAGTAAACATATTGGTATCATTTTCTTCGATACATATTTAATTAAAATTTCAAGGAGTGCACGCTCTGGTGGCAATTTTCCTACACACCCATCTTCCCCCTATCCTGCACCCACCTACATTTACCCTCTACAAATTTTATATTTAAATTCTTTCGAAGTTTTCGGTAAATCATTAATCATTTCTCTTGGTAACTCATTCCAATCCCTGACACCCCAACCTAAAAAAGAGAATCTTCCTACACCCTTGTGCCTGAAATAGACACCCAGCTTGTGGTAATGGTCATCTTTTTCCTTGCAAGCATTACCCACAATTCTTACATCAATATCTTTCCATGACTTTCGCGTCAGTTAATAACGTTCACGTCATTTTTGGAATCAGTAAAAGCATCTTCCTTCGCAGAATAACCGATGTAGAGTCTGCAGGTATCCTGATTATGAAAAAAAGCTAACTTAGCTTGTTTTTGGATTTTCCATAACAGACGCACTTCTCATCCGAACAATCTAAAACGAAGATACTCGCCAGCAACAATGTTTATCCTTCCTCATGTTTAGTATAATCGAATGTATCCAAGGTTGCCACTCTTTAATCATATTAATAACTTTCAAATGTGGACAAAAACTCAAATTTATGAATTTTTCTACACCTGTTTCCATCTCATTTCTTTATCCGATCGAAATTTATTTGTGCATTCTGATACGAGCTATAAAGCTTATAGCACCATCTGTTAACAGCTTTTATAACTTTTTATGAAATTCTTACAACTTTCACGGTATAAATACGTTTGTTTCATTCTTATGTCGATCTTTATAGTCGAAATTCTACATTTTGAAATCAGGTACTACTTTCGTGGACACCTGTAAAAGAGCGTGACTGCTCTGGTACAGAGTGTCGTCACTCTCTCTAATAGGTCCAAGTCTCAGAAACCTTACTATAATTTCTTGCCATACCGATTTTTTAGATTATTTTCAAAAGATATGCAAAGGTACATTTTGTCCTTACATCAAGTAATTGCAGCTAGTGCAAAACTTTTTACCTTAACATATGTGTAATTAATAAGCTGCAATTCGTACTGTGGAAAATACTGTGAATCGTACGAAAGGCCATTGTTAAGGAGTAGCCCAACTAGTGAACAATACTGGTTGTGATCTTTTTAAACGTTACCTTGATTTCGAATGAACTGTGAGTTCACCGAGAATTTTCTCCGCATAAAATAATGAATCCTAAAGCTAAACCTTCCGGGTAAAAAAATAACTGATGTTGAGACTATGGGCCGGTTTCATCACACCAAAATACACTGCAAAAATTCTGATGTTGAGAGTGCGCAGCTTTAACTTCCCATTCGTAGTATCCAAGACTTACTTGAAAAGATATAATAATGTTATAACCAAATATAACTACAAAGCTTCTTTGGGAATCGTAAAAGTCCTGAGACAGATTTAGTTCCCTTCTAAAGGCTATAGGGCGGGGGGTGGTGTAGGGGGGTGGGGTAGGGGGGTGGGGGGGGGGGTCAACGGCGAGTCATCGGAACTGACGTCGGCTATGGCCTTTATGAAGAATACGTCCCACCTGAAGTGATCGGGGAAACAACCAAAAACCGATATTGGATGACCAGATCGAGAACGTAGGATCGGGCAGTGCTTATTTAAGCTGTGTTGTGTTGTATGGACCCAGCAGTCGCCGTTGCTGTTGTTTTATTAATTAAGCTATTATTTATTGATTTCTTTTAAATATTTAACCTGAAGTTACCAGATCGTCACAACACGAAATTCTTATACAGGTTTACGGAAAGTAAAGTCAAAATGGAATAATTATCTACAAATAAAATAAAGTTGTGTGCTTCTAACCCATTGCTTAGCGCTAATACCGAGGACAACTGAATGCAATTTCTGTGGTGAAACAATATGTGTCCTTTGCAAATAAAATATTGATTAATTTTTTCGGTTTTAGGGCGTATAGAGGCGTGGTCAGTAGCCTACCAATATCGATTCGTGTTGACCAGTTGTTAATTCAACAGAGAAACAATGTGCTGTGATGTAACGACACACATAGCGCAGAATATCTGTCCTGCACTTCAAAACTGTTCTCTGAACGCAGTCTACCGATAAACTCGTACTGCGTGGGACTTGAAGACGCAATCTCTCTCGGTAGTTCATTCGTTAACTGCCACTCCTTGCCTTAGGCGCGTCCACACTATGACACATGGCAAGGTAAGGCAAGGTCATATGGAAAAGTCAGCTGGTAAAGTCACTTGGCTCCACCGAAAATTCACTGCGTCCACATAAGAAATGGAATTCAGTGACAAAAAGTTAACCAACGAGGATCTACTTGTTGCCGGCACTGCAGTAATAATGGTAGAAAGTGAATCGAGTCGTGAACGACTCAAATGATAGTTTTGGATACGGCACACTCTCCGCGATAGAACCACATATACATGCAGTGACTTGATGAATGATTTACTAATGGACGATGCAGATGAGTTCAATCTCGAGTATAGAAGTGAGGGCGATTCCGGAACTTTTTTCCGAATATCGACTAGTGTTTTGGAGTGTTCTCATGTTTTGAGCGTTCTCATTTTGATAGGACTGAAAATCAGAATGAGTAACAAATCATTTCGATGAGCTATTACAGCCAGTGGACGTTTAGAGCTTACACTGCGGGATTTTGGCAACAGGAGACTCTTTTTGTTAATCTCTATTGGAAGATGCCCCGCTAGATTAATTATTTTTGTATTAATTTCTTCCGTGTCAACACGAAAACCAATCGCTATTTCCGTGATCCTATCTTGCATTTTATTACGATCTTCGTATTATTCTAATTTAAAATCCCACAAAACATATCCAGGGTGTTATGCTCTATTAATGCAAAGGTTTACTTGATCAAATATTCCACTTACTTTTTCGGAATTCGCGCTGCTTATATTGATGTATTACTACCTACGTTTCGGCGCCCAACCTGGGGCCTTCATCAGGGCTGTTTAGAAGTGAAGTATCACTTTTGAAGGTTTTCACACCACTCCGGTTGGGCACCGAAACGTCGGTAGTAATACATTGATATAAGCAGCACGAATCTCGAAAAAAAGTGGAATATTTGATTAATATGATGCCTGCTAAAAGCGTAAAATATTGTACAGGGATTTACTTGTTAGTCCACTCTATCTTTAAGGTGTAGTGTCAATTGAAGCCAAACAACACGTCTCCACTAAACGCTCTCTTCACAAATTGCATGGTCTGCTTTGAAGTGAACCGACACTTGTCGGATGTGAGATGGCAAGCGACATGGCACGTTTTTGCTATATGCCCCAGCCCATCACATATGTCCATACTAGGCACGCTATGCCACAGGGTCTTGCCTTATGGCATAGTGGGGACGCGCCTTATTTTAGATTCGAAACCGTGTCCTGAATCCAATGTACTGTAGTTTGATGTAACAGTGATAGGACAGTGGAGGAAACATTATTTCACGGAAATCTCGATATTAGTGAATCGCCGGTACTGGCTGAGGGAAGATTCCACATGAATACCTGGTAGAGTTTCAGATGGAGGTGGCCGCTAGAGAACCGACTGAAACTCGCATCTGCATGCACGCAGGTTCAACCGAACTGGTGTTATTAAGGATTACAACCGCAGCAGTCTCACTGCGACGTGCGTAGAGAATCAAGTAGCCAGGCCGGTGGTGGAACTCGGATTATTTTTTGCCGTCTGATGGAGTCTTAATTCGCCGGCCGAGTCGCTGTCACTGGACGGAGATTAGCTGCCGGCCCGGGATCGCTCATTTGCATTGCTAATTCCCGACTAATTATGTCCGGAGAGCGGGGTTAGCCAACACAACAGGTTTCAGACCGGGCGAGATGTTGAACCCGCCACCGTCGCTGGTCTTGGCCCAGTGACGTCACCGCACTATGTACTCCCCAGCCGGTCCAGTACATCTGAGATTTCTTACTGTCGAAAAGTGAAGATTATTTTCTAAGACTTCATAGTATTTGGAGGAAAATTAAGCCAAAAGTAAACATTTTCATGCAACAAATTGCTGTAATGGTCAGTTTTCTTGTCACCGAGCGTGATGGGTGAGCGGTTAAAGATCTGGCTTCGCATTCGGGAGGATGCCGGTTCGAATCCCAATCACTCCAAGCGAATGTCATGATGCTTCCTTCAAAATGCTATGGCCGAATTCCTTCTCGTTCCTTGTCCCCAATCTCATCCTGCCCCTAAGACCACGACGTCGACGTGACGTAACGCTACAAGTAAAAATAAAATATAAGTGCCAAGAGGGAGGGAAGAAGGGGTTTGGTAGAAAGCTACACTGGGTAGCGTGGGTGGGAGGGGACATTCGAGCCAAGCTTCGTAGATTTTCATTCATTTTGTCACATATAAAATAAGGTGCAAAATATACAAAAACATGTGTGTATTTATTTCTGTCATTTAATTATTTCAGTATATTAGATACCCTGTATACTGACTGTGCCACCCGTGCGTGTCACTTGAAGACATAAAGTTCGGGTTGTACGGGGCTGGCGCATTTGAGCTAACCGACAAGTGACGTCGCTCCGAGAAAAATTAGACACTTAGCACTTTCAAATTCGATATCAGATGTTACACGCGATGTTCTACCCCAGAGACAGCTCAGGTCATTTCGATGTTTTTTAAAAAAGGCTGTCTTGATTTGAATAGCCCGCATCTCACCCCCAACACCGCTCATTGATGAAATAATCTAATTTTGTTCTGTCAAGTGAATTTAAGTGCATAGTTAATTACAGTGCTCGCTGAAGTGTTATTTCAACTTCAAAGTATGGTGTGAAGTGTTGCTATGCAATAAACTTTATATGAGTTATCGGAAATGTTATGTCAATAAACAATACGGTGTCTATGAGCTATTGAAATGTTTTAAACAGGACAAAGAATCATTCTCTGGTAACGTAGAAAGACAAGTGCCAGTGCCTCAGCACAAGAAAACACAAAACAGGGTATCTTCTTAGGATTTTTTTTTTTTGTGATAGGTATATTTCTTTTCTATTTTATCAATCAATAAACAATAATGAATAGGATGAGGAGAATGTTTTTAGCAACACCTAAAGAAGAAAAGGTTCTCAGACTGTACCTGAGGAAGAGGTTTTTCCAATAATTGATCCTCTGCAAGAGCTGTTAGTGACGCCATATCATTCAGAATACTTGTAATTACAGAAAATTATATAAAGCAAATCTTGGTCGCGTTCGTTATATAATGAAGGAAGGTGATTTTTGCAGAAGCTGCATTAGTGAAGCCACGTAGTTTATGCACGATACCTAACATCCAGACTCCTATCTATTATGCATATCACAAACTCAAGGAAGCCTATGTTCACAAGGCAGTTACTGCGATGGTAGGAAAATACATTCTGACATTCGAATTTTTCTGTAAACATTTTATGTTAATACTAGTTATTACCCACGACTTCGTACGGGTGGACTTAGAATTTTATTGCTAGAATGCTGGAAGTTGTGTAAAACTGACTGTGAAATAAAAAAAGCCTGAGCAAGCGATATAACATTATACAGAATTATACACGCTATCCGTCTATCACCGTCGGTTAGTTTTCAAAATTTCATTTATTATTTATCCCTAAAAACGTATGCTATGTCCTTCCTAATGTATTTTCTGGTCAAATTTCATCAAGATCAGCTTATCCGTTTAGTAGTGAAGACGTAATAAAGAGACAGAGGGATATAGTTACTTTTGCATTTATTATAAGCCCGTCCCAACCACATTAGTACAAGTATATATGCCAACGTCACAGGAAGATGACGAAGAAATAGAAAAAATATACGCTGAAATTGAAGAATTAATCCAATATGTGAAAGGGGAGGAAAATCTAATAATCATGGGTGACTGGAATGCAATAGTGGGAGAAGGAAAAGAGGGGAATACTATAGGAAGTTTTGGTCTAGGAGAAAGAAATGAGAGAGGAAGCAGGTTGCTAGAATTTTGTGAAAGATATAAGCTAGTAGTGGCGAACACACTGTTTAAGAACCATGCAAGAAGAACATACACCTGGAAACGTCCTGGGGATACAGGCAGATATCAGCTAGATTATATCATGGTCAAACAGAGATTCAGGAATCAAGTTCTAGACTGTAAAGCGTACCCAGGAGCAGACATAGACTCGGACCATAATTTGATAGTAATTAAATGCAGGCTGAAATTCAAGCGAATAAGGAATCAGCATAAGCAGAACAGACTGGCAGTGAATAAGCTCAAACAATCTAGCACAAGAAAAAAATTTGCAGAAATGGCAGACTTACGTTTAAGAAGTAACTGTGAAAGGAGCTCAACCGAGGACGAATGGAATGCATTAAAGACCGAAATAATGAAAGCTGGCAAAGAAACATTAGGCTTTAGGGAACAAACTGCCCGAAAACCTTGGATCACAGAAGAAATTTTGGAGCTGATGGATCAGAGGTGTAAAGGTAAGCGCTTGTTGGCTACCGTTAAGAAAACGTGAGTTGCCAAAAAAGGGAGGGGGGAATTAATATTAATTCTGAAATAATTCCTGAAAATGGAAAATACATATAATATTGATGCTATAAGGGGATCTAATAGGTTACTAACTAGAACCATGAATTTCAGACACAAAATAAAACCTCATTTATTGAGTCTTATGGCCTTACAAGGTCGGGTAGTAATTAACGTTACGTTAAACACAATTAGATCAGCAAAAACAAGCAATACCCGACGTTTACAATTCGCCGGAGTAAGCAAACAAAACTGAATGAAATATCTCAAACAAGTAATAAAAACAGCAAAGTTAACATGGCAACACAGGCCATCAAATTGAAGATAACATTTTACTGTACAAAGGAAAATCCCAGGGGGCGCCGTATAAAGTGAATGAAAAGCATCAAAATTGAATTAACAAACAGCAAGAATTCAGCTAGCTCAGAATTTAAGTGACGGGAGCAGAGTCTTAACCCAGGCGTCGCTTAAGGGCACATAAGTCTGTTAAAATCCACTGAATAGTGACCGTCGTTTCTGGTACATTACCATAGAATCATCGCCGTGATGGTGAGCGACAAACACAATGCCACTGCAGCAATGGAAGCTAAATAAGCGGCTACGCCCGCGTTATTAGCATAACTTCCAAATAATGGCAAGCACGCCACTCAACATCTCGCTTTCCCAAAGCAAGAAATGATCAACCACAATGATCATCAGAGAGCGTGCCGGCTAGCACGTCTGTTCACCAGCTCGTCTTGGACCCAAGTCACGTCCGTTCATCAGCTCGTCTTGGACAGAAGTCACGTCCGTTCATCAGCTCGTCTTGGACAGAAGTGATGTCTAAAATGGCTCCTTCTTCTTCCTCGGCTAGTTGCTCGCCACATGTAAAAGAACTCCACGGAATTAGTATTGTAGACCCCAACAAATGTTCAGGATTGGCTATCTACACATTTCCGTCGTCACGTGTTTAATATCATGCGTCGCATTCGCCGCCTCTTCGCGCGTTTCCTACGTGGCCTTCGGGGTAGTAGCGGGGTAGGGGTAGGTCACCGCCCGATTTCGAACGGGACTCAAGCCGGGCTGTCCCGGCGCCATCGAGTCGCCTCGCCTGCTCCATTGTTCCTCTCTCAACCGCCGAAATGGCAGTTTCTAGCCTTCGATATTCAGCCCTTCTGAGCCATGCGTTTACAGAAAAATTGATTTACAATAAAATATACCTTTTGCCGCCCTGGTTTTAAACATACATTTAACCTATCCAGACAACCCTCATTATTTACAATTAATTACACGTTGCAAGACTAAATAATTAATAAATTTGAATATAACAAAAAAGGAATTATGAATATAAATAATAATAATTTAATTATATTCATTGTGGGTGACGCTGTCACACCACAATATACCTGCTACCCAATCAAAATAAAATTATGCCAATAATTTTATTTGAACTATTCTAACCCTACAGTTGCATCAAAATCATTGCCTACACTATAGTTTCATGGTTCCAGCTCACTCGAACTATCGCATACATGTGACCTCTTTAAATATGTAAACACGACACGTGACTCTGGTTAACATAAATAATGAAATGTCTTATCCTAATATGCAAAGTAAAACATCATAAAACATTGACAGGTACATAGATGTAAATGAACGACAAAATAGATCTGTTCAATCAATAAACAAAAAAATGATGTAAGCACAAGATATTAACATTAAAACTAGACAACTCAATTAATTATTTACAACGGGCTATGCAAATCTAGCACATGTGTTGAAGTTAGATATAGCAACAACAAGAATAAAGAATGCACCGAATGTCCATTATCAAGGCCGACACAAGTATGCCGAAACCACATAACATGAAAATCAAATGGAAAAGAAAAATCTCCGCGAATTTACATAATTTAATCCTTCCGCGAATTTACATAATTATCCATACAATACAAAAGAAAGACGGTTCTCGCAAAATGAACTATATTATGCTTTCCAAACTACAGTCGTAGCAAAGACATTATAGCGGTGAAACCAAGCGATCAGCTGTTTCCACTTTGCCCGCTCTGTTGTTGTCAGTGAGCGCTGTCCCGTTAAGCTTGCGGCTCAGGCTACCTGTTTTCGTTTAACCTGATTGCAATCCTTCCAGGAAAACTGGCGGTCGGCACAGCTGCTATTCCAAACATCTGAGCGTCCTTTACCTGTTCTCGCTGCGTTAGCGCTACGCTTGTTAGGCAATTACGTGTCTCAAGACTGACACTCTTACTTTCTAAAGATATGCTCTATGTTATTACCTAACTAAATGTACATTGATCCTTAAGTTATATTTACAAACATCCGTCCAGGAACTTGTAGCCTATGCTGTGTGAAACGGGCGCAAATTCCGGGCATTATGCGGGCCGAGCTCCGTTCTGCCGTCGGTCAGCATGTAGCAGTTTGGGGAAATAATCCGCGCTACTGAGAACGGTCCCGAATACAGCAGAAAGAATTTGGAAATTAATTTTCGCTGTGCGTCAGACGGGGTCATAGTCCTAAGTAGCACCTGCTGCCCGACGCTAAACATTTGCGTCCGCAATCCGTCGTGCTTGCGTTGCCGCTTCGTCGCTTTCTCTACCAAGAATTAAATTTTACATTGATACGAATCAGACGCAGTCTCATCCCGCACGAAACGATCGCGAGTTTCTCATTAGCATCGGCATAGCTTTGGCTTTGACTGTGGTGCTGTCGTCAAGTTTCTCGTCAGTATCGGCATAGCTTTGGCTTCCGTGATGGCGTCAAGTTTTCCTTTTTCCCGCATTTTGTCGGTTGGGTTCTGTGGTATGAGATTTTTCTCGTCAGCTGATGCGCATATAGCTCTTCCTCCGTTATTCAAATTGCCTTCGCGTTCCGTGGTGTCTTGCATCGGTTTGGAACTATTTATTCCGAGGCTCTGCTCACAGGCCTCATGTTTCCAATGCAACACCTCCGGAACCAAATTTCTCACCGTCTTATTTCCCCAATCCAGAATGACTTGACGTTTTGCTAAGAGGTCGCATCCAACGATCACATCTTGCGTCAAACCGGGTACTATAAGTAGTGGCAACATTAACTCGCTACTCGCGATTCTCACGGGGATTAGCGCTTGCGTGCTAACGATCTTTTCTCTCTTTCCTATTGCAGGAACCACCGTAACTTGCGTTGTGGGAATTACTTTGAGCCGCGGATTCTTATCTTTCAAGCGTAGCAGAAATTTCTTAGACATTACGGAGACAGACGATCCCGAGTCAATTAAAATATTCGCCCGTATGCCATATGCAATAATATCTACACGGGGACACTTCGCGCGTGCCATGAGGCTGTCGCCGGATACCATATCTTCTTCTTCGTCGATATTTTCCGGTCCTTCGCCGCGCCAATATTCCAAACTGCCGAGGCAAATGCTGTCGGCGTTTGCAGCGTCCCCCGAAAAAATCTCATTGTGACGGCGGGGAGTTAGACGCGTTGCTAACGCCGCCCACATTCTTCTCTGTCGCCTTTGCACATATTTCCGGTTCCGCGTTTTCAATCGAGATCGCGTTCACTGGAAATTCTTGCGGGTACGCGGATCGGTTGTTTCCCGACCGCTGATGATTTTTATCATCCTTCCACTGTGCATTTCCGTTCTTCCATTTCTTCCCTCCATTACGATTGCCGGAATTTTTATTGGAAGATTTCCCATTCTGTCCATCAGCATAGGAAGCTTTATTGCCGCCATGCGGTCGCTTAGACTCGCTTTGCGCTTCGCCATGGTTTCGTTCCGCGTCTTGTCTCGCCAGATTATCGGCCATCTTCCCGATTCTGTCAAGGTTACCGACGGTTTCTAGCAATTCTGGTATCGTACGAATGACCACGGGGTTAATGAGTGACTGCACTTGTGGACCAAAGTGCGCGATCACCATCTCTATGAACTCTCCGTCCGTCATTTTGTCGTCGAATTGCCTACACTGCACCAGCAAAGTTTTCACGTAGCTTTCCATCGAATAATGCCACTTTGGAATGTACCTTCCTTGGTACAGCTTTATTCTCGCCTGGTTCTGGATCTTTTTCGACCAGAAGGTCTCAAGAAACAGGACTCTGAACTCGGCGTAAGATAAGTTAGTTTCGGATGCAATTTTCAGCCAGAGTCTGTCTGTTTCTGAAAATGATTCCTCGACTAACATAAGCTTCATGGAATCAGGCACTCCTTTGATTTCAAAATACCGCTCCATTTCGGTAAGATAAATCCTAGGATTTACGTCTTTGCGAGACCCAAAACGTGGCAACTTAAGCTCGATATTAGCTGCTGCGTACTGTGCGTAATTCGCGTGAACAATACTCCCGCTAGCGTTGGAATTACTCACTTCCTTCATCTTGGATTCCAACTGCGCCAGCTTTGAGTTGGTGTTCTGCACGAGTGTTTGCTGTGACGCTTGCAAATCCTGTTGTGCCGTTTTCACTTGTTCAACCGAACTTGTGACCTCCGACATCTTTGCATTTACAGCCTGCAAGCTTCGTTCAGTATTATCCTTAATCTCGTGGACAAATTCCGAGATCTGACCGAGACTCTGGTGGCTTTCTTGCCGCACGTGCTCGACAGATTTTTCGGTCGCGTCCAAACGCTTCGAGATTTCCGCGCTTGATTCCTGCAATGCAGTGCATGTTGCCTGAATCGTATCTGTGCGTCTCTCCAACACTGAAACATTCGCTCGCATCTCCGATTTGAATGCACTCATTTCACGGGTCATTTCCTCGCGAAAAACGGACAATTTTCCGTCCATGCCCTTCAATAAAGCACTTTGTGATTCAAATTTTTGACTTAACTCCTCCCTTAATGAGACAGAACTTTGACTTTGTGCATCTAATTTCTGATTTTGCGAAGCCATTTGCTTAGTTATCTCCTCCCTCAATGAGACAGAATTTTGACTTTGTGCATCTAATTTCTGATTCAATTTCACCAGCATTTCAAATAGCAGGTTTTGGTCTTGGGGTTGCGCGGTCGCCGGTGGCAATTCTGCCGTTATTTGCGACGCACCACGTGTTTCCTGATCTGGTTGCGTGGGTGGATTTTGAACGGTTTCATTGTCTGGGGTTGGAAAAATTCCTAACTGTTCCCCATCTAATGATGCATTTGAGTGAATGCTGCGCGTACTAGGAGTATCATTGCACTCTTCGTCCGCCAACGGCATTTCGTGTACTTCCGGTGCTTGATCCATCGCGTTAGTTTGCTCGGAAATTTTATGAACAATAGATTGATCTGCCCTATTAATGGTGCGCGATCTCAACTTCATAGATTTGATCGTAAGATACAAAATTTCAACTCCGAACAATTTGAACAATCGACAACAAACAAAATACAACCGGCACGATTTTACTCGAAAAGTACAGCATTAAACAAATTTCGCGCATAAATCCCTTCAGCATGAAATAAAACCCATCCAAAATTAAACAACAAGGAAAAACAACGATGTTTCATGCGACACAAATACCTCAACACATGAGCAAAATCAGCATAAAGAAAATCTTAACTTTTACCATGCATTAAAATTTCAAAAGCACTGACTCTATCTTTAATTTTAAACTAACCATGCTTGATGCAAGTGAACGAAAATATACTTGAACAACTGATTGAAATAAATCACACATTTAGATTTAAATCAAGCATGGCAAACAAAGCAAACAAATTTCAACATAAAATTTATTCTAACATAATAAAATGAATCAACACAGGTCACATCCATGGATTTTTTAGACTTGTGAAATTCTCAAAATAATTTCGACTTGCAAAAGCCCGAAACGTTGGGTGCCAATTGTAAAGAGACCATTTGTTGGCTACCGTTAAGAAAACGTGAGTTGCCAAAAAAAGGGAGGGGGGAATTAATATTAATTCTGAAATAATTCCTGAAAATGGAAAATACATATAATATTGATGCTATAAGGGGATCTAATAGGTTACTAACTAGAACCATGAATTTCAGACACAAAATAAAACCTCATTTATTGAGTCTTATGGCCTTACAAGGTCGGGTAGTAATTAACGTTACGTTAAACACAATTAGATCAGCAAAAACAAGCAATACCCGACGTTTACAATTCGCCGGAGTAAGCAAACAAAACTGAATGAAATATCTCAAACAAGTAATAAAAAAAACAGCAAAGTTAACATTGAAATAACATGGCAACACAGGCCATCAAATTGAAGATAACATTTTACTGTACAAAGGAAAAATCCCAGGGGGCGCCGTATAAAGTGAATGAAAAGCATCAAAATTGAATTAACAAACAGCAAGAATTCAGCTAGCTCAGAATTTAAGTGACGGGAGCAGAGTCTTAACCCAGGCGTCGCTTAAGGGCACATAAGTCTGTTAAAATCCACTGAATAGTGACCGTCGTTTCTGGTACATTACCATAGAATCATCGCCGTGATGGTGAGCGACAAACACAATGCCACTGCAGCAATGGAAGCTAAATAAGCGGCTACGCCCGCGTTATTAGCATAACTTCCAAATAATGGCAAGCACGCCACTCAACATCTCGCTTTCCCAAAGCAAGAAATGATCAACCACAATGATCATCAGAGAGCGTGCCGGCTAGCACGTCTGTTCACCAGCTCGTCTTGGACCCAAGTCACGTCCGTTCATCAGCTCGTCTTGGACAGAAGTCACGTCCGTTCATCAGCTCGTCTTGGACAGAAGTGATGTCTAAAATGGCTCCTCTTCTTCCTCGGCTAGTTGCTCGCCACATGTAAAAGAACTCCACGGAATTAGTATTGTAGACCCCAACAAATGTTCAGGATTGGCTATCTACACATTTCCGTCGTCACGTGTTTAATATCATGCGTCGCATTCGCCGCCTCCTTCGCGCGTTTCCTACGTGGCCTTCGGGGTAGTAGCGGGGTAGGGGGTAGGTCACCGCCCGATTTCGAACGGGACTCAAGCCGGGCTGTCCCGGCGCCATCGAGTCGCCTCGCCTGCTCCATTGTTCCTCTCTCAACCGCCGAAATGGCAGTTTCTAGCCTTCGATATTCAGCCCTTCTGAGCCATGCGTTTACAGAAAAATTGATTTACAATAAAATATACCTTTTGCCGCCCTGGTTTTAAACATACATTTAACCTATCCAGACAACCCTCATTATTTACAATTAATTACACGTTGCAAGACTAAATAATTAATAAATTTGAATATAAAAAAAAGAATTATGAATATAAATAATAATAATTTAATTATATTCATTGTGGGTGACGCTGTCACACCACAGAGGAGAAGGTACAAAAATGCTCAGGATGAAGCAGGAAGAGAGCAGTACAGGCAATTTAGAAATCAAATAAATAGGAAATGCAAAATAGCAAAAGAAAAATGGCTACAAGAAAAGTGTGAAGAAGTAGAAAAGGAAATGGTCGTAGCAAAAGTAGATGTTGCATATAGAAAGATCAAACAGAATTTTGGAGAAATGAAGAAAAGAGGTATGAACATTAAAGCTGCCGATGGGAAACCTCTTTTAAGCTCAGAAGAAAGAGCTAATCGATGGAAGGAGTACATTGAGAAACTGTATGATGGGGACGTCTTGAACAATAGTGTATTGGAAAAGGAAGGCGATGTCGACATTGATGACTTAGGAGATCCTGTTTTGAGAACAGAATTTAATAAAGCTCTGAATGACTTGAAAGCAAATAAGGCAGTTGGTATTGATGAGATCCCTGCAGAACTTCTTAAATCTCTAGGAGAGGAAGGAATCGAAAGATTATTCAAGCTGATATCAAAAAGTTATGAAACAGGAGAAATTCCAACTGATTTTAACAAAAATATCATCTTCACACTTCCAAAGAAAGCACAAGCCGACAAATGTGAGAATTATCGTACAATTAGTCTAACATCACATGCTTCAAAATTACTAACCAGAATAATATACAGAAGGATGGAAAGGGTAGTAGAAGAGATAGTAGGTGAAGATCAGTTTGCGTTTAGGAAAAATCGTGGTACAAGGGAAGCAATTCTGTCTTTAAGATTAATACTTGAAGGGGGGATCAAGAAAAACAAAGATACTTTTATGGTATTTGTTGATTTAGAAAAAGCTTTTGATAATGTTAGGTGGGACAAGATGTTCAAAATTTTAAAGAAGTCAGGTCTAAAGTATCGAGATAGAAGAATACTCTATAAACTATATAAGAATCAAGTGGCTGTAATAAAAGTAGAGAATCACGAGAGACATGCATCGGTTAAAAAGGGTGTGAGACAAGGTTGTAGTCTATCCCCGTTAATATTCAACTTGTATGTAGAAGAAGCAATGAAGAAAGTCAAAGAAAAATTTCCATGCGGCATACGTTTTCAGGGAGAAAATATCAGTATGCTACGATTTGCTGACGACATTGTCTTGTTAGCAGAGAGGGCTGAGGATATTGAGAAGTTATTGAATGGCATGAACAAAATACTGAAGGAAGATTTTGGACTGAATATAAATCAAAGTAAGACAAAAGTGATGAAATGTAGCAGAAATGATACCAATAGTAGCAGATTAAATATAAAAATAGGATCGGATGCTATAGGATTAGTGAGTGAGTTCTGTTACTTGGGAAGCAAAATTACAACCGATGGCCGAAGTAGGAAGGATGTTAAAAGCAGAATAGCACTGGCAAAAAGAGCCTTCATGAAAAAGAGAAACCTTTTAGTTTCAAATATTGATCTGGGAATTAGAAAGAACTTCTTAAAACTCTATGTGTGGAGCACAGCACTTTACGGTAGCGAAATGTGGACTTTAGGAATACCGGAAAGAAAGAAACTTGAAGCATTTGAAATGTGGTGCTACAGAAGAATGCTAAAAATTAGGTGGACAGACAAAGTAAGAAATGATCGAGTTTTGGAAATGATGGGTGAGAAAAGAAGTTTATGGAAGAAGCTTACAGAAAGAAGAGACAGGCTGGTAGGTCATATTTTGAGACATGCTGGATTGGTTAATTTGTTAGTGGAGGGAACAGTCGAAGGTAAGAACTGTAGAGGTAGACAGAGATTAGAATATATGAAGCAGATATATGAGGACGTGGGTTGTAAGGGGTATGTAGAAACTAAAAGGTTAGCACAGGATAGAAAGGGATGGAAGATTGCATCAAACCAGTCTAAAGACTGATGACAGCAAAAAAAAAAAAAATATTAGTGCAAATTGGTACACACTGAACTGCGGTAGCGCTCTTTAAAAGCATTATTTTCAGCGAATGCGATTATTGTTTGTTGTCTATGATGGATGGATGGATTTTATCTATTTTTAAGGGGATAATATGCTTCATTCATTGAACGTGTCCTTCAGATAAGATTTAAGCCATATGTTAATAGCAACACCATCATATTCTGCTCCGCCAGTTAGATGATGTGGATTATTACGTACAACCACACTTTCATATCCGTTAATTAATCAGGCTTTCATTTACAGCAGATCTGATGACGCTGTTGAGGTTTACAAGTCGGAAATGCTGCAGAAAATATTAAGGGAAGTCGTCAATGGTTTCTGCTCTCGTAAGCTCACTATGCCGAAGTTGTGCTACGTTTGTAAGTTTTTTCCTTGAGTATTAAATTCATGTGTAATTATTGGAGTCATTTGCAGATATTTAGAAGAGTGACAATGGCAACATAATTGAATATTGTTACAATGTAGTGAAACTGTACAATTAATGGAAGGATTTATTTTGGTTAATGTTGTGGCGGTTTGCCGGGGAGGTAAGGGTGAAAACCTTTTACTTCTTTTTATAATTTAAAGAAACCTTAGGCTGCTAATTTATTGGGTACTCATAATGGCGTACAGACGAGGCTTATTTATCGTTAACATTGACACATTGAAATATGGTAAAAAGAACTATGCAAAGCCTCTTCTTACAATTGCCAACACATATCAACAAATAAACAAAGCATTAAAACACAACCACCTGTAAATTAATCTTTAAACAAACTCCCAATGTTAATTGGCAAGCAAGAAAGCTACACACTTGATTTGTTTAAAAGAAAATTCCCTTCACAATGATCGGGAATCATAAATCAAACACAGTATTGACATTAACAATGGATAATTTATATTATCCACCAAGTGTGGCTTTAAGAAAGTCTGCCCCAGCTAGCTCAATATTTGGGGGTGCGAGAACTCCTAATCATTCAGTGGTCGTTACAGGGCTGTACTCAATGACCGAATAAAAGTACCACACTGCACTTGTAGAATTTTTACCGTGACGGAAATGTGTTTCCCGCGACGGCGGAATTACTATAGCCCCTTGGCTATGGCGGGCAATGCACCACGTCCGTGCAAGCGTAATGGATGCGTGCACAGTGACCTCACTGTACAAGACACGCTTATTGACCCTCAGGTGCGAAGCCAAGACCGAGCGATCTCCAGCTTCGGAAGATCCGCTCCTTCTCGTCTGAAGGCTCGGAGCCAAGTCTTCTCCAGCGTCCGCCGGAAAAAGCCTCCTCACGTCGCTCGTGGTTTACATAGAAAAAATACACCATCATTACAAAATGCAAAGGAAAGTCTCTCTCGATTGGTTCTGCCATTTTTAAGCTCCTCCCTTCGGCTGTCACGATAGGCGAACCTTGTCTTTCTTGATTCGTGTGAACTCGGGATAGCCTCGGACTTTTTCGTCACCTGTGACCTCCAAAACTCCCCGTTCGTAGACCTGGGGCTTGTGTAGTTTGTTCACCTCAGTTTACCGTTTCCCCGGAGCCAAGGGATTATACGCTTGACCAACTGCGTGAGAAGGGTAGCTGGTGTCCATTGTCCCTGGCCGCCGCCAGCCTGTCGCGACCCTCTGGCGCGTCTAGCTCAGGTGCCACAAACACACTGACAATCCTATCCGATAATTCCTTTCTTATTCTTTTTATATATAAAAATATGCAAAATAATATATATAAAAATGTACGGAATGACCCATATTTGGTCATTCTGCTACAATGTACGTTCTCATATGATAGGAGTACTTACTTTTTGTCAAGCGAACTATACTTCAATTTAAATTAGTTTAAATTTAAGAGTACATTAACGTATTTGCTGTAAAGCTGCTAACGTACACTTTTATCCAAAGTCTTCTCACGATGAAGGGTAATATAAAATAAAAATCTATCACTAAGAACGTGGAACATAGGTTGACCACAGTTTCGTGGATGGTTATTTTTTTCCTTTTTTTTACCGTAGTTCCCCCGACTAAAATCTATGAATATTATATTCCAGCTCCCATCATTTGCAATTTCTTTGTCAACGTTAGGTGCATTCAAAAAGCAATAATAATTGTTGATAAATTAGTGTATTTACTGTTTCAGACTGTATAACCACTATACAATATCTATTACTTGCTTGCTTTCAAAAGTTCGGTGTCCAGCCCCTGGTTCAAATCTCGGTGAGCCCAGGAATTTGTATGAGTCATGTCTGATGATATGAGCTACGCCAGGATGTTATGTGGTTCGAATTGCCCTTTAAGTTGTAGATCCAATCACGACAGAGGCAGAATTAGCGCCAAATAGTAAATCTGTCACCATATCGCAAGACTACACGAATTTACTTACTTCAATACTTTTCAACAATTAGTATTACCTATTGAGATTTCACTGTCATACCAACCGGACTGCAGAGGAGATTCTTAAATATCTCACCCGCATTTTAAACTTTGATAAGGTTTCTACGCTGCTTCTTCTAAAGTTTCTTGCAAAGATCTATGTCACACGCGATATTGATTGCTCTAGTGATCACGCAGAGAACTTTGGATATTTTCTGTGCGCGAGAGCACAGTTGGCTTCAGAAACATGTCCTGCTGTTGAAACGTTTCCAGTTGAACGGGTCTCGCGTGGAGCTGTGTTGCTGCTCGATCAAGATAACGCTAACCGGTCCGTCATCTCAGCGATTATTCCGGTCATCATACATCTTGAGTTGGAGCCATCCCCCAATAAAACAGCCTCTGTAATTTTCGGGCATTCTTCATCTTGATGGACCACTCACTGTACAAAACAATGTTTGTCGCAGTACGACAGAACAGCACATTTTATATCTAACGACAAGTACTCTAACCTTGGAGCTGCACGGAAATCGTTGTGGGACCGTAGTTACAACTGAAACTGCTAATCCCACCATACAGATAAAATTATTCTTTTTAAGCTATCTTCAAGATACACTACTAAATGACACTTGTTTCACGGCTCGACATAAAAGTGTTCGGGGACTGGATACGAATCAAGAGAGAAATCGTAAATGATCTGCAACGTTTCGGAAAAGTCTTCAGCCCCGATCATCAAGTAATTGTTCGTCAGATTTACACCCGACGGTAGGAGCAGTTGGGGTGTCGAAATGGCAAACTTTAATAATTACGACAGCATCCTGCGTAATACTCGCTAAGCAATTTATGAACTACTTGAGCCCGTCAAAAATGATTGTTTGAATCCAGTGTTCTGGCAGTTAATTTCTTTACAAGGCTTAACCAAATACAAATGTTATTAAATAATACTCGTAACCTTGATTTTGTAGTAATACTGTGAATATTTCTTAGCTTTTTTTTTTTTTTTTTTTTTTTTTTTGCTGTCGTCAGTTTTTAGACTGGTTTGATGCAATCCTCCATTCCTTCCTATCCTGTGCTAACCTCTTCATTTCTACATACCCCTTACAAACCACGTCCTCAATTATCTGCTTCATATATTCTAATCTTTGTCTACCTCTACAGTTCTTACCTTCGACTGTTCCCTCCACTAACAAATTAACCAATCCAGCATGTCTCAAAAGATGACCTACCAGCCTGTCTCTTCTTCCTGTAAGCTTCTTCCATAAACTTCTTTTCTCACCCATCATTTCCAAAACTCGTTCATTTCTTACTTTTTCTGTCCACCTAATTTTCAGCATTCTTCTGTAGCACCACATTTCAAATGCTTCAAGTTTCTTTCTTTCCGGTATTCCTAAAGTCCATGTTTCGCTACCTTAAAGTGCTGTGCTCCACACATAGAGTTTTAAGAAGTTCTTTCTAATTCCCAGATCAATATTTGAAACTAAAAGGTTTCTCTTTTTCATTAAGGCTCTTTTTTCTAGTTCTATTCTGCTTTTAGCTTACTATTACATACATGAACAGAGAACATAACGAAAATGTTTACAAAGAATAAAAGTAGCTTCTGCGGGCCCCGATATCGTAGAGGCTAGGGTACTAACTTCACGTGCCGAGGGTTACTGGTTCGATTCCGGCAGAGGGCGTGGGTGTTTAAGGGTTGTGTGTATTGATTTCGTGTCCGTCCTGAGGTGTCTTATAATTAGTTGAAAACAATGTATTTGGACTCGAGAAACACAAAGCAATGGATGGTTCATAATCACACTTGAGTTGGTTGTGTGGTCTACGAAGCAGAAAGCCACCTAAAAAAAATAGTTTCTTAATCATTCAAAAATGATTGGTTGAACGCAGTCTTCTGGACATTCATTTCTTCTCTGCTGCATAACTG
Organism: Vandiemenella viatica; assembly: GCA_031002005.1. Lineage (NCBI taxonomy): Eukaryota > Metazoa > Arthropoda > Insecta > Orthoptera > Morabidae > Vandiemenella > Vandiemenella viatica. Next base: position 83,441,412 of record JARYHS010012519.1, read on the forward strand.
AATAGAATTGTTATTAAATAAGGCTCAAAATATGATCTTTAGTTATGTTGTGCATATTTCTTCTGTAACGATCGAATGTAAGTGAACAAAAATCAGTTGATAATTAATAAGTGGATAAGTAGAACCTACAACATATATAATAAAAAATGTTTGTTCATACATACAAAAGTCAGATATTAGAACACAGTTATCAAACCTGAAGCCCTGTACGCCAACGAAACTTTAACACTACACAGGAAAGGTGATCTAGAGAGCGTTTTGAAAGAAGAACGTAAAATTATAAGAAAGATCCTTCGCCCAGAAAAAACAGATGACGGATATAGACTTAAATCTCGAAAAGCAACAGAAACACTGTCAAACCTAGCGGCAGATATCAGGAAACGAAGATTAAGATTTTATGAACATATCCAGAGACTCCCAGCAACAAGGCTCATTCATAAAATTGTGACGTACATAGAAGAGCTAAAAACTATGCCCTAGGTCCAGCAGATCAAAAAAGACCTGGAAAAAGCCCACGTAAACTCATCAGAAATCTTAGACATACAAATGTACGGACAAAAAATTAACAAATGGGAATTACCGCCAGAAAATGAAGTCATTAAGAGACCGGGCACGAAATGGACTGAAGAAAGATAGAGAATCCACGAAAAAAATGAGAGCTCTATGGAAACTCCGAAAACAGAATCGTTAAGGCTTTGCGTGATCCAACAGGGTCAAATTGCAGATAATAATAATAAGTGGGCTTAAGCGGAATGCATGGATTTCTTTATGATTACAATTTTAAACATATCGAAGCAATATAGAACCACAAATAGGTATCTTAAAATTTTTACCTTGGTGCACTAACGACATATATCGATAAACAGTGAACAATTTTCTGTTCGTTGTTAGCCTGTCAACTAAAGCCAGGTGCGAGACGTCACAGACTAGATGACACAATGAACAAACTGGTCTTTTATTAGTATTAATTGATGATTACAGGGGTGATGCCTTAAATGTCGGTCACTTAAACGTAACCAAAACGTTGTCAATTGTAAATTCAACCTTGTGGTAATACAAGTTGCAACTTTCTACTTACAGTTTAATGGGAGGTTTTTTCAGACAGGAAAGGGCTCTGTAAAGCAAGTGTTTCTATATTGATGCTACCTGAAGTGGTATTGCATAAACGGTGTTTAAGCAATAAGAGAAACGGCGTGTTTTTATTGGACTGCACGAGAGTCGCTTCCGGCAGTAGCACCATAAAAGTTCTCTCCCGCCCCCCCCCTTTCCAAACATGGCAGGACAATAAGCTGTCTACAATTTCACAGTGGTCGGTGGCGCCTAGCAGGTGCGAATGGCAAACTGCGCTCGCCAATTAGAACGGGAGTGGTCCGCGGCGTTTTAATGGCGGCTTTCACTCCGGCTGTTTACAACCAGGCGATGATTTACGGCGAGGCGGGCCACAAAACAGCGCAGCTAACGTCAACACAGAGGCCACACCAGTCAGGTGGCTCGTAACATGTTTCGGTGAAGACTTTCATCGCCGCTTGACTGGCAGAAACCATTCGACGGACGGACAGGGCAGTGAAATCATAGCGGCCGCCGCTTCAAAGGACGGGATTTATCAATGGCTCGTGTGCGCCGCGGCCCTGTTGTGGTCCACTCGTTGAAGTCTTCGACTGTTTGGCGTAGCCGGAGGCCTCCGCGGTGGTAATATAAACGGAGAAACGAAGCACAAGTGTTTCTTGTTTATATTTACACGCCGAATATATGCGCTACTTCCGCTCCTTTTCATCGCAAGTGTAGTCAATGGCAAAACCTGTAGTCGTAACTCTCAAGCCAATGTATATATATTCTTAAAGTCACTCCCCAATCGTCTTAAATGTAGAAATCCAGTATGTCATGACAAATTTGACTCAAGATGTCAAGAAAAAATGGCGACAAAGCTGGAACTCTGCATCTGTAAAACATCAAGATATTGAAGATATTACAATTGGACTTAAGGGATTCCATCTTAAGCGATACCACTGGGCCAAACTAAATCGCCCAAGAACAGGCCACGCCAAATGCAACGCCGTGCTGTGTAAGTAGGAACTTCAGGATTCTCCTGTCTGTGACTGCGGAGCCCCTTCCTAGACAGTGCTGCCAGACACTTGGCTTTGAATATTCGTAGACGGCCGCTAAAATTTCCGTAGATTTGGTACAAAAATCCGGAGACTCGCTGACTGAAAGACTGAAACAATAATTATTGAAGAGAGAGTCGAAATTAATAATACTTTTTATTTCCAGGTCTTTAAAATTCGAAATACAAAATAATATTCTACATTGAAAGTAAGAAATAGCTCTGAACATATTTTATACATCGTTAATTTCATTACTGCTGCTGCTATGCCTAGCAGTTTTTTTATTTTTCCATAGTGACCTACATTTTCTTTGTTGACATTAAATTTGGCATATCTTCTGTAACAGGAAATGTTAAAAACTACGAACCCTTTGATTCTCGGATTTCGGTTAACCCTTCTGGGAAGGCACTGCCTTGTAAACGGTGCCAACGAGCGTATCACCATGCATAAAGAGTGCACCGATAGTTTTGTGTCTATAAAAATTGTAACCAAACAAAATATGAGCTTTATTTCAATCGTTGGTTCACACGAACGATTCCAAGGAAACGATTCACAGTTATTGTCAATTCTGTAATGCATTAACACTATACGCTCAAAGTTTAACAAAACACGAATATAAGGAAAAATCAACGAATGATTAAAAGTGTCAAAAATCCGTAGATATTTGAACAAAATCCGAAAATCCTAACTTTTCATAAAAAAATCAGTAGATCTATGGATAAATCCGTAGAAATGGCAGCACTGTTCCTAGAGTATGCAGAAAATCATCACGGAACGCCCTATAAGGAAGTACGATGGACCATTTCGTTTTCAGTGCTTCAATTTCCTTCACAGCGTGGTTGCAACAAGCGGACATCGATTTGTGAATGCTACCGATGTTCCTGTCTCTGTATATATTTATATGTATTACATTACTTGCTCAGCCATACAACAAATAAAAATAAATAAAGTCACCCGACCGATCTAGTTTCTGAGCAATTTAACGTCCGAAATGAGATCCACGTAAATAACGTAAATTGCACCGATTAAGAGGTATAAACTATATTTAATTGTGGTCGTAATGGCCTGGTGACAGGGTTCCTATTGGCTGCGCATTCCGCCCCTGTCGTAACCCCCTTAACCTAACTTAACCCGGAAGAATTACTGGATACAGGGGACCTACAGTTTAACGTGGAACCCGAAACACGAAAGCGTTCTGACTTACTTCACATAAAAAAAAGCATGCTGTGACAGAGGTGAGCATTGGGCTAAGGGCCTACAGAAATCCCTGCCGAGGCAGGGATTCGAACCGGGGACCTTTCGGTCTCCAGTTAGACATCTCAACCACTGAGCCACCAGACCACTCTGATTAAGTGGTGATTAACTGTGTAGTCTAGGCGGCCACATTCAATTTATTTATTTATCCCTTTTTATTTTAGAAAAATAAAATTTTTAAGTTAGTTTATCTTACAAATTACTTATTTCCACCGTTGTAAAAGGCATCCAGGAAATCTGAATTGAGTGACAATATTTAGTCACATATGAGATAATGGTACTATGATGATAATGGCTATGCTAGCTATTAATCACTGATATGTATATTACAGGAAATAGAATGTAAAGTAGGTATTGAGTACGTACTTGTTCGTGATGGTTATGGTTCATCAATCTCCTAGTTATTAGCATAGTATTCACTATACGGAACTTCTTGGTAATTTTCAAACCATGTCAGTAAATATACTTCCTTTCCTTATCCAAATAAACATGTTAAAAACCTGTCTCCAAAAATTCAGTAATTTTAATTGCCTTGCCTCCACCTAAAATGAGGTCTTTGTATAAGTGTAATACACTTACATGTTAACACAGGTGAGAAAATGGTCGTGAGTTCGAATTTCTCGTGTCGAAGTCAGCACCGCTGCATTCGCTATTCATAATTATATTTTGGCATGTGGTAACGCCTGACTGTAAAGTGTTTGTCAGGCGTCAATTGTTTTATTTTCAATATCCGTCAGTGTAGTTCAGTGCACTGAGGCGCCACACACTGGAGGTGGGATGGGGGAGGGGGGAGGGGGGGAGGTTGGAGGGGTGGAGGGGGTATAACGAGACAGGGCACGCAGTCTTCCGCAGTCATCAAGCCGAATTTCGGGGAGGCTCCGCCTTATAAACTACACAATTCACAAAGGAAAAATACAATATCATGCACTGAACATAGATACACGTTTCACAGACAAATGCCAACAGCTCACTTCTCCCACTAGTACAGGGTACGACCTGACAGAAAATACAAAATGCTTTGGGTCAGCAAGGGCTCAGGCTGTTATATCAAAGCTTCAAATTTGACGCTGCCAACGTTGAGTAAAACTCGTCAAGGGCTACCGACACAAAAATGCACATAATAACAAATAGGGCCCAATCACAGACTGTACGGGACCTGTAACATTAATATGATTGGTATTAGAAGCTTCTTAAAAAGTGCAACAAGTGTAGGCATATTACCGAGCATGGTGGGTGAACGGTTAACGTTCTGGCCTCGTATTCGGGAGGACGCGTATTTGAATCCCGTCCGGGCATCCAGATTTGGGTTTTCCATTGTTTCCCCAAATCACTCCAGGCGAATGCCGGGATGCTTCCTTCAAAAAAGGCCATGGCCGAATTCCTTCCTGTTCCTTGTTCCCAGTCCCATCCTGCCTCTAATGACCTTAGCTGTCGATGAGGCGTAAAGCAATACGAAAATAATAAGCGTAGGCTTATTCAATGCTGATTTCGAGCAACTATGCTAAATAAATTGAGTGATATTTCTTTCGAAGCGGTGATTCTGATTTCTAAAGTAACAAAAATTCCTCTCATTTCTGGCAACTTTAAATCAATTAACAATATTATAAATAAAACTAACTGATACATCTGGATGCCATGAATCATTTTCCTGAATTGCTGATAATATTGATAGATAAATTACGCCAAAGCTAATGACTTTTTGTGTGTTTATTGATCTCCGGAACGCGTTTCAGTTCTTTTGCAGAAGCATCTTCAACGGGTTTTCATTTTTTTATGGTCTATTGCATTTATTTTTTTCCGTCCTCAGCATCAGCGCAATAGTATTCTTGGTGAAGAGGTGAAATATCTTCATTATTCAGATGGTGCTTGTCACAGTACTGCACTTTATTCCACTGCACTATGTGTTTCTAACAAAAATAAATGCAATAGACCGTAAAAAAATGAAAACCCGCTGAAGATGCTTCTGCAGCTTGCATGTGTTCGCGACGAGCTGGGCCCTTCTCGCCCATAACTCGCTAACATCCCAATTAGTGTAGAAATGCTAGTAATCTACGTGTTTCGTCGGGAGCTGATCTAGTGATTGTTGTCGGCTAATGGTCCACACTAATTAGTGGAAATCTCGTAATTGGCGAACCTGTCAGAATAATATGAGCTGTCATAATCCTGGCAGGATCGCCAAATATCAAGCTCATAACTTGCCTATCTCTACCAGGATTATGACAAATCACGACGTCGGTCAGTATCTTCCAGATTTCTGTTTCCAGAATCAATTCTTTCCGTTACTTGTCAGTGGCTGCGTCGCCTTGTATGTCGACAGCCCGTGAAGCAGAGAATGCAGTTCTGTCCGAGGGGGCAGCAGTTGCCACCGCCGCCAGTGGCTGTTCTGGAGGAGTGCAGTGCAGTGGACTGGGCACAGTAGTATCGGCGGACCAGACGCCGAGAGGCCTTGTGTCGACCACAATGAGGCGTGATGAGCGGCGTGCATCTTTCATGGGCAGCCATTACGGCCGACAATGGCGGCGCAAACAGCACCTGCTCGTTGTCTCGTCGAGGACGTGGCCTCGGGAGAACGCTTATTAATTATTGTGTGGCGCGAGGGTTGGCGTGACACTGGTACCGTTGTCCTATTTCGACGCCCGGAGCGTCCTCCAGTGGGACTCGAAACTCTCTCTGCAACTAAGAGTAGACTCCACGGTTGGATTACGCTGCGGCAACATCCTGCGTTTCTTGCTCTTCATCTCTAATTTCTGGGTGAGATTGAAAGTCGTCAGCCATTGCCCTTTGAAGGAATTATCCCGCCATTCGCCTGAAGCGATTTCTGGAAACCATGGAAAGCACAGATCTGGATGGCCGGACGGGAATTCGAACCCGCATCCTCCCGAATGCGAGACCAGAGCGTTACTGCTCATCCACAACGCTTTGTGGAATGAGCAGCATTTTGGCAGTTGCTTATTGCAGGGACCAATCAACTCGTGATTACGCTGACGTGATCCCTCCCAGATTCAAGGCTCAAAAGTTAACTGTTCGTTCATCAAGCAGATAGTGTAATCCACTCTCTCACCTTTCCATCTTTATTCAGATTGAATCTGTCCATGTGGTTCGTTTTCTCCTGCAATTCCTCCACAATAACGTTTGGAAAAATCCACTGTATGCCCTTCTTTGGCAAGACGAATGTTTATGGTCTCTGTTTATCCCTACGGAGCATCCACTGTTACGAGTCTTAGTCTACCTGGGATGTCAGGAAGACGTATTGAATTGTGGCAGTATTTATATCACTATATTGAAGTAGAAATTCCATACTCACATAGGTATGGTGTCGTTCGGCATGACCAAGTTAAGGTTCGAAACTATCAAAATAAAATTAGTTCTGTACATCTGCTGCGTGGTTCTTTGTAATCGAATGTAGGATACCCACCCCCGCAATCAACTTGACCACTTATTCTATCACATCAGTACAGTTGTCTCAAAGAATAACAATAGAATCAATGTTCCGTTGACATCAACTTGGTAGTCAACGTATCATCTTTAGTCTTAGTGTCACGTATTTTTTTATTATTATTATTATTATTATTATGTGGGAGAAGTGATAGCGGAGTGTGTGGTTCTAAATTTTATTGGAATTGTATAGTTATTATTCCACTAGTCCGTCAAATATACATGCAGTAAGTAGTGGCTTCTAAGATTGTGCTGCAGCAGGACTGCTATGCGGATAGCCTACAGCAAATGCCTTTAGGCGTGTCCAGCAGCGTGCAGTAGAGTCTGCTGAAATAAATCTGGTCATTCGTGGCAATTATTTAACGTCCACGAATTACAGAAGTTGTGGAAATAAATTGAACTTTAATATTCACCTTATTATCAGCCACAGGATGATTCTTGTAAGTAAGGTCCAGCCAGGAAGTTGAAAGAAATCTTAAACTGCATTATTGAATAGCTACTGCTGTGGACTTACATATGAAACGTTATTTTTAATTTATGTTGATGTATTTCTATAATTAAATCAAAACGATCAAAACGACACGTTGAATTGATCACTGTCTTTTTGTATATTAACATAAGTCGTTCACCTAACTGTTCTCAGAGGGAATTATTCAAATGTTAAGGACAGTTAGGATGCGTTAAACAGAAAGATGCAACTCAGTGAGTAGGCAAATGAAGTTGGAAGTCCTGCATCATTTACAAGACATTAGAAAGAATATTCACAAGCCGGCGCCTCCATGGAGAATAGATCTAATATTTTCAAACAGGCAACCATCAGTCAATTAATTGCATTGAAATGGTCCACGTGATTTAGATTACTTTCATTTAATACGTGCTTTCATCACCAATTTAGAACCAACGATGTAAGCGTACACGAAATGGTGGAACAAGTGTCCTAAGAGATTAAAAACCATGTTGGTTTCAGATGAAAATACCACTGACAAAAACAGATAATATGGCATAAATCGGGATGAATCCATCAATGCAAAAATCTAAAAAAGTGTTTAAACTCTGATGTAAAAATCACACGAAGTTTTCCGTGTTATTATAGACTCATTTTTATTGATTCCAAGCACGATTTACTTTTGGCTTCCTAAAAAAAATTCTGTAAGATAAAATAGTCCAAAAGTAGACGAGTGGTTAAACCCGATGTAATCGTTCATAACCTTGTAGTGAGTGTGAGAGGTAAAATACTTTGAAACACGACTGATACTAAGTTTTAGTCGGAAAGACACAAACAGCAAATCACTGTACGTATGAGAGTCCGTAACTTTAAAGGAGGATCATTCCAAGAAGCTGTTCAGAACACACACAATATTTCACAGAAACATTTTGTGAAAATTTCACTTACAATAGATAAAGAGCACTAGATAAATGCGACACGTACGCTAGTTATATCTATCGTCACTGGTATTTATGCCATGAACTAAAGACTCTATGAATTAGAGTAGCCGGGTACACTTTAAAGACTTTATCTAACTGGGGCAATCACTACTATTGGCATCTCAAACCGGCGCGTGTGAATCTAAATGGTTCCCACCAGTTACTGAACTTCACTCCTCAGTGGTTGCTGTAGTCTACGATAGATCATTTCTCCGACGATGCTTCCTGTATGGCCACGATCATGCTAAAAAGTGACGAGAATGGAAAACACAATTGTGAAGTCCAAAGTGATAGAATTTTCCATCCACCCTTCCGTTTAGGTCAATCCCGGATTTTTCTTGCCAATCGTACGGTGTACAACTGGTGCCATCTCTCTCTGAGACGGGAAAAACAATACGGCGTTTGCTTCCAATGTCCACTCTGGCTCTCTAATTTCTAGTGCAATGTTATGACGGCGCCTGCTAAGACGTAAATTGCGTGAGAACGCTGAGCTGGCGTTCAGATATATTGATGTTAGGTGTCTGACTTTGCGAATACCTTGAAGTCGGTACTGTAATACATATTCGCTTCTAAACTTGATAATTATTCATTAATTTCTGGCACAGTCTGTGTTACAAGTTACTACGATGTTTAAATGAGTGATTCATTATTCAGAAGTCGTCGCTGTATTTCTACTACGTTCTCGCATATTTTTTTTCAACCAGTCACGTAGCTCATTTTTTTTTTATCAGTGATGGAAATTAATGTCGTTATAGACATTCGTCATCTCTACAGAATATGAATTTGAGCATGTAGTTGATGGAATTATAAACAGTATTACTTGGCAAAAGTTTAAATAGTTGCTACATGTGAATTACAGTCTCTAATTCCTGTATACAAGACACTATCTTATGAAGTTCCAAACGTCAGAAAAAATACTAGTCAGACATGTCTTGTGTCATTTTATTGTTATCCTGTAGGTTGCTACGCTCACAGGTATGCAACAAATATCAATGTTAACGAAAGTATCCATCTAATAATTCCTTCGTTACATTATAGCAACAACATTTTCAACGTAATTTGGAGTCGTAAATTTTAGTTTGAATTTGCATTCTGCCTATTTAAAAAATAATTGTGTAGCGGTAGTTAAATGAATTCGTAATGTAGACTGGAAACGAATAACTGATCTTTCATTTCAATTAAATGGGTTCATAATTCTTCTTCCTCTTCCGCACCACTTTTCCCCAACATCAGGGGTCAACTGTTTTTCGTGAGTTTTACTCATCAATGCCAAGGTCAAACTTGGAGTAACGGTTTTACGGTCGCAAGTCCTAGCTAACACGTAGTATTTTATACCTACTGTCGGGTAGTACTAAATACTAATGGAGGAAGTTGCCATCTATCTTCGAAATGTGTAGCTATGTTCTGTCCGTGAAAAGTGATTTTTTGTGAAATGTGTAGTTTTTAGGTGGATGTTGGAAACGTCCTGGCATTCGACCTGATGGTTGCGGAAAACCGCCTGAAAACAGCGGTCACAGCAGCCAATACACGAGGGCCTGGGCTGGGCTGATGATCAGCCCCGCCGTAATTCTCCGATCCAGAGCGCGACGCCTCAGCGCACTGAACCACACTTGTGGGTAAATGGGTTCATAATTACTTTACTTATAATATTCAAGAAACTATTTTCGGTGTTTTTTTTTTTATAGTTCGTCAACGTCGAGGTCACTTAACTGAAGAGTGGAAGGTGGATAGGTAACCGGAAAAAAAATTAGCTATGGCCTTTGTAATGGAGCAATTCCAGCATTTGTCTGGGAATCGGGAAAATCTCTGCCGAATGCTGGTCCGGAGAGTTATGTTCATTTGCAAAGATTGGTTAGCAGTTTCTTTCTCTCAAAGAAAGAGATGGGGAGAGAGGGGAGATAGAAAGCAGGGGAGAGGGAGAGATAGAAAAAAAGAGAGAGGGCGAGATAGAAAGAGAGTATTAGGGAGAGATAGAAAGAGGGAGGGAGAGGGTGATTATTATTATTATTATTCCGCGATGCACTAAAAGTGGATATCGGAGGGTGAATTGCAGCAGTCCTAATGTGTAAACATTTGTGCATAGGAAGAGATACACGGTATGTGGCAGGAGGTGCCCATGGGCTATTTTGAGGAACCATCCCGGCATTCGCCTGGAGAGATCTGGGAAAACCATGTGAAACCAAGATCAGGATCAGGAAGGCCGGGGGGGGGGGGCGAGAACAGGATAGCCGGAGATGGAAAGAGAACTAGAGAGAGGCAGAGACAGAATTTTGGAGAAAGCGACATAGAAAGAGGGAGAGAGAGAGAGAGTTAAAGAGGGAGGGAGAGGAAGATAAAAATAGGGAGAAAGGGGGAGATAGGAAGAGGGTGAGTGAGAGGAGATAGATGGGGAGAGTGAGGGGATATAGAGAAGGGAGAGAGAAGAGAGAGAAAAGAGAGAGTAGAAAAAGGGAAGGGTCGTTCAGAAGGAAAAGGAGGCAAACGATTCCTTTTACTATCCTATTATGCCCTTAACTTAATCGATAACAGGAAACTCCCTGAAATTAAGATTCCCGGCTGCCAGGAATGAAAGTGACCAAAATAACGTAGATGTATGGAACCAAAAATTGGTCACAAAGATGTAGTATTTCACAAAAGAGCTGCCAGATATGTCGTGATAAATTTTCTGTTGATAGCAGCGATTTTATTTTGGTGGTCCCTGTCTCGACTCTTGAGGGTGCCGTACAGGTGTACGAGCGCCGGCAGACTCGTCCTGGGTGAGGGACAACGGAAGCGGACGGCCCATCCGCCGCCGCATCCTGATTACGGCCATTTCCCCTTCTGCTTGTGTCGACGAAGGCGCGCGCGCGTCTCCAAATTTTTTTCCGTGGCAATTTCCGGCGCTACCCGCTAGCCACAAGGCGGCTTCCGCCTGTATCGTGCCTCGCCGTTCTTTCTTCTGCTAGGAAATTGGTAAGAAATTGGCTGCTGCTCTGCGAGTGACAGTAAATGAGTCTCCTGGAGGGGGCTCCGTGCGACGGCACGCGTGTGCTTTGGATCAACACTTGTCTCGCAGAGGCGTCTGTATGAATTGCGCAACCAATCTGACTGTGGTCATCTCTTCCCCGACGGCCAAATTCTGTGACACTTTCGCCAGTTTCATCTTGCGTACATTCACAGACGATTTCCTCCCAGTTCCCTGTCAACAAACCTAGTGGTTTCTAGAACATCACTACAGTTGATGTAAGAAAACATTATTTAAGAATACCTCATAAATTCTTACTACATAGAAAATTGTGGTCTCACTCCAGAAAAGTTGATACGTGGTAGTGTTACAGATGCGTTAAATTTGGAATTTCGCTTCCACGTCAAATTTCAGCGTCTAGAAAAGCTAATTTCCAATGTTATTCTCTATTGTACAAGAAAATTAGACAGTAACTGGAAAACCCAACCCAATTTTTTGGCCTGCTGCTCCCACCCCTTTTTGGCCTGCTGCCCCCTCAAAAATATACTCACCGCCCCAATTTCAGAAGGAAAAAAACCAAAAAAACACGTCGTTCTCCATTCTTGTAGTAAATAATGTGAAGTGTACAATATCATATAACAAAGAACAGATTTTTAAGATTATTTTATTGAAATACTGGTACTGGTGTAAGTACTGTTAACAGTTTGAATAACAATTTCATATTATTAAAAAATATTACTAATTGCAGGGCTGAGCTCAGTGTAGCGACACTAATTTATCGATATTTGGTGCCTTATTTGTCATCAACAAACCTTTAATCACCGCGTTCCTCTATTGACAATCTGTACCTTTTCTTAATAGATAAATTGGTGACTTGCTAAAGTCTTTGTTTGCTACATACCATCATGGGAATACAATTTAAAAGCCCCCTAAATTTTCCTTTGACATGAAACGCCCCCGGCGGTGCTATCGAGTCGAATCTTTAGGCTTCAGTTGTTACTATAAAATTATTTGTTTCCTGTAATCGTTTCTTGCAAGAATATTATCTACCAACCAAGACTCTTCGCGACGGCGCAGTCGACCGCGGATTCAACGTAAATAAGACTTCCATAGATATTAACTAGATTAATAATAGTTTATATACACCAAGCATCCCTTTTGTCTCTTTTACCGGTGTGTTATTACCAGTGGACCTATTAATATTCTTTAACTATAGCAAATTTAATATTTTTCCCAACTTAATTTAGTTTAAACTACTCATTCTGCGGATACATATTTGTTATATTTATTATTATTACGTACCACTATCTCAGATGATAATTCCGAACTCCTTCGTTTTATTTTGATACTCAACGGAAGCCTTTCTACATTGCAGAGAGATGATTTCATGCAATGTCACATAACCTACTGTAGGTAGCCACTCTGTTGTTTAGAAATTTTGAGACCAACCAACGCAAAGGTGGTACCTACGGTTGAGCCAACGCCAGCCTTTCATTTAGGATTCTGGAAAATGGAAAGGCATCTAGAAGATCGATACGTAGCTGACATGTCAGAGTGCTTTCAAAGAAAGCGCTTATTTTTGCGTAAAACGTTCAGGACTAGCATTACAGTCCCAATTTTAAAAGATAAAAGTGCTGTAATGAACGTACGTGTCCTGAACTTTGCATTAAGGTTGCTAATGTAGCAATGTCATGAAATAACTATAATGATTCTTATGGTAGTACTTCATCTTTTTTTAAAAAAAAAAAAAGCTAGAGGCGTACTATCATGTCGTCTGATACGTTCCTGATTGTTTGGACTACCTGAAATTTACATTAGACGCATAAAACTAATTCAGAAACGAAGACAGCTCTTTTAGATGTAGTTTTCCATGGTTTCCCAAAATCACTCAAGATGAATGCCGCAATGGTTCCTTCAAAAGGACATGGCCGAATTCCTTCACTTTCTTGACCCTGGGCTTTTCCCGTCTATAATGATTCGACGTAGACGAGGCATAAGGGAACAATAATCAAAGAGAGACGCTGCATCCGTGGAAGCCATTCTTCTCATCATGTCATGTCTGGCGTTGCAGATAGTTAGTAATTGAAGATTACCTTAAGGCGAGTTTGGTGCTTCTGGTCATCAGTGTCTTTTAGACTCAGCAGGTCATCAGTCTACCTGAAGATGACTCTAAGGGGTTTCCGAAACGCAGGAGAGAGAAAAGTGTTTACGCAGCAATAAGACTCTCAAAATACTTTAATTATTATGAACTTCAATTATTTTTCAGAGTTTTTTTTAAAAAAAAATCCGTTTATGTTTGAAATAAAACAAGTGAAAGCACATGTAGGCGCTCGATTATTAGGATTGTGATACATTTCTAGTCAAAGACTTAAAAGTTATTGCTTTGACTCCAAGACTGACAAGACATTTTCTCTCACACTTTTTTAAATTGCAACTGTAGAAAATGGTTGTCTCTGGTGACCCAAGTTTGATCACGATATTCTTCTTTTTCGCTAAAGTACTAATCAAAACTATTTTTTGTTTATCAGTTACATCTGCTCCTGATACTTCCTTGGTTGCCCGTTCCTATCTGCTAATCTGTATCTTTGGAAGCATCGCGTATATCCTTAAGTCATTTGGTTCCAAAACACGAGTGTGCTGCGAGACTACAAGCTGGAAGACGCCATGAACTGCCCTGCTGAATAAATTTTCCATAACTGTTAGAACCGTTCCCACGATGTTCGCTATGTTCAATATTATTTAATTCTTTATTCTTCTAAAGGCCTCTAATCGTTTCCATCTCTTCCTGGAAACGACCCGAGATACTTGAGATGGTGAAGAAGCCTTTTATCTGCTCTGTCCTTTTATTATGTCCTCTGTTGGTTGTCTGAAGATGCCCGCCAACGTTTATAGTACAATAACGGTCTGATTTATCGCATTATTAAAGTTTTGCGGGAAACGCTTTAAACGGCAGATTCCGTAACGACCTCCGAGTGGAATGTCGGGTCCGTTTTGCTAGCAGAACTGGTGTGTCACCTCGTTAAGTCTAATAAGACGAAAATACGAGCGAATAAAACGTCTGCTTAATGAAGCCAGCCAAGGTTCCCTGTCAGCGGTGGTGCTTGTTAAATCAAACAAAAGGATTTCTTACCGTGCCCGTTGCGAAGCATTCCGTTTTACGGCTATTTTTAACTGAATTGTTCAAGTCGAGACGACATATGTCGTCACTTTATTTGGTCATTAGGACCAGAATTTAGGACGCGGTATGGCGAAAGGGACAGGAATTACCGCCGAGTAGCATAAACCAAATTATACCTACTTACATAGATTAAAATCTTCTTTCTTACCTTTCATTCTGGACTAGAGTGAGGGACAGTAAAACGTTTGTGATCACAGAACGTTTTTGTATCTTTCCTTTGAGGACTTAGGCAAAGTCTAACATCTATCTAATGATCTACAGATAAACCAAATGCGGAGAATTAATGCGCTACCGTAGTGGATATACGGAAGCTTGAATATCCCGTCCTGTCAATATTGGCTGTTTTCGGTGAGTGCCTGCATTACTGACGGAAAGATCTGATACCTTCCTCAATAATTTTCAGCTAAAATAGAAGGCGCGACAACAACAGATATCTGGCAAGATTTTCTAACAGCAAAATCAATCCCTCTGGTGTCAGATTTGAAAAACCAATAACAAAAAAAAAAAAAATACTTGACGAACAGAAACATCAATCAGACATTTGCCTCAGAATTACCATCACTTCAGTGTATAAAACTTACAATTATAGTTCTACCAACATAGTCGCAAATTCGTTGATGGTATAGTGTACATCTCACTGATAATTATACACTAGTGCAAAATTTTCTGAAACTGGGGAATATATATTTATAATATTTATCTTAAAGACCCAGAAACTCTCCAGCGAAGGAGCAATATTCTACCACACTCATAATTTCATCATCAGCATACTCATTAATTCAAAAATTCATCTGAAAATTTTTAAGAAGTTTGTTCATGATCAGAAGCCACGGAAATTGATGTACAGGAAAATCGCTTGATTCTGACTGAAAACCGCCCTTTCTCCCTCTTCCTTATGCTTCTTGATCGTATCCTGTCAATATATTTGTCGGGAATATTAACTGCAAGGAGAACTGTTACTCTTTATGAGAGTTAAAAGAATCTTTGTCCCATGCTGCTGCACAACAATGCGCGAAAATTTAGAAATAGATGATTTTTTTTTTTTTACTGCTTAACCTCATTTAACAGTGAGGTCTTTAGAGACGGGAAAGGATGGGGGGGCAAGGAATGGGAAGGAATTCGTCCATGGCCTTCTTGAAGGAAGCATCCCGTCATTTGCCTGGAGGGATTTGGGAAACCATGGAAAACCCAAATCTGGATGCCAGATTTATTTAATTTTTTTATATTTTTTTTATTTATAAGCCTCGGTGTCTTATGAATGAAATATG
>JARYHS010012519.1:83458017-83575755 GCA_031002005.1 Vandiemenella viatica
GGTTATGCTAAGGGTGCGTCCATAAACCACGTAACTCCATTTTCGACTTGGAGGGTACGACGTGTGTGCGTACGCGTGTCCTGCCTCGGCGCCGTCGTGTCTGCAGGGGGCGTGGCGCGTGACCTACAAAGATAATGTACGGTGAGAGGCGCCGGCGTGGCTGCAGGGGGCGGGGCGCGTGACCTACAAAGATAATGACGGCGAGAGCGGCGCCGGCGTGGCGCGTGACCTACAAAGAGCCAGGTAGATAATTATAGGCCAGAGGCCGCACAGTCGGCCAGGTGCCTAATTATAGGGGAAGCGGCCTGCACACCTGCAGGGGGCGGGGCGGGTGACCTTGACGGTAAGCGGCGCCGGCAGCCAGGTAGATAATTACAGGCCGCACAGTCGGCCAGGTGCCTAATTATAGGGGAAGCGGCCGCAGGGGGGCGGGGCGCGTGACCTATTTAATACCAAACCGCTGTTTTCTTTCTACTAACATCTGTTATCGAATTTGAAAGTACTGTGTCTAATTTTTCTCGGTGCGACGTCACTTGTCGGTTAGCTCAAATGCGCCAGCCCCGTACAACCCGAACTTTATGTCTTCAAGTGACACGCACGGGCGGCACAGTCAGTATACAGGGTATATAAAATACTCAGATAACTAAATGACAGAAATAAATATACACATGTTGTGGTGTATTTTACACCGTACTTTATCTGTGGCAATATGAATGAAAATTTACGAAGCATGACTCGAATGTCCCCTCCCACCCACGCCACCCAGCGTAGCTTTCTACCAAACCCCCCTTCTTCCCTCCCCCTAGACGCTCTTTTTTTTTTTTACTTGTGGCTTTACTCCTCGTTGACCTCGAGGTCATTAGGGACGGGATGGGAGGGGGGCGAGAAACGAGAAGGAATTAGGCCATGGAATTTTGAAGGAAACATCCAGAAATTCGCCTGGAGTGATTTGGGGAAACCATGGAAAACCAATATCTTGATGCCCGGACGGGGATTCGAACCGGCATCCCCCCGAATGCGAGGCCAGAGCTTTACCGCTCACCCACCACGCTCGGTGATAAGAAAACTGACCATTACAGCAATTTGTTGCATGAAAATGTTTACTTTTGGCCTAATTTTCCTCCAAATTCTATGAAGTCTTAGAAAACAATCTTCACTTTTCGACAGCAAAAAATCTCAGATGTAAGGGACCGGCTGTGGAGTACATAGTGCGGTGACGTCACTGTGCCCAGTCCGGCGACGGTGGCGGGTTCAACATCTCGCCCGGTCTGAAACCTGTTGTGTTGGCTAACCCCGCTCTCCGGACATAATTAGTCGGGAATTAGCAATGCAAATGAGCGATCCCGGGCCGGCAGCTAATCTCCGTCCAGTGACAGCGACTCGGCCGGCGAATTAAGACTCCATCAGACGGCAAAAAATAATCCGAGTTCCTCCGCCGGCCTGGCTACTTGATTCTCTACGCACGTCGCAGTGAGACTGCTGCGGTTGTAATCCTTAATAACACCAGTTCGGTTGAACCGGCGTGCATGCAGATGCGAGTTTCAGTCGGTTCTCTAGCGGCCGTCTCCATCTGAAACTCTACCAGGTATTCATGTGGAATCTTCCCTCAGCCTGTACCGGCGATTCACTAACATCGAGATTTCCGTGAAATGATGTTTCCTCCACTGTCCTATCACTGTTACATCAAACTACAGTACATTGGATTCAGGACACTGTTTTGAATCTAAAATAAGGCGCGTCCCCTCTATGCCATAAGGCAAGACCCTGTGGCATAGCGTGCCTAGTATGGACATGTGTGATGGTCTGGGACATATGGCAAAAACGTGCCATGTCGCTTGCCATCTCACATCCGACAAGTGTCGGTTCACTTCAAAGCAGACTATGCCATTTGTGAAGAGAGCGGGTAGTGGAGACGTGTTTTTTTTGGCTTCAGTTGACACTCTATCTTAAAGATAGAGTGGACTAACAAGTAAACCTTTGTGCAATATTTTACGCTTTTAGCAGGCGTCATATTAATCAAATATTCCACTTACTTTTTCGGGATTCGCGCTGCTTATATGGATGTATTACTACCGACGTTTCGGCGCCCAACCTGGGGCCTTCATCAGGGCTGTATAGAAGTGAAGTGTCACTTGTGAAGGTTTTCACGCCACTCCGTTGATCAACGATGGAGTGGTGTGAAAACCGTCACAAGTGATACTTCACTTATATACAGCCCTGATAAGGCCCCAGGTTGGACGCCGAAACGTCGGTAGTAATACATCTATATAAGCAGCGCGAATCCCGAAAAAGTAAGTGGAATATTTGATTAAGTAAACCTTTGCACTAATGGAGCCTACCACCGTCGATATGTTTTATGGGATTGTAAATTAGCAGAATACGAATATCGTAATAAAATGCAAGGAAGGCTCACGGAAATAGCCACGGACGAAATTAATACAAAAATAATTAATCTAGCTGGGCATCTTTCTAAAGATATTAAAAAAAAATTCTCCTGTTGCAAAAATCCCGCAGTGTAAGCTCTAAACCTCCACTTGCTGGAATAGCTCATCTAAACGATTTGTCACTCATTCTGATTTTCAGTCCTTTCAAACTGAGAAGACACTCGAAAACACTACTCGACGTTCGGAAACATTTCCGGAAATTACCCTCACTTCTGTACTCGAGATTGAACTAATCTGCATTGTTCATTAGTAAATCATTCATCAAGTCACTGCATGTATATGTGGTTCTATCCCGGAGAGGGTGCCGTATCCAAAACTATCATTTGCGTGGTTCACGACTCGATTCACTTTCTACCATTATTGCTGCAGTGCCGGCAACAAGTAGAACCCCGTTTGTTAACATTTTGTCACTGAATTCCATTTCTTATGTGGACGCAGTGAATTTTAGGTGGAGCCAAGTGGCTTTACCAGCTGGCTTTGACATATGACCTTGCCTTACCTTGCCATGTGTCATAGTGTGGATGCGCCTAAGGCAAGGAGCGGCAGTTAATGAATGAACTACCAAGAGAAATTGCGTCTTCAAGTCACACGCAGTACGATTTTATCTGTAGACTGCGTTCAGAGAACAGTTTAGAAGTGCAGGACAGATATTCTGCGCTATGTGTGTAGTTACACCACAGCACTTTGTTTCTCTGTTGAATTAACAACTGGTCAACGCGAATCGGTATTGGTAGGCTACTGACCACGCCTCTACACGCCCTAAAACCGAAAAAATTAATCAATATTTTATTTTCAAAGGACACATAATGTTTCACCACAGAAATTACATTCAGTTGTCCTCGGTATTAGCGCTAAGCAATGTGTAATGGGTTAGAAGCACACAACTTTATTTTATTTGTAGATAATTATTCAATTTACTTTCCGTAAACCTGTATAAGAATTTCGTGTTGTGACGATCTGGTAACTTCAGGTTAAATATTTAAAAGAAACCAACAAATAATAGCTTAATTAATAAAACAACACCAACGGCGACTATTGGATCCATACAACACAACACAGCTTAACCAAGCACTGCCCGATCCTACGTTCTCGATCTGGTCATCCAATATCGGTTTTTGGTTGTTTCCCCGATCACTTCAGGTGGGAGGTATTCTTCATAAAGGCCATAGCCGACGTCAGTTCCGATGACTCGTCGTTGACCCCCCTCCACCCCCCTACCCCACCTCCCTACCCCACCCCCCCTACCCCACCCCCTACTCCACCCCCCGCCCTATAGCCTTTAGAAGGGAACTAAATCTGTCTCAGGACTTTTACGATTCCCAAAGAAGCTTTGTAGTTATATTTGGTTATAACATTATTATATCTTTTCAGTTAAGTCTTGGATACTACGAATGGGAAGTTAAAGCTGCTCACTCTCAACATCAGAATTTCTGCAGTGTATTTTGGTGGGATGAAACTGGCCCATAGTCTCAACATCAGTTATTTTTTTACCCGGAAGGTTTAGCTTTAGGATTCATTATTTTATGCGGAGAAAATTCTCGGTGAACTCACAGTTCATTAGAAATCAAGGTAACGTTTAAAAAGATCACAACCAGTATTGTTCACTAGTTGGGCTACTGCTTAACAATGGCCTTTCGTACGATTCACAGTATTTTCCACAGTACGAATTGCAGCTTATTAATTACACATATGTTAAGGTAAAAAGTTTTGCACTAGCTGCAATTATTTGATGTAAGGACAAAATGTACCTTTGCATATCTTTTGAAAATAATCTAAAAAATCGGTATGGCAAGAAATTATAGTAAGGTTTCTGAGACTTGGACCTATTAGAGAGAGTGACGACACTCTGTACCAGAACAGTCACGCTCTTTTACAGGTGTCCACGACAGCAGTACCTGATTTCAAAATGTAGAATTTCGAATACAAAGATCGACAGAAGAATGAAACAATCGTATTTATACCGTGAAAGTTGTAAGAATTTCATAAAAAGTTATACAAGCTGTTAACAGATGGTGCTATAAGCTTTATAGCTCGTATCAGAATGCACAAATAAACTTCGATCGGATAATGAAATGAGATGGAAACAGGTGTAGAAAAATTCATAAATTTGAGTTTTTGTCCTTGTTGTCCACATTTAAAAGTTATTAATATGATTAAAGAGTGGCAACCTTGGATACATTCGATTATTCTAAACAAGAGGAAGGATAAACATTGTTGCTGGCGAGTATCTTCGTTTTAGATTGTTCTAATGAGAAGTGCGTCTGTTATGGAAAATACAAAAACAAGCTAAGTTAGCTTTTTTTCATAATCAGGATACCTGCAGACTCTACATCGGCTATTATGCGAAGGAAGATGCTTTTACTGTTTCCAAAAATGACGTGAACGTTATGAACTGCCGCGAAAGTCATGGAAAGATATTGATGTAAGAATTAAGGGTAATGCTTGCAAGGAAAAAGATGACCATTACTACAAGCTGATTGTCTATTTCAGCCACAAGGGTGTAGGAAGATTCTCTTTTATAGGTAGGGGTGTCAGGGATTGGAATGAGTTACCAAGAGAAATGATGAATGATTTACCGAAAACTTCGAAAGAATTTAAATATAAAATTTGTAGAGGGTAAATGTAGGTGGGTGCAGGATAGGGGGAAGCTGGGTGTGTAGGGAAATTGCCACCAGAGCGTGAACTCCATTGAAATTTTAATTAAATATGTATCGAAGAAAACGATACCAATATGTTTACTATTTCATCCCACGAGAGTATTCGGCGATTTCTTAAAGCATTAGGAATTCAGCTCTGGAAGTGTTTATGTGAGAAATGTTCCAGATTTTCAAGAAATCCAATATATACCACACCTTTTATGATGTATCCGTACGTGCCGTTCACAGCTTTTTTAATTTTTTTCATTTTTTAAAAATAGAAAAAAGCCTATTACTTAAAGTGACCTTTACCTAGATATTTACGGTTTCTGAGCTTTAATAGTATGATACAAATAGGAAATGCAACTACTTTTGCTATCAGTATAAAACTTAGGGCGGCGAATGCTGTAGCGTATTCACAATATTGCATGAAACTTTGCATTACTTGGACGAAGGTACGCAAACGGATGAGGTTTATCGCATACATTAATCCGTAACTGGTATTATAAGTCTGGTAGCCAGCGGTAAAATTTCATACTTCTAAACGTAATTATTATAATTCTGAAAATGCGTGTTGAATTCTATAAGCTTTAATCCATTTCTATTCATTATATTACAAAAAAATATTTTCACCAATAACAGTTTAAAAAATTATTTATCAGTTTTTTTAAAATTCTAAAAATAGCTTAGGATCTAGAAGATCCCATGATGCCAGATATGTAGTGTACTGTGGTGATGCTAGTTAAGAGTTTACAGTAAAGGACGCATGCAGCGAAAATTTAATTTTATCGCGTACAGTGTGCCTTAGAATTTTTAAAACAAAAGTACTCCAGCATTATGGTAACAGTGTGTGTTTGGAACAGACTTGCACAGTAATCTTCTAGCCTGAAGCGAGTGGCTAATGGCGGTAGGTTGTCCCACACTGCACTGTGTATACCTCCGGAACGAAATTGGTCAAGGCTTTTTCTGCTGTTTTTAATGATAGTCCGGAACACCAGTAGCGGGCGAGTCGGCCATTACACGAAAAGCGTATTAAGGCCCCCCCGGCTGTCCCCGGTCCTAATTTCGGAAGCAATTCGCCCGGCCCTGAAAACAGTCCTCTCAAATAAGGAAGCAATTCTCGCGCTCCGCGGCAGCTACATAATTTCACACAACAGTTTCCCTGAATGGAAAGCTCCAGGATAATAATTGGGCGAATTAAACGCCAGAGAAAATGGTGTTTAATTATAGGAGCGTCTGTCTGTGAATGTGGCCCGAAACACCACTGAGGGCAAACAAATGCATTCATACACACAATCTCGAGAGCGTCTGGGCGGGCGTCTAAGACGGTAGCCGCCTATTGAGCAACTCGAACAAAACGGAGAGCAAGTTGTACGGCGTGTTGCTGACAGCTGCCGTCGGCTACAGGGAAATTGGCTCCGGCAAGTTGGCGCTACCGCTGTAGTGAGGAGAGACGCCTTCTGTCTGTTGAACGGCGCCGACTGCGGCAGTAGACCTACCGGAGTGTCTCTCCGCAGGGCCATCAGGGACTCTGCAGGAGGTTGCAGACGTCAAGGGTCTCTGGAACTGACAGAAAGTAGCCTTCCAGAGTTCAGACCTCGCTGGAGTTTCAAATACTGTGCGAGGATCCCAGTACACTTCGATTTAAAAGCCTACCAATCCGTGTGTTTACTGTAATACAGCAATAATAAGTTGTAGTTGTGCAGACAGTACCTAGGAGGACTAAGGCAGAGTTGTAAATTAAAATACCTCTCTTAACAACTGTTATTTTATTCCTATACGCTCAGACGCGTTTCGCCCCTGTGGTCTGTGGCATCATCAGTTGCTGTAAATTTACATACAAGCTCTAGTTGCCCTTTTTCGTAGAACACAACACCTTGCTGCTGTTCTGCATTGCTCCTTGTTCGACAAAGTCACTGTTTTTAAATGGGCGAAATGAAACTAGATCTGTTTCCCGACCAACATGTGACTTTTTGTACAAAAAATCGTAAGTAGAATACACTTTGTTAATATTTATTCATGTACACAAATAATGCAAATGTCTGAACAACACAATGTATGTACATTTATAATCACTGATGATGCCTCAGTTCACAAAAGCGAAACGCGTCTGAGTGTATAGGAATAAAATAACAGTTGTTAAGAGACAATATTTTCATTTACAAATCTTTAACAAACAACTACTGAAGATTAACCAATAACCAATTGACTAACTGAGGTAGAATTCTCGTATTCTGAAAGAGGTGGAATCAATTTCTGCACTGTATAGATATTTCTTTGAAAACTTTTTATCTATCATCTAGTTACTTATTATCAAGGATTTTCCCAATTCTCCTATACTAATTTTATTATTAAATTCCTAACTGAATTCTTTCAGTAAAAGCGCGTAAGTTAATTCGAGTGTTGTGACACCATGAGAGTATATAAAGAACTTTATGTTGCTTCCAAATTGGTAATGACTAGCACTTCTTCAGAAAACTACCTCACAGCATGCGGTACTCCTACTTTAGGTTCCCAAACGACATCACTTTGTTATCGAACACACCTTATGTGATCCATTTTAAGTGAATTGATGATATTGGACTTCCACCATATAGTCTTCCATTGCTGTATAGCCCAGTTATAAAAATATAGTGGCATTGCCGATAGCAAAGTGTGCTTCGAGTGTAGCTTCGAACTCGTGCATGAATACTTTTCTCACCTTCGGTGAGAGTCAGTGGCAGGTAGACAACTTATGAATGAATGTGATGAACGTACGTTGGATATACGACGAAAACAGTCCATTATTCCCATTTGATTCATACTTTAACTGCCGAACACGTTTATCTCGCTTGAAAAATTCGATACTTTGACGATATATTTTCCTGTGAGTTTTGTTTTCACCTGAATTTGAAAATGTTACTGAAAGTGTCCGGGTTGACTAACAGCAGGAAGCTATAAACAAACTATATTTAATTAATTCCAAAGACACTTTCCTGAGATGCTTCCAAGTACCAAGAAAACTGTACGCTATTCGAAAAAGAATAGATTTTTATTTTTACAACAAAGAAAGTCTTTTTGACTTTTCAATAATAAGAAAAATGTAGGTGGGTGAGACATTGCCAGAAGGAGGGAGCAGGTGAGTGGTAGCGCTCTGGCCTCGCATTCGGGAGGAAGCGGGTTCGAATCCCCATCCGGGAATCCAGATCTAGGTTTTTCATGGTTTCCCCAGTTCACTCCAGGCGAATGTCGGGATGCTTCCTTCAAAAGGCCATGGCCGAATTCTTTCCTGGTATGGTTTGGAGAAACCGTGAAAAACTAACATTAAAGAGATCTGGGTAAATGTTTTTCTTAAAAAATAATTTAAAAGGAGTTTTAAGTAATACAGAAAACAGTTGTTTTTTGTATTAGTCCCAGAAGCTTTCTTCCTGTGTGATTAATCACAGTCAGTAAACTGAAAATGCATATATCGCACTGAAATTACATCCTGGTTACAAAAACTAACCCATTTTACTATTAAACATACAGATTCAATTACTGATTGAAGATTATTTCAGAATAT
Organism: Vandiemenella viatica; assembly: GCA_031002005.1. Taxonomy (NCBI): domain Eukaryota; kingdom Metazoa; phylum Arthropoda; class Insecta; order Orthoptera; family Morabidae; genus Vandiemenella; species Vandiemenella viatica. The sequence continues at coordinate 83,466,639 of JARYHS010012519.1, forward strand.
TGTACTATAAGAATATTACCGGGCCACTGATTACTCCATGGTCCTGGGTTTCTTAATGTAGACTACTTGCAGTTGACATTAATGTTGTTCTCGAAATTGGAGCGAAGTTAAATATCGTCGAGAAGTCGTATTGTACACGGATGTGTGAATTTCAGAGTCAGTTTGTGCGTTGAAGAAGTTTTGTAAATGCGATCATAAGGGATGAAAGTCGAGAAAACAGCTGCTTAAAATTCGGAAAAAAACTGAACGACTATCCATTACCTCGCTGGAAAATAACTGCTGTAGTGTGTATGAGAAATGGTATTACATGTTCCAATTAGAATCCTGCGAATTCAAAGGAAATAACGAAGTTCTTGTGATTCACTGTATAGATGTTGGTGGTAAATACTATTAATCATATTATTTATCATTCTGTTAAACCAAATCTCTCCCTCCTAAAGAAACATCTTCTACTTTCGTGAACGTTTCTATGAATCTTTTGAAAAAGGATTTTGCGGCAAGGAGAACGTGCAGACTTAGAGAACCTGTTCTTCCCACCGATAGCAGCTAAATATCCACAGAGTACTACGAAACCAGGTGAATAAGCAGAAACAGAAAGGAGAACTACTACAAGTGGTTATATCCGAATTTATGCCTTTATTTCTGGCCGTTTAATCACCTTTTTTTTTTTACATTTGCGAAAAAAGCAACTTGAAACCTTTTCAGTGTGGTCGTCGAGGTGCGTTGATATTTCTGATTCCTTTACAGAAAAGAAACATCCAGTAATTAATTACAGCGGACACTAATGATGTAAAAACATACGTGTTTACGGTATCTGGTACGTAGTAAAAAAGGTTCCCATCTTTTTCTTGTAACAACATGAATATATTAGAATTTTGGATGCCAAAAATAGAGTACGCTGTATAGAAGAAGCGTTTATTGTTAATGTTTGAAAACGTATTTTACAATGCTTTTTGACACGTTCAACAAATATTTGTTTTTCCTAAACAGTTTCACAGCATCTGTACAGTCAATATTTAAATTAAAATAAATGATGAGCTCGTACTTACGGAAAAAAACTCTCAATGAATGCAGAAGTGGCAGGTGAAAATTTTGAAAATCTTCACTTTTATTACATATATACAACCATTATTGAGAATCTGGCAAACTAGTAAAATTTTTATCATGTGTGAGTTTTTTGTGCAACTCATTTGGCAGTATTATTTCTTCGTACAAACAGTCTACCTGTATTATGCAGATTTAAAGCTTCAATAACACACTCAAAATGTTCATATTTTAGTTTTGTACACAACACAGCACACAAATGAAATTAGTTGAGCAGTGGCACAGTACACACATCAGAAATCTATTTAAATAAAAAGCAACTGGTCAGCCGAGACGGCGGCGGTATATGAGCGACTAATCCCAAGACATCAGAAGGCATTCTTACGCGTTCGCCGCACACGACTTATTCAATGGAATAGGGGCGAGTGACGGACAGATCCCAAAGGTTTCATTCGCTCTCTTTGTAGGTAAAAACTAAAAATTCATCATTGAACTGGAATGGGTGTTAACTAAAAAAAGAGTATTTTAACTTGCTCCATAACTTTCGTAGATTATAGAGTACGCCCAAGTGAAATATAGTACAGTACTCTATAGGAGAGTAGGCTTCTGGTGGCAACCATAGTAATAAGGACCTGAGGCATACTACTGTAAATGATTCCCCTTAAAACGGTCAAAATTCGGTGCTGCTCAGCGGGAGGTGTGGAGGGTGAGGCGTGGAAATATAAGGCAAGAAGGGGGGAGTGGCAGGCGAACTCTTTAGCAGGACCGACCGGGGGAGAAAAGAAAGCGTGCCGCAACAATTTAGACGTTGTAGCGAGGACAACAAAGGTGGCCGTGCCTCTGACAGCAGCCAAATTAAAACGCCGCGGAGGGTCCCGCCACCTTTATGTTTTTTCCCCCCTCCTCCGCATTGTTATGTACGTCTTTGTGGCGGGCGGTAAGGCGCCATTGTGCCAGCTGATTGCTGCCCACTCCGCTCTACTCACCGCAAATTGTTGTGGCCGACCGACCGCCTTCTCGGCCGCTCAACTACTGTGTGACCGCTACGTGGTCTCCAGGAGCGGTAACACTTCGTCTTCAGACCTCCGGCGTATAAACTTCCAGTCACTGGAGGCAACATCAGAGTCGCACAGGTGGGAAACAGTGACTGTTACCTCGAATTTACAGTGAATTAAACTATATAAGAATCAAGTGGCTATAATAAAAGTAGAAAATCACGAGAGACATGCATCAGTTAAAAAGGGTGTGAGACAAGGTTGTAGTCTATCCCCGTTAATATTCAACTTGTATGTAGAAGAAGCAATTAAGAAAGTCAAAGAAAAATTTCCAAGTGGCATAAGTTTTCAGGGAGAAAAAATCAGTATGCTACGATTTGCTGTTGACATTGTCTTGTTAGCAGAGAGGGCTGACGATATTGAGAAGTTATTGAATGGCAGGAACAAAATACTGAAGAAAGATTTTGGACTGAATATAAATCAAAGCAAGACAAAAGTGATGAAATGTAGCAGAAATGATACCAATACTAGCAGATTAAATATAAAAATAGGATCGGATGCAATAGGAGAAGTGAGTGAGTTCTGCTACTTGGGAAGTAAAATTACAACCGATGGCCGAAGCAGGAATGATGTTAAAAGCAGAATAGCACTAGCAAAAAGAGCCTTCATGAAAAAGAGAAACCTTTTAGTTTCAAATATTGATCTAGGAATTAGAAAGAACTTTTTAAAACTCTTTGTGTGGAGCACAGCACTTTATGGTAGCGAAACATGAATTTTAGGAATACCGGAAAGAAAGAAAATTGAAGCATTTGAAATGTGGTGCTACAGAAGAATGCTGAAAATTAAGTGGACAGACAAAGTAAGAAATGAACGAGTTTTGGAAATGATGGGTGAGAAAAGAAGTTTTTGGAAGAAGCTTACAGAAAGAAGAGACAGGCTGGTAGGTCATATTTTGAGACATGCTGGATTGGTTAATTTGTAAGTGGAGGGAACAGTCGAAGGTAAGAACTGTAGAGGAAGACAGAGATTAGAATATATGAAACAGATAATTGAGGACGTGGGCTGTAAGGGGTATGTAGAAATGAAAAGGTTAGTACAGGATAGGAAAGGATGGAGGATTGCATCAAACCAGTCGAAAGACTGACGACAGCAAAAAAAAAAAAAAAAAAAACCACAGCTTGAGACATCTGTCCAAGATGTTCAAATATAAGATTCTTCCGAAAATTATATACTCAGTGAGAAATAATAGTAAAAAAGTTGATAAGAAGACGCAACAAGGAAGCAGGAGGGACAATGAAGGAACCCCCACATCACTATGAGAAAATATTTTACAATGGGTTAAACATGCTATTAAGACAATTAAAGGTAGTGGTACTAAGATCACATATGAATTTACGAAAGGTAAACTTAAGACGACCCAAAGAACTATCGATAAGTCAATGCTAGGTACAACTGGAAAAGACAAGAAAAGAGCAACCGACAGTAGGTAGTTACAAGGATCACAGACGTCTTAGAGAAAACAGCCTCTTTGAAGTGGCAGTGGTCCGGCCATATTGCTCGGAGGAAAGACCAAAATGGGAAAAATCAGTGTTAGAGTGAAGCCCAAGAGAACATCAGAGACCGTGAGAAAGACAGCCAGATCGATGGGACAAGGACATACGCAGGGTTGTTGGAGTTAACTGGCAGAGGATCACCCAAGATTGTTCGACTTGGAGATGACTACTCAAGTTCTACCTGAACTAATGACTCTAAGAGGCCACATTATTTAATGATTGAAACTGCTGATGATGAAGTTCTACCTTAAGTTAATGGTAATAGTTTTCATCTCGCGACAGAGGGGTTTTCGATTCAATTGATCGCTTCAGAATGGGCAACATTGCGTTTGTTGTTATTCGTACTGTGATGTCCAGTAACCACACAGACGGAAACCATAAGTTTTATATAATAACAACAGAATCTATTGGAAATGGGTGAATGATTGCATACTGGCTATCATGTAGCGAAGGCGATAATGCAACTGACTTCGAACTGAACATCAGGGGTTTGTTTCCAAGGAGTCAAGTATTTTTCTCGGAACCGTATGTCCAGAATTCTTTCCCCTTGCTCTTCCTACTCACTCACACACACACACAACCCCCTCACACAATCCAACACACCAGACACACAACACAACGCATAGACGAAGATGAGTTGAAGAAACTAATATTGAGATATGAGGTTTAGTGTGGGAAATACAGAGTATCATTCCATATTTGTTGCCACAGAACGAGTTATTTATTTTCAGACTGTTCCAGAAACTGCTGCCGAGGTTCCAGAATAATTTTTTGAGTTTATATCTTCGATAGAGAACTGGATTTCACGATGACTATTAAAAAATAAACCACCAATTGTCTATATTCCGATGGTCGCCAGATATCATTTCCTGAAAAATTGCAAACTGATTTTTTAATGTCTAGGCCGAAATTTAAAGCCAGTTTCTCCTGAATGTTTCTATCGAAATTTACCAGAATCTCACTTGTTTACAAAGCGGTCATTCATGCCACGATCACAAGACGGAATAACATTGATTATATCTCAAAGTCGGCCGTTCACAGTTCAACCTGGAAAGTTGTATGCGCTCGCCCACACAAACAATGCAATGGAACCATTTAAATTTCCCACCCTCATCTCGCCTCATTTCAAGGAGCAGATATATAAACATTACGACATAACGAACATTTACCTTTTTTTCTTTTTTTTTCTTTTTTTTTCTTTTTTTTTCTTTTTTTTTAAAAAAAAAAGGGAAAGAGAGAGAGAGATTGGTCCAGTAAACTACAGTGATTGCAAGGATGTTTAACGAAATAAATAATAGTGCCGATGATGATGACAAAACCAGTTTAATGTTTTTGCTAGACAAAGTTGGCCCTTTAGTTTTCCGGCAAGAATAAAGAGTGTACAAAACGGTACTGAAAGGATTTTAAATACCAACAGGAATTTTTGAAGTCTTTTACAGATAATTTCGAGCGCAGACAACAGCTGTTATCATCAGGGGAAAAAAATGGTTTCATTATGTTGTCATCACTTTGTGAGTAGTTAACTGATTTCAACATGCCTAACAGTGAGGAAAATAAAATATAAAATTACGAACCTCAGATCATATAACATCACTTTGTAGAACACACTTAAGAAAGATTTCCCCATCCATGATCGAACATGGGACGGAAAGGACCCATGTAAGCTGGTCTGGAAGTCCAACATCCAACAACTTCCAATATCCAACACGTCCTGTGTAGCAGTACTCACTTCCGATAATCGGATCAACGTATATCCTACTGGATGGATAGTGAATTGGCCGTCTTAAACAGTGAATACCAACATTAATAAGTCACAGAATTCTTGTTTAAGTGAACCGAGATATATCCTCAAAACGGTCTGAAACTATTGAGAAAACGAAACCGTTAAACTTATCTTCTTCAGGTCAAGTCTAAAAAATATTAATTTACTATATTTTACCTGTGCATTCTCTTATTGTCGTCAATATGTGGCCGGCAGGAAATATTAGTTCAGTACAGAACTTTGTTTTACACTGTTCATATCTTTGGGATCATTTATTTAAACGCATTATTTTATTCTTGTCTTAAAACAAAATTTATGTTGAAAGACAAGAATTTTGAAGATTTGGCGTTGCCAAGTGCCTCAAATAGTGATTAAAATTTGATGACGCAGTTTCATGAAGTGTTTCAGTTTTCATCTGTTTTCAGATTGTTTGGATTTTTTTCCACCCACTTTTGTAGTCTTATGTTTCGTTTGTAAAGCTATTTACTTTCTTCATTTATGCTTGAATAATCACGGGAAGGGGTATTAGTCTAAAATGGGTAGCTACCTACTATCACACGATTTCGTAGGCCATGAATATATCAAGCTGGAAACCTGGATCAACAACAATGACTAGTTGTGACAGTTTTCTGATTTTGGTTGGGGAGGTGTGAGATACTTAGTTCGGTGTATGTGCGTACCACCAAACACCTTTGCCACAATTTATCGCTTATATACCAGAAGTGATCAGAAACAAAGGTTACAAGGCCTGTAGTGAGACGTGTACATTTTATTTAATACAGCCAATACAACCAACTACTAGTACACTCAACAGCTTATTAGTCTCCATAACGATAAAGGCACTTGTCGCTTGTGGGATGAGTTTGAATATTCGCACCTGGTAAAAATTTTGTCCTTGGGTGGTCAGCCAAGTTGTCGCAAAGTGTTTCACCTCCTCATCTGAAGCAAATCGTCAGCCTTCTAGGTGCTCCTTCACGTAAGGAAAAAGGTGAAAGTCACTTGAAGCCTGGTTGGGACTGTAGGGAGGGTGGTCGATGATGTCCGAGGGAAATCACTTCAACTGTGATCCTCGTCGGTGACGTTTTCTCTACCAGCCGCAAACTTTCGGAATCATTCTGTGACATGCTGACGAGATATTACAGTCTATCCGTAAACCTCTTAACAGCTACCGGTGTATTTCAGCCGCGGTTACATGTCCGCCCACAGAAATCTAATAACTGATCGGATTTCATTGCGAGACCAGTTTTATAAACGAGTCGCCTACAATTAGCTCTGTAGGTGGCGGGGTGGCTGAAACTATACACATTTGCCGACCGCATTTCTTAGAATTACCGCACACAAGTAATTCCTCTATAACGGACGACACTGCAGCAATATCTGTTAGTTTCTGATAACTCCTCGTGATTGTGAATTATGCACTTTAATTTCGAAGTGAAAGCATTTTTTCATGCTTCATCGTATGCGTATAGGTGACATACTATTGTGATTACCAGGCGTTAGGAACACAGTTCAATGAGTATGTATCAGACAGTATGATTGAAGACCAACTGATGGTCGCTATTGAAATTAAGTAGAGAGCATTAATAAACTCGTGGTTTTTTCACAGTAAGATAAATGTTAATGCTCCCGCAAATAGCGTAAGGGATTAATACTGACGAAAACAAGAACATCTTCACATACGTCTTTCTGGCATAGCACCTACTGCAATTTCCGAATCAATCTGGTGAAAACCATGGGTGGAGCGGGAAATAAATAAAAACCAAAAAAATCTGCAGAAACGTGTGTAGAACAAAGCCTTCGAATAGCTAAGGAAACAATATTACTAATCCCCTCTCCTCTATCAGTGTGGACCGACGCCCCACGTAATGGAACATTACCGTCGCTTCCGGCCCCCTTCGGGGGGGCAATTTCGGTCTTAGGCGGACGGAGGGGTGCAAAAATATCGGCGACCCTCCCCCCTTTCCCATCTCCGCGAATAATAGCAGCCGACAAGTGGCGCAGACACACGCTGGTTGCTGCGCCACGCTCCATACCAGTCATTTCCGCAGAGCCAAGGATATTCAATTCTGATTCATCAGCAACCAACAATCAGTGTTCTTTCTGCTCTGCGCGGACTTTCCTGTCGTCACCCCCCGCTTCGGGTCAACCCCTACGGCAGACACCCCACCTTTTTTTTTACACCCTTTTCGCTCGCGTCACAGACGAGAAAATTGGTCAAAAGGCTAATCCCATCTAAAAACTGATATGAAAACGAAATAGGAATCGGAAGCGAGCAGGAAAATGACAATCACTAATTGATACCTGATGGGTGTTCTCAGGGCTGAAAAGATCGAGGGTTGGGGGATGGAGTGGGGAGGGTGCAGACGAAACTCGAGCTGCCTGGCAGAGGAAATCCTTCCAATTTACCGGGTTCCATCTGACCCCGGCTCATCGGAGCTTCGTTCGCTCTCCACTGGCGCTGCCGCCGAAAAAATGAGGTGGAAAAAATAGCCGTCTACATTGTGCACCTCACTGCGCAACCTGCAATAAAAGAGTGTAACCAAACGACACAGAATGCTGCAATGCCAAGAATCTGAAAATGCGTGGGATTAAAAACACGTTTAACACTCGATAAAAATATTTTTGTTTAAAAATTATTATCACTTGAGGCACTTGGTAATGATACAACTGCTTAATATCCCTTTACCATTTTGTACATTACTTGAACTCTACAGGGTTAATATAAATGACTGAAGTGACTTCATAAATTTACTGTAGCTATATTATTTGACATATTGTCATAAAATTTTACAGTTATTTAGAACAACTTAAAATGTTTTTTTGACATATTACAAGAGCTCTGTGTGCATCCCTGTACACATCCTGCAGACATCAAGTTGATAATAAAGTTTTTGCCAAATGTCCCTATCAATCAGTTCAAAAGTGTTGTTGATACCAGTTCGCAGTTCTAGTAGGGTTGTTGGAAGAGAAGACTTAAACACTGAATATTTTCCATACACAAACACACAAAAATCATGTTCGGTTAGGTTAGGAAAGCGTGGAGGCCATGAAAGGACTTGCACACATCATCTCCATCTAGTCATCTTGAATGACTGCTCACATTTGCACCTCGAGCCAGAAATTTGAAACTGGGCTACAAAACTTATTGAGTTTTTCTGTATTTCATTCTCGTTGTAATTTCTTACTGCACAGACATAAGAACTAATGCTATTGTATTTCCTTAAAAAAAAAAATAGATATCTGTGAATGACATGATATTTCGTTTAAGGAGTTTTCGATTTCTCATGTAATTGTTTGGGTCGGTAATACTGTCATATTGTGTCATAAGTAGCTAGCGGTGGTGTTTAAATTAACGGCACTGAAAATTTCACACACCTAAACTTTCTATCAAATTTTGTTATTTGTTATGTCGTGTAATTCTGCCACATATCGCAGTTCCCGTTTGTCCAATTTTCGTTTAACCCAGCACAGCGGAGTGGAAGTGCTGTCGACTCCGAAAGACATACGGGAAGTGACAATGCAATCATTCCAGTCCCAGCGGACCAAGAGAGAGTGGTGAGGGGAACAAACAACGTGCTGGAGTCTGGAGACTTACAGGGTCGAGTTAGAATCCGCCGCCAGACGAGCGACTATATACATCGTTAGTCAAAGTTAACTGCGACTGTTTGCAGTAGCATAAAACATGTCTCTGTTCTTTAGCAATTCAAATCTAACTCGTATTAATAGTCTAAAATTTTGTAAATAATCTTCCAAACATAGTGAAACGCATCTTCACAACATTAGAAATTTTAATGAAATTTAAAAAGATTTATGTCTGGTGGCATTGTAGGTTTTGATTTTGAGTGAACTTTTCTCAGACAGATTTCGCAGTAGTCTCGACTTTTTCCTGAGTTATGCGAATGAATAAATCAGTCGGTAATGCCAAACTATCTTTACTAGGTTGTTGTTTATGATTTGGGAAAAAAGTAATACAGGACTACACTGGACAAGATGATTTTTATAATAAAACAGAGAAAAACAATGTAACCTGAGTATTATATTAATATCATAAAATTTGTTTAGTGATTCACTTGTAATGTAGGAAAATGCAAAAAAGAAAATGCTACTCATTCGATAAACTTTTTCATATTTTTTAAATTTATTTTTATTTTATTTCTTAAAGACAAGCGACTTTCGGGTGAAGATGTTTGATAATGTTAGATTTTCAAAACCACTATCTGGGTAGATGTTTTTGTTATTAGGACTTCAGGGTGCGTCGACAGCATGGTCATCAGCGCTCTAAAAAACAATTGGTACGGCAAGGCGAATTAAATAGAGACGAATTTACTGTCTGCACGGCCAGCCGTAAAGAGATTGACCATACAGATAGTACAATAATGTAAACTAATAAAACAAGCCCCCCCCCCAAAAAAAAAAAACATTGAAATCTTTCAGACGTTACCTATAAAAGTGCCATTCATATATAAAAGAAAACCACAACAAATACAATGAAAAAACCTTACACAGATTTCTGGCTGTGAAGGGATCAAAAGGTTAGAGAAAAGTAGTGCACCCATCACATTATTCGACCTATTTCGGCAGAAAGATCATATTTAGGGAAGTAACGTATAACGTATCAAACATACCACACTTTCTCCCCGATCATGACGGAGGCATTACGACCTGATTTCAACTTGGCAAAAAGCATCTTAGCTACCAATGGAGGTAATGAACAACACACCTCATTCCAAAGGATTTTGAAGGAAAAATGTACATGAATCTTAAGTTGGTGTGTGGCTTGTCGACGTCGATGTTAATAGAGGCAGGAGAGGTTTGGAGAAAAACGAGCTGGATGAATTTTGGCTATGGTTTTTTGAAGGAACCATCCTGATATTCACCTGAATTATTTCAGGGAACCACGGAGAAACGAAATTTGGATGGACGGGCGGGGATTCGAACCAGGTCCTCCCAAATACGATGCTAAAACTTCACAACTCACGCACCATTCTCGGTGAAGCAATTAATTAACAACAAAAATGACGCGTGAATCGATTTTTTTCACGATGTACTGCCTTACGCATCTAGATAGGCGTTCAGCCATTTAATTTCGTCAAAACACAACGTTTCGATAGATGTCTCTATCATCTTCATCGGGTGAAGTAGACGACCAGCTCCACAGCCAGATCACCGATGAATTCTGCCGAATGGACGACATCCCATAACTACAAATGAGCATGATTACCTCACATGATGAAAACAGCATAGGCAGCAGTCAAAATAATCGTGTTCTGACGAAATTTCTCTCCTGAACACGTGTAATTACTACAAAATGATCTACAAATCTTTATTTTGCCATCACCATTCCCTAGACTGATTTGATGTAGTCCTCCATCCCTTCCTTTCTTGCGCTGACCTCTTCAACTCAACATATCCTTTACAATCTACATCTTCAATTAGATGCTTATATTTTTGTCTGCCTCTGCAATTCTTTTTTTCGACTACTTCCTCCATTAACATATTAACCAAGGCTGCATGTATTAAAATGTGAGCCCCCATCCTATCTCTTCTTTCTTTAAGACTCTTCCACGATCTTATTTCCTAGCCCATCATTTCCAAAACACGTTCATTTTGTAGTTAATCTGCCCACTTAATTTTCATCATCCTTCTATAAGACCACATTTCAAATGCTTCAACTTCCCTTCTTTCTGGATTTCCTAAAATACATGATTCACTATAAAGTGCTATTCTCCATATATAGAGTTTTAAAATTTCGTTCTATGTCCCAGATCAATATTTAAAACAAAAACATTTCTCTTTTTCAAGAAAGCTCATTTCGCAATTCTGCTTTTAACATCGCTCTTTCTTCGGCCATCTGTTATAATTTCACTTCCTGAGTAGCAGAATTCTTTTACTTCTCCTATCGCATCCAATTCTATTTTTATATTTAATCTTCTATTATTGATATCATTTCCGCTAATTTTCGTCACTTTCGTCTTGCTTTGGTTTATATTTAGTCCTTCAGTATTTTTCTCTTTTTTTTCCATGCCATTCAGTAACTCATCAATATCCTCAGTCTGTTCTGCCAAGATGTCAATATTCCAGATGATTATACTAATCATGATTACTAGTAGTATTGGTAGAAGTAAACCATTTCGCGTTGTAATTACATAATTGTATTGTGCCTGTATAATTTTCGTTTAAAAATGACGCCTACAGCAACTCCGAGGCCAAGTGAGGGAAGCGGACCCGTGAGTCAGTGGCGCCGACAATGCGGTGACGTCAGACGGTAGTGGCGGCAGGTGCGGCAGGCAGCTCATCAAACATTGACGCGATTGTGCTACGCCGCCCACCGCAGGCGCTACAGTAAAAAATCGCCCCGGGGACTCCCCGAATTCTTCTTTAGGGAAAACAGAAAACGCGTTAAAAATATAGGTCTCCCCGAGGGCGGTGGCCGCCATTCTTTTAATGCGCCAGGCCCTCTGAAGTGTCCGCTCAAATATTTATGGCCCAGTCGGTCACAGTTTCTTGTTCGGTCCGAGGCGGACTACAAAGCCAGTTAGTTACACATACTGCCCGGCGCGGTGCATGCTTGATTCGGACAAGTGCAGCGCAGCTCCCCTCCCTCGGCCGGAATTGAGTTTGTCCGCATTTCGAGTTAAGTGGAGACCGGCCGTCCGGCAGGATTTATCAGAGTTGTCTGTGGAGCGGGGTCGTCTACATGCCAGGGGATGCAGTCTGTCCGTCGTGTACGAATTGTGACCGTTATTCGATAGAGTCATAGGAAATGAACTTCTTTCTCAGACTGTCTTAACATTCTAGAGCATACGAGAGGTGTACTAACTAGTTAAGAATTCATTTTTGGCTATTTCAGGACAATTGTCGCAATCGGGCTTGAACTACGGGGTGACCAATAGCAGCAAGTGTCGTGACAATTAGATAAAAAATGGTTTTAAAATATGCGTTAAAGGCAGAAAATCTTGATTATCTTGACACTAAAAATTCATGTAACTCAGATACTAATTTTATTTATCAAAATCAAAATGTGCACCCTAATCACAAGACGTAACTTCTTTGATGTCATAGTACAGTATTAACGTTATTATAATTGTACCCACAAACTCTGCTCTAATTTACCGAGCTTGGTGGGTGAGCGTTAAAGTTCTGGCCTCGCAGTTTCGAATCCCCAACCGGGCATCTAGATTCGGGTATTCCATGGTTTCCTCAAATCACTCCAGGCGAATGCCGGGATGCTTCCTCCAAATGGTCATGGCTGAATCCCTTCCCGTTCCTTGACCACATCCTTTCCCGCCTCTAATGACCTCGATGTCGACGAGGCGTAAAGCCATATGCGAAAGAAAAATTCTCTAATTTTATATCATCTCAAATGCAAATATAAGTGAATTACAACTATCCCTCTCGAGAACGTTTTTACTAAGCAAACAAACAAACGAAAGCTCATAAGTGAGAAAGATCGAGCAGTTTGCGGTCATATTGTTTTTTTTAATACCTCTGATCAATCAAAAAAAAAAAAAAATGTCGCCACTGAATTTAAGTTTGCTTGATACGTACACGTTAAGCTTGTAATAAGTCGCGTTCCCTAGGCGAGACAGTTTGCACATATCGAGGGAGGGCTATTTTTCGGCGAGCGGAAGCCGCGAGCCGGTTCGTAAAGCCACCCGCTGCGCTGTTGCGAATAACAACAGGGACAGCCAACCTACAGACAATAGTGACCCGCCACTCGGATGTTCTTGTATGCTGTTACATGGAATGCTGCTCGGAGGTGGAGTGGAGACGAGACACTTCTGGACTGTATGTCGTGGTGAGAGGAGGGACTGCGAGACCACCGCCATCCTCTGTGGGCCCGAGGTTCATTTCCCGTCGCCGGCAGTGAACAGTGCGCGGACACGGTAATGTGCCTATAAAAGTGAGACTTAATGCAACATATCAAGAGCCCGGAAAATACCCCTGAGAAGCTACCCTGATTAGCTGGATACTTGTTTAAAATATTCAAATTTCACATGTCAAAGTTGGATGTCTTTTAATTTGTATAATAAATTCATGTCTTTTGTTACCCATCTTTCATATTCTTGTAACCCCTGAGGCATGTCATGTGCGAGGCTTAATATTGATATATTGATAGAGAAAGATAGAAAAGTTTCAATTGCTGACGCCATACAGGGTGTCTAAAAGGTAGAGCCACCCCCACCTAAAGAGATTATTACAAGCTTAAAGGTCTCGGCTGTCAGTTTTACTTGTTTTTACAAACAAAATCATATAACTTTCCGTACATAGACGTAAGCAACCATTATTGTTAATACGTTTTCGTTAGTTGGAAGTGTTTCACTTCTTCTATAGCAGGGGTGGGCAACCTGTGGCTCGCGAGCCGCATGCGGCTCTTTGAAGGATTATTTAGGCTCTCGATAAATGTACCCGAGTTCCCTTTTCATTTTTCTGTTATTATATTTTAAAAAATTATCGTTCCGTATGTGTTTCAAAATGTCTTTTAAATTACTCATAACAAATATGAAAGACTAAGTGCAACGTTGTAACAAATTTCATTTCCGTCCAAGTTAAGAATGATAGGACTCATCGAAAACTGCGCGAACGAACATAAACAGTGGCGTAATCTTCCGCAATCGACCAACTCCAGACCGATTTCGAATTTGTAAACTTTCATTGCAACGGACAGTTGACATCTGGAGGAAACAATTAACTGCGCGAACGAACATATACAGTGGCCTAATCTTCCACACTCGACCTACTCCAAACAGATTTTGAATTCGTAAACTTTAATTGCAACGGACAGTTGACATTGTGCTCTCGAGGAAGCAATTTGTATCACTCTTGCTACGGGTATAATTTGTAATCTGGAATTTTTGGTAACTTAACTATTATTTGTTTCGTAGTATGTAACACGTGTTGTTATTGTTTTAATAACACAAAACTTGTATTTTCTAAATTTCTTTATTAATTTCCAGTTCTTTTAAAAATATGACGACAGAGAACAAAAATAAAAGAAGAAAATACGAGCAAGAAAATAAAAGTTTTAATAATGAGTGGGAGGAGAATTTTCTTTTTTATTGACAATAACGGAAAAGCATTATGTGTTAATTGTAATTCTACGGTCAAAATTTATAAAGCTAGCAATTTACGTCGACATTATGAAACCAATCATCCTCAGTTTTCTAATCAGTATCCACCAAATTCCAAATTAAGATCAGATAAACTTGCTTCTTTAAAATCAAATTTAAATAAACAACAGTCAATTTTTATGACCTTTAACAATGAAGCTAATAATGTGGCTGAAGCCAGTTTTTTTATTGCCTGGAATATTGCTCGTGCAAAACGCCCGTATGGAGAGGGAGAGTTTATTAAAAAAAAACTTGGAAGATGTACTTAAAGTTTTAGATCCAACTAATGCAGCATTGCACAAAGTTGTTTCGCAAATTCCCGTCTCGAGACATACAACCGAACGACGAATAATTGGAATTAATACATCTCTTGAATATAATTTAAAAAATGATTTGAAGAACTGTATTGCATTCAGCTTAGCCCTTGACGAATCGACAGATATCACAGATCTTCCGCAATTGGCAGTTTTCATACGTTTTGTTTCACCTGACTTCATTGTTCAAGAAGAATTATTAGATTTAGTTGCACTTCAAGAGTCAACCCGAGGTGTCGATATTAAAAATGCATTAGATTCAATAATGAAAACTTTTGATGTGCCTCTTAATAAACTTGTAAGTATTGCAACTGATGGAGCTCCGGCAATGCTGGGTAAAAAAAATCGGTCTTATTGGGCTTTTAGGAGATGATTCTCAATTCCACAATTCATACCGATTCACTACATAATTCACCGAGAACATCTCGTTGCAAAATATTTACAATATCCTGATGTTATGAAAACAGTGTTAAACATTGTAAATTACATTCGCACCAATGCAAAAAGTCATCGACAATTCAAAAATTTCCTTGAACAATTAAAGGACGAAGAACTTCCAAATTACATTAATTTCTTTTGTATTGTTAGATGGTTATCTAGCTACAACGTATTAAATCGATTTGTAGATTTGTTTGATCCGATAACTGCATTTCTAAAAGAAAAGGAAATAACCTATTCAAAATTAGACGATGACGAGTGGTTGGAAGACTTAATGTTTTTGACTGATGTTATGGAACATTTGCAAACACTGAATTTACAATTGCAGGGGAAAGATAGAATAATATCTGACCTCTCACAGGATATATTTAGTTTTCAAACTAAATTAAAACTTTTTCAAAAGGACATTAAAAATAAAACATTTTGTCATTTTTCTCGAATTAAAAAAAATTGTTCCAATATTAAACAAGAAAAACTCAACGAGTATATGAAAAACCTAGAAGGAATATTGACGGAATTCCAAAATAGATTTCAAGGCTTGAAATTTTTTTCTATGTCCATATGAAATTAACATAATTCAAAGTGAGTTTTCAATTTCCAATGTAATTATGACCCAAAAAGCATCTGGAGAATTAGAATTAATAGAGATGCAAGAAGATCGAACTCTACAATTAAAATATAAGTCGACGCCGATCACTGAATTTTGGAAATTTGTACCAGAATCGAAGTATCCTGAATTAAAAAATGCTGCTTGTCGAATTATTTCAATATTCGGAACAACGTACTTATGTGAATCATTTTATTCCACTTTAAAATTCGTGAAATCCAAACACCGATCAGTATTAACAAACCAGGATCTCAAAGAATTACTGACAAGTGCTGTCACCAATTATTCACCAAATTTTAAAGAATTAAAATAAATGTGTTTAATTTTTAATATTTAAATTCAATACAAATATTTTGTACTTTTATTCATATGTTAACAATAAATATAATTTTTGTAAAAAAAAATTAATGTCTTTTTTGCATACCTTTTAAATACGTATTTAATTGCGGCTCGCAAAATATTTCAAATTTTGAAAAATGGCTCGGACTATCAAGGAGCTTGGCCACCCCTGTTCTATAGCATCAACAGCGGGTTATATTGGTTAAAAAGTTACTCTACACTCTTTCTGTCGCTATATATTTAACTCAACTTATCACTCACAATCAAATTAGAGCTGTGTACCGTAAGCATACTATAAACACTTAAATATGACGAACATAACTAGGTAACCACGTTTCAGGATTGGAGAAAAAAAGGGGGGGGAGCGGTGAATAAGGAACAGAAGCGACTGACATTCAAAATTTACGAGTTTAGTTTAACGATTCTGTATAATGTTCCCGTGACCAAAAATCCGTGTATAAAAATCAGTTTTGTATAATTTTTTAAACAATGTACCGCTATTCCTGTTTCAAGCTAGGAATTTGTCGACCCCGGCAGCATAGGGGACAGCGCGTTGACCTCGCGTTCCAGGGGTCGCCGGTTCCAGTCCGGACTCAGGCGACCCTTTTTTTTTTTTTTTAAGGCAGGAAACCTGTCCAACGTAATATTATGTTTTGTGTTTAAACCCTTGAGCTAATTCTTATCAAACTAAATACAGTGCACATGTCTGTCCAACATGTGTTCCTGTAAAAATATCTGCGCATGAGGGAATATGATAAGAAAATTGGATTTACGTGTAGTTCCAGCAAAGAATAATAATTAACATTAAATCGGATTGGAGTAATTATAGAGCTTTCATTCCTTTTCATAACCTTGGCGCAAGGTGCCATATAACTGCAAAATTTCACAGTTGTCTCTTTAACGAAAAACATTTAAATCAAAACTGACTTATATATTTTACTAAAGGTAATTCAATTCTTTAGCTAATATTTTTCTTACGCATAACAATCTACCGTTACCACACATTGCTGAGGTAAAATTAATCGTATAAATTATTTGTTTATAAATCATTAATGTTAATTTTCTTAGTATTTAATATTTTTAAATGTGATTTGAAATATTTGACTCAGCCAGACAGACTGTTTTACATCAATTATGTGTGTTTGATACTGTAACTGAAAAACTGAAGATTGAAACATGTATCACAAATAATCCATAAATACGTTCTTTAGTTCACTGGCTTAAGAAGTAACTGTCTCAAACTGTAACCAGGTTTTATTTGCATTATTCACTTTACAAATATTTTCTGATATACAACGGTGGTTTTTGGTTTATCAACACACTATCAAGAATAGCCTAATTGTTACCACTATTGATTGACATTTACGTTCGTGGATTGTAATTGTAATTTGCTAAATGAAAGTTATGCCAATTTTTTTAAATGAAATTCCTGGTTTATCTGCATAAGTTTCTCACTCACACTTTCATTAGTGAAATTTTACATTTATGCCTTTGTGTAGTAATATTACAAGCTTATAATTCATGGTCGCAATTGTTAAGCAAGTTTGATTAATTAGTAAGACATAGTGAACTAGATAGCTCGCTTCAGAACGGCATGCCCATGTTTTTTAACTTAAAATATGAGTCTTTCTTTTTGTAACAAAATTTGTTCCTAGCCTGAGAGATTTGATTGAATGCGATTTGGAAAAATACGATTCTACAATATTTTGAGCCCGCTTGGAGAAGAAACAAATGCTTTGTAAAAATTTTCGTGATGTGACTTGGAATGACTAACAGCTCAGAATTAGAACTCTGTAATCGTGAATTTAATATCGTCGACACGCTAGCTTTCAGAACATACATATCATTGAAGATCAGCTCACAAATTCTGCCACCATCAAAGGTGGGTGTTCTTTGATGGAATTTACTACAATACGGTACAAAACAGAGGAGTTACTGGCTCTAAACAGTAAAAAAAGAAGTATCTCCAAGCCACGGTATTTAATATTCCGCTTGCTGAGATATGACGTTGACATATTTTCGCAATTAAAAACGTTTTTGAAGAAAGGAAGCTTAACGTCAAAGTAAACAGACAACAGCGGTAATTTTATTATTTCACGAGGACGCGAGCGGAATAGTCTTTCTGCTTCTACCGGCTCGAGGCTCCCGATTAAAATTTGTTTAGCACCCGGCGCGTTGACACACCCAATAGGCCCTTTGAGGTTAGGGACGCAACCTGCCGTCGTTCAGACGTTTGCACAAAATTTACTTTTGCGCCAAGTTCGTCCACGTGGAGAATATCCGTTTGAAATGACTAAGACTGTATATGCCAAAAAAAAAAAAAAAAAAAAAAAAAAAAAATCCCCACAGCCCTCACGGATTCATAAATATTTCCGTGTCGCGGAACACGACTGCAAAATTAATTAACACTTTTACACTCCTCGAAACGAATTTAAAATTATCTGTCGCGAGAAAAAAAAGGCGAACGCCAAGGTAACGTGACTTGCTTTCTGCGGCACAAACAGCCACGGAGGCTTGCGCGTAATTTTCTAGATCAGCAATTTATACTGCATAACCCTTTGACTTCAGCCAGGCCGGTAGTGTCACCCCTAACCACTTCCACCCCTTCGCTTTTTTTTTTTTCCGCCGCCAGCAAAGTCATTTACGTGGCGTACCTTTTCCTCTCTGAATCCACCTCTTCTTATTGAAACGTCAATCCGCGCAGACCGCGAAACAGAATTGATAATTAGCATCAATGGCGAAATAGAAAATTCCATTTGGGTGTGGTCCCTTACACTTTTAAAGCGGTTGTGGGGGTGGGGGGGGGGAGGCGTGGGGGTAGGTGATGGCACTGGTAAAGAAGGTAGCTGTCGATTGTTGTGTTTGGCGATGGTGTTTAATTTATTTGGCGCGTCGCTCCGCCGACCGCACAGTGGACTGGTCGGTCTCGTGGAACCCCTTTTAATGATCACCGCTGCATTTAAAATTCCATTAAATTCCGCAGGGAGCGGCCTGGCCTCCCAGCAGAACGGCTCCACCCCTCTCTTACTACACCGCGGTCTCCTAACAGCCAGTGCGTGTTGTGGGGGTATGTCCGAGCGACGGTTTAGATCCGTCGCCGAAATTAAATAAGATCAAGTGCTGTATGCAGCGATAACTGTACGGTCTCTTAATTACATGCTGTAGACAGTCAATAACTAATTGCTTGTCCAGATCTCTGGGAGCGTGCACAAACTACGTGGCTCGGTCCAGGGGGGGAGGGGGTTGGCTGGAAGGCTATGCTGGGCTACGTGGGGGGAGGGGGGGGGGTTCCGAGCCAGGCCACGTAGCTTTCCTTTCATAACATTTTTCACAGTTAAAATGAGGAACAGAACACACAACAGCATGTGGGTATTTATTTCCCTCAGTTAATTATTTCCGTACGTAATTTGCAATAGTCTGACACGAGAAAACAGTACAAAATGTCTTCTGGAATCAAAAGGGAAAGAAGTTACATGCTACCTGCTACCTGGGGAGGGGGGGGGTAGAGGCAAAAGCCACGTAGTGCTACGTGGGGGGGGGGAGGAAGGGGGGTTCACAGGAGGTCAAAATGGAGCTACGTGGTTTATGCACGCTCCCTCTGGTGTTTTAACTAGAACACCCCCAATGACACTGAATATTCTGTAACAGTGTTTCTCAACCCGAACACGGGACAGGTGGTCCTCAGGGAAGAATCTTAAAAATTTAATTCTCCCTGAATTAAATAAATCAGAACAACAATAAAGCAGTAAAAATTGTTCACAGAAAATAGTTACAGTACTCGTATTTCATAAGCACGTCCAGACAAAAATCTGGCGTTTTTAGGATATGGAGATATCATTGCATTGTTACTATAATAAATTCGTTTCCAATTAACATTAAAGAGATCTGCGTTAATTTGAGGATTAAATTCTTGGCCTTATTGTAGGGTTTAAGGCTATATATATATATATGCCTCGTCGATGTCGACGTCATTAGAGGCAGAAAATGTCTGGAGACAAGAAACGGGAAAGAATTCGGCAATGGCCTTTTGATGTAAGCATCCAGGCATTCGCCTGGAGTTATCTGGGGAAACTATGGAAAACCCAAATCTGGATGCCCAGGCATGTTTTCGAACCCACGTCCTTTTAAACGCGAGGCCAGAGCGTTACTGCTCACCCACTACGCGAGATATGTCTCAAAGGAACAACGGTTCCTGCCTATAACAATGGGTAGGATTGGCTAATCAAACAAACATAGATAAAAAAAATACCATATTAAATTAGTGGTGAGTAGAATTATTTTGGACATTTCACTGGTCCTCGGGCTGCAACTGGTTGAGAAACGCTGAACAACAACAACAGTATCCAAAGAAAAAATTACCCAACATATTTTTATTTGTGATTATATAGATTCTCAGCTAGGCGGCGTTAAGGTTATTAGAGCAAGGAGAACAACATGGAGGAGAACGAGAAAATAAAATCTGCCATAGTGTGCCATATTAGTAATCTGTCTGCAGTGATTTCACGAAATAATCGAAATCAATTATCCTAGATCGAGAACTGAGCCTGTTACCAAAGTTCAAAATACAATAATTAGCTCCTCTTTGACATTTATTGTCCTTTCGCTCCTTCTTGAATGTTACTGGTTATATTCGTGTTATTAGCGATGCTACGATTAACTTGATTTAATCATATATTCTTGCTCCTTTTTCCGGTGATAAGGTGATGCAACTGTCACCACATTACAATTTATTGGTTGTAAACACAATGAAGCTGTAACATAAATTTGGTCTGTTCTTTCATTTAACAATTTTTCATTCATGTACACAGTAGTTTAAACTCCCATCTACGGTGGTAGTAGGAATTTACTCTGCAAAAGTTTCTAAGGAAAAACGTATAACGATTGATCATTATCTTTTCGATTGATATTTTACCCTGATATGAGTAAATTTGCTCTAATTAGATTCACGGAGTATTTGTCTATTTTAAAATAACTGCATTTGATTCTGAATGACGAAAACTTTTATTGTTGTGAAAAGTTTTATAATACAACTAGCCTCGTACCGGCGACTTCGTACGCGTGGATTAAGAATTTTTTTGACAGAATTAAATATAAAAGGTGGTTGGTAACGAAGGATTGGTCCCAAACAATATCGAGTCGGCATAATATGACAGGAAAGCTATCACTATATCATTCTACCGGTGAACCTGCCTCTTGAAGAGAATCAATTTCCAACATATTTCTGTAACTATTCGATAAGATTTCAAAATTTCGTGACTACAACTGTTAATCATACTGGAAAAAATATCCTGTGCCCTTCATACAGCTTTCCTTATAAAATTCCATCACAACGATATAGTCATATAGTCGTCAAAACGTAAAAAAAGACAGAGACTTACTTCCGTATTTATATTAGTATTACTGTGGTTCACACTCACACACTGACTACCTACGATTTGCCTCGCATTGCACCCGTAACTTTATAATATCTACAGTTTAACATTCAATCCAAATAACCTACGGCCCAGGCCTGACTCTTACGATGAAAAACAATTTTTAAAAATCTGGGCCTCCACGGAGACTTGAACCGGAGACCACGAGGTTCGTAAGCAAGCTCTTTAGTCACTGAGCTGCCAGTTCACTACACGGAAACACGGTCTGGAGACGTCCACATCCAACGTGTCTGTCTATCGCCGTATTTCGAAGTTATGACACAACATGTGTTATTTATACAGATAATTTTTCAACCAAATGTAGACAGTATTTTTCTCTTTGTTTCAAAGGATAAGTGTGCAAAGTTTCATCTAGATCGGATGAAAACTGTGGATTTGTATGAAGAACAAACAAACCAACAAATAAACAAACAAACACAAACATACATTCATCTTTATATATAAAGATTACTGTGGTTCACACTCACACACTGACTGCGAACAACAACTGAGGGTTCATTATAACGTAAAAAAGTGGACACCTACAAAATTTCAAGACTACCTACGATTTGCCTCGCATAACACCCCTAACTTTATAATATCTACAGTTTAACATTCAATCCAAATAACCTACGGCCCAGGCCTGACTCTTACGATGAAAAACAATTTTTAAAAATCTTGGCCTCCACGGAGACTTAAACCGGAGACCACGAGGTTCGTAAGCAAGCTCTTTAGCCACTGAGATGCCAGTTCATTACACGGAAACACGGTCTGGAGACGTCCACATCCAACGTGTCTGTCTATCGCCGTATTTCGAAGTTATGACACAACATGTGTTATTTATACAGATAATTTTTCAACCAAATGTAGACAGTATTTTTCTCCTTGTTTCAAAGGATAAGTGTGCAAAGTTTCATCGAGATTGGATGAAAACTGTGGATTTGTATGAAGAACAAACAAACCAACAAACAAACATTCATCTTTATATATAAAGATTACTAAAACGAATAATTATTAATGTTTTGATTGAAGGGCCTATATTTCGTGATTCGCTACGATTCGTATGAATTTTCTTTGAATTCTGATAAACTTCTCTGTTTGCTATCTTCTTTCAATAAATTCTTAGGTTTGTTATTGATTGGTTCCAGATAAATGCTACAGAGACCAGACATTATATTTTTTACATCTCTGCATAGCATGGAAACATAACAGACAATTGCAATTTAACCAGCATCGCTGTTACACTTTATTTTAACAATTTAAATACATAAAAAATCAAATTCCACGATTTATTTGAAATTTGCACTTCCTTTAAACACTATACACGTAAATAAAATCCGTGCAGTTATTCGTTTGAAATTTCCTGGTTAGCCAACCAGCGCTGTGGTGATCACCAATATAACTAACAATTCTAGTTTTATCAGGCTCGCCGAAGGTTTCCGAGTTATCAAGTTCGCATCCTGCCTTCAGGTTCAACGCCTTCTATTAAAATGGATTAAAGGTAGAGCTGTGAAGACTGAGTAAAGTGCACAGAACATGAAAATTACTAATTTGTGGAAAAAGTTTATTAAAACTGTATCAAACGACGGTTAAAACAAACAATCAAAACAGCCAATCCAAAAGCTGGTTATCATTCATGATCTAATTTTCTTAAAACACAGCGACTATTCAGACAAGAATGTTTCAGCATTCATCGAAACATCTATAACATTAACAACCGCAGAAATATTTACTTACTAATCTCAAATTTTCGATAGTCGTAACAACAACACAAAATTATAAATATTTATTGATACTATACAAAAGGTATTACAACATTAAAGGAAATTATTTTAAAATAAGCAGCTGCAATCTGAGCCACATAAATTGTTTGTAAAACAGAAACGAACAATATACGCGATTACACCCAACATTAGGGAGAAACTTGTTTAATGTAGTTGATATAACTGAAAGGAAGCTTTGTTTTTCTTTTTAATTATTGCTTTACGCCTCGTCGACTTATTAGAGGTGGGATGGGACTGGAAACAATGAACGGGAAGGAATTCGGCCATGGCCCTTTGAAGGAAGCACCCGGGCATTCGCCTGGAGTGATTTGGAGAAGCCATGGAAAACCCAAATCTGGATGTCCGGATGGCGATTCGAACCGGCATCCTCCCCAATGCGGACGCATTATAACTGCTAGTACGAATTGTAAAGAACACTCCTTGGCTGCTGTGTGATTGCTATACATCCAATATTTGGCAAGCAAATTAAAACTTCAAATGCCTAATAATAAGAACATCTTTCTAGGTTGGTTAACCGAGGGGAAGGGATGGTACCAGATTGTATAAAATCTCAAGTCCAAACGTTATTGATCATCTATCAGGCTCGGCGGTTAAATTGTCGGAAGGAAAAATCAGCTCCCAGTTGATTATCTGAGAATGTGCTACTTTGGTTACAGATAGAATCAATAACAACAGAAACGAAGAAAGCATTAACAACTACAAACATAATCATAAAAATCTGAAAAGGAATTCATTTGGTCTAATAGAGAAACAAAATAACTAAAAAGGCTACTGAAAAGCGAATCTGCAGATATATTGGCAGTATGTGAACACGATATTAAAAAGAAAATGTAAAAAAACTTTACTGTAAACTAATAGCACGGCAAATTCCAAAAGATGGTGCCCAGTGACCGAAGCTGAAATTAAATTCAAGTAAAGCTACGACATGAAACATTGTTTTAAATGACTTTCTATTTAATTCTACTAACAGAGCAAATTTTCTCTTTTTTTTACATTTAATAGAGGTATTGTACAGTCGAATTCCAGTACGATACGTAAAATTAATTAATTGTGAAGAACCTGGAGTTTTGGAAGGGGATTTATCTCGACTCAGTTGTTGGCAGCTACAGCAACTGTTTCGATACTTCTCCGACAGATACACAAAGGTGACGAAACTCAATACCAAACAGCTGCCTGCATAATCAACCTGCCGTAGATGTTATATAACGTTCTGGCTTGGCAAGGGTCTCTCATCGTAAATGCATCCAGTATGATGACTGCTGCCACAATGTAAGCTAAATTAAGTAATCTAATAGAGAAAACCGCTTTGTGCTATTTTCTATAAATTCATGATTGGCTATTATAAATTAATATGATAATCTTCACAATTTTTAGCAATTATAAGTTCAGAAAACAACAAAGAGAGTGGTGTGTTTGAGTAAATCTTCCTGGTTTACGCATCGATTAGTGGAATCATAGAACTATTTTTATATCTCAATGAGGTTTCGTTTCGTTTAGTTTTTGAGATTAATACCTGTGATACAGTTTGCAAAACAATTTTTAGAGTTACTTTCATATTAAATTTAACTGATATATAGCCCACGTTGATTTCATATCTAACACTTTACGATCGGTGTAAACTTCTATTGTGTATTTATACAAATAGGGCCATTGATTAGTCTTTAGAAAAACCAGTATACTTATGAGGTCATCAATAAAGTAAGCCAACAACTAAAAAAATGTTACACAGGAATGTGCTTCACCACAGAGAAAAATTCGTTATTATTTAAAAATGATTGTACCATCTTTGAATAAATGAACTTCACTAGAAAGGATTTAACAGAAAAGAAACAATTTACACACACACACACACACACACACACACACAAACAAACAAACAAACAAACAAACAAAATACAA
This sequence comes from Vandiemenella viatica, assembly GCA_031002005.1. Classification (NCBI taxonomy): domain Eukaryota; kingdom Metazoa; phylum Arthropoda; class Insecta; order Orthoptera; family Morabidae; genus Vandiemenella; species Vandiemenella viatica. The sequence goes on from JARYHS010012519.1 coordinate 83,491,895, forward strand.
AACAAATGAACAAAATACAAAACACCCTATAAAAAACGCATTACAACTCAAAAATATACAACACACAAACCAAATTTGAATTGGTCGAAAGTCATACCGAACAGCTGGGTAAGACAGACGGCATAAATCGAAGTACTTTAACTGCAGTCTTAACGTTCTTTTTAAACGTTAGAGAGATATGTTACAAGTTCATTTTGATGTGTGTGTATAACAAGAAGTGGTTAATTTTTCTCGACGTATCTTATACAGCCGTCATGTTACTGTAGTGACTTCTAGTTTACAAAAGAAGAATAAAAATTCGTGGGATTATTGTGTGACGGTGTTTTTATTAGTGCCAAAGACTTCCTAGTTGCAAACACCTTGCACGACCGCTTACGCACTGTAGCTTGGGATCGTCCTCATAACGACCGGTTGTAGGGCACGAAGCGTTGCTACGGGTTGCGCCAACTCCCGCGCGTACGCAAATAAACGAGTGCGTGCGTGTAAAGTGGAACAGAACAGAAGAGAACAGGTGGTGGTGACCTCTAGGATGGCCAGGGTCCGGCGCGCCAACCAGTTTCACCGTTAGCTGGAAAACAACTCAGGTGAGCTGACCTGACCGCGGCGTACACCACACACGACCAGCCAATGAAAACGGCGCCCGAGACTGGCGAGAGAACTAGGCAACATTTAACGCTATCCTAACTCTGTGTGCTAGTTCTTCAGTTATAGACACGAACTGATACACTGCACTAGAACTGCGTCAAATTTTTGTATCGAGTCTACATCTGCCGGAAAGAAAGAGCTCATATATGAATTAGTAAGGCACTTAATTATTTTAATCTTATCGCTTCCATTATTGTACCCAAATAGGCCGATGGACGAAGTATTTCATCGCACCCATCAACCAAAGGAGTTGTTCGGATGTTTGCAAATAAATTCAAATGAAACCTACATCGCCTGTCTGGCAGATAATACCAGCATTCTACGTAACAATTCTGTGACGCTTACGTAATGACTGTGGCAAGCATTCGCGAATCGAGCTGCTCTTCTCTATGCTTTATCTATACTGTGAATGAATCCCTTGCGATACCGATCCCAAGCGGTCGACAGTGTTCCAAATGTGGACACCAAAAATTTTGTTCGCTGTTGTATCTGCGTTACAGTTCACGACCCATAAATCATAGCTATTTAGCTCTACATGCTGCTGAAGTTATGTGCTGGTCCCATTTCATGTTACTTTTTATTGTTACGCCCAAATCCTTCAGGGGAGCAACAATGTCAATGACTGATCTGTTTACTTTGTACTCCTGACACTTTTTGGTAGTTACGTTAACTGCAAGTTGCCACTGATCGCACCATACCGAAATTTCAGTCATACGATAATGAACTACTTGCGGGTGTTTTAAGCTGTACAATAAGCCAAACTGAATCCTTTTGTCGTTCCGTTGTTTGTCTGCCATAGGACTATCTTGTAAACAGGATAAGTTTCAGATTTCAAATTCGCACATATTACTTGCTGTCTTGATCCAAAACGGAATATCGTATGAAATTATATTCAAGTAATGTTAATGGACTAAAACTTTTTTTTCTGCACCAGCATGTAGTGAACCATTTATGGGTTATCAAGTAGATTACTAAGATGCATTTTTCAGTTTTCTATGTTGGAAAGTAATGACTTGATCAGCCGTTAAAGTTATCAGTTTCAGAACATTTTTATTGGTAGATCAATTTAAAAAATGTTGCCCCTAGGAACTTTAAATTTGTCTAAAAAATTGAACACATCTTGTAAGTAAACAAAAAAATATGAAAAATACTTACATCTATTATAGTTTGTAAGTTGCGAGTAAAAAGGCAAAACTTTTTTTCCACGATTAATTTTCTATGTATAGTTCTCTTTTTTTCCAGAGTGCATTGCATTCTAACTTGTGGTGTTAATACTAACTATAAAAAGTCTAATTTGAATTGAACGATAGAACTAACAGTGGACTAGGAACGTGACGTGGCGTAAGAGTACCGTGGATCGAAGTCTACACCTGAAAATATTTTAAACAAAGACTTTTGCGCCAACCATCATGGTCTCATCCACTACAACCGTATTTGTGAGCATCGTATAATACGTAATCCCAATTACGCGAGGCTTGGCATAATACTGCAAAGTATTAACGACCCAGCTTCGATTTTAGTTTTTCTTTACAGTGTAGTGACGGATATTGTAACAAGATTTTACGTTAGATTATATAGGAAACAGTTGTTAAAAGTAAATTACAAAATGAAATTGAAAGAAGTAAAATAATAGTTAATTATTTGAAGAATTTTATTTAAAAAGAAAACAGAATTTTGTGATATTATGCCAAAACTGCAAAGAATTAACAACGACTCCCAGAAGCTTACTGAAACAAATAAAATACTTAATTCTTTTGGAGGCAAGGATCGTAAGCGACCATGAGTTAGGTGTAACATATTTTAAACATTTTGTGAAATAAACACACCCGAATGAATGATCGAGGAGAAGCAGTTGACATATAATACAACGACAATGAGAGGTCACACATGATTGTTCCACATATCGATATTGTTACCTGTTCCGTGAGTTACCAGTCTTATAATTTATCAACAATTAACGAAAAGAGCATTGTAGGATGTCTTTTAAAATACAGAACATTTTCCAGCATTAATCAATATTTATATTAACAGTGAAATTAACGATATTATCTTTAGAATAAAAAATACTACAATATGATTAAATTTAGAACACAACCAATAATTCAAAGATTCACTTCTAAAATACAAAAAACTAGTACACCAGAACTTAAACGATAGTAGTTTCACTTTCAACATTTGGCGTAATGGTACCAAGCAATAGACCACAATTTCTTTCTCTTGTTTAATAAATCGGGGTATGGCTTTTCAAAAGCAATAGGAAGTAAGTGGTATTTTGTATTTTTAAAGTGCCTATCTGTGAAATCAGTTGGAATTATTTAGGGAAAAAATGGAAAACCAAAATTGTGATAATCAGACCTGGAATCGAACACATTCCGAACGTAATAGTGTGAATTGTACTTGAATTAATGTAACAAATGATTGGTCGACTGGTGGGTTTGAAAAGCGGATCAGGAACTAAATCCACAAACACTGATCAACATTCATGCACAAAGTATAAATCCACCATTCAAATCTTGTCAGAATCATAGGGCCAGATGCATCAAGATTTGTCACAAAAGAAATCAATAATTATTGGTACAGGAATCCTCAGTCTATAAATCATTTAAATTAAAACCAGTGATTGTAAAAAAAAATCATATTCTTGTAATGGTCACATACAAAACCTTTAGATAAACTACAATACTTCCCTTTTATTAACAAGTACTGCGCTTCTTTGATACGATTGAGTAATTACTGTTCCCTTTGCACCTCTGTACGAGTCCTACATCACTCACACATATGCTCTGTTACTTAGCAAACGTCAGCAACGGTATACACAACAGTAAAACAGGGAGCCCTTACGATTTTCATCAGTAATCATTATAATAAATAAACGAACTGCAATAATAACGGTGGCAAAATTGACCTTCATTTAAAGACCGAGAAATTTCCAACTAAACCATTGTTTGTTGTATTTTACGAACGAAAATTTGCCAAGCGATAGGTAATTCAGAGAGTATTCATTCTTTATGTAGATAGCCCTTAAGATTTTTATCAGTAATCATTATAATAAATAAATGAATTGTAATAATAACAGTGACAAAATTGACGTCCATCTATAGACCTAGGAAGTTCGAGTTAAACCATTGTTTGCCGGGTTTTCCGAGTGACAGGTAATTCAAAGCGTATTCATTCTACGGGAAGACACGACCTCCGATGCTTCAGACCGACCAACTGGCTTCAATTGCCCGTAACGTTCAGGTGAACTGAGACGCGATGCTAAATGCGTTGCAGCTGAAGAGGCAATTACCGTGCGCAGACTGGTCAGGACAGGTAGCGGCGAAATCTCGCGCGCACACAATGTGCTGCCGGGTCCCGTTACGACAGAATTTTCATTTTATTTGCTCAGTTTTTCTGGGGCAATTGAAGAGGCCCGGCCGGCAGGCTATTGTGGTCTGGCCACAACGGCGGGACACGCTGCTCTTATTGCAGCCGGCAGAAACTCGATTGTGGTCCGCGCAGACACGCAGATGTCGGATGCTGCCTGGGAAATACAGCGCTTGTTAGCTACAGAGAGCTCAGCAAACAGATGGTCGATGATCCTAGTTGACAAATGTGGATTGGAATCAGATTTGTTTGAGATCAACATATTAGATAGGTAGAAGGGAAAAATCTTTAAAGTCCTGACTGTAACAACACAAACTGATATGATAAAGCAACTAGGTTGATTCATTGGAAGACAGAAGTTTGAAAATAGAGTGGTATGAATGCATTCATGTATATATGTAAAGGGGAGACCATGATTATGCTCTTCATCTCTGGTATAAGGGAGTGGGGTAAGAACGTCTCGGGATTGTAGTTGCGTAAATTTATACTTTTCTACTAGCACAATTACTGTAGTCTTTCGCGGAGGAGCGACCATTAAACTACGCGATCAGCCTGGGGGGAGTGGTTGGGTAGAAAGGTATGTTGGACTACTAGAAAAATGAGGAGGGGGGGGCGGGGTGGAGGGATCTGAGCCAAGTCACGTATCTTTTCATTCATATTACTAGATGGCACCCACGACTTCGTTCGTGAATTTGGATTGACAGCTACCGACATCTAACAACCATAGTGCACGATGGGAGACTCGATGCTAATACCACAATCAAATGCCAGTCACCTGCGCTATGTAGTTCAGGAAGCAAAGTAAAATATACGGACACACATGTCTTTGGACGAAATACGAAAATATCCTTGATCGACCACTTTCAACCACCACACTCTCTAAGTTACCGAAATCCGACCAACGTTGTGATCGATGGGTGACTCTGTGTTACTACCACACACAAAGACCAGTGATCTGCGCTTCATAGTTTTGGCTGAAAAGTGATACACAAGGACACTTACGTTTTTGGTAGAAATTTGAAGGTGCCTTAGGTCGACCACTTTCAACCCCCATATCTCCCACACCCCCATAGCTACCGACATCTAAAAACCATAGTGCACGACAGGAGACACGATTCTACTACTTCACACAAACACCAATGCTCTATGCTATGTAGTTGTGGCAGAAAAGTGACATATGCGGAGACACATGTCTTTGGTCGAAATACGAAAATATCCTTGATCCGCCACTTTCAACCACTATATCTCCCACACACAGTTACTGAAATTCAGCCAACGTTGTGATCGAAAGGTGACTCTGTGTTACTACCACACACAAACGCCAGTGATCTGCGATAGATAGTTTTCGCCGAAAAGTGATACACCAAGACACATGCGTCTTTAGCAGAAATATGAAATTGCCGCAGATCGACCACTTTAAACCCCCATATCTCCGACACCCCCATAGCTACCGACATCTAACAACCATAGTGCACGACAGAGGCACGATTCTACTACCACACACAAACACCATTGGTCTATACTATGTAGTTGTGGCAGGAAAGAGAGGTATAAGGAGACATAAATTTTTGGTCGAAATATGAAAATGCCCTGCATTGACCAACTTTAATCATCATATCTCCCACATCCCCACAGTTATCGGCATTCGATCAACGTTGTGCACGACAGACAACTCCATGCTACTTCCACACACAAACACCAGTGATCTGTGCTAGGTAGTGGTGGCTGAAAAGTGAAATATAGGAAAAAAACACCTCTATTTTTATATATATACATATAAGATTTGTCACAGTTGCAATAAGGTACAGAATACACGACAGCTTTTGAATATTTCACTTAATTACCTCCGTATTTTAGATACAGTACATTCTGCATGTGACTTGAAGTCATAGTGTTTGACCGCACGGGGATGGCGCATTTGAACTAAACGCCACGCGACGGCGCATTATGCACCGAAAAACATTAAACACTCAATTCGCTTACAGATGTCACTCGGGATTTTCAAAGGTAGTGACAGTTCGGTTTTTTTTTTGATGGTTTGAAATAAAGCTGTTTTGATTAGGATCATTTCTCGTATGGCCGTAATAATTCTAATTTTTTTCTGTTAAGTGAATTTCAGTGCAACTTTATCTATAGGGTTCGCTAGAGAGTTATTTCATATTCAAAGTCTGAAGTGGCGTCGTACAATAAACTCAAGGCTTATCCAAACTGTTTTTGCAACGAGTTTCCAATGAGTTACAAAAATATTGTAAGCTCATCAACGAATCATTCGCCGGTAACGTAGAATGAAAGATGACAGAATTGCAGCATTACGCTGGATGTATGAGTTGTTCTATTTTATCAATTAATGAACAGTGATGAATGAGATAAGGAGAATGTTTTAGTAACACCTCAAAAATAAAATGATCCTGACCTGAGAGGGAGGTTTTTTCCCAATAACTGATTATTTGCAACAATAGTTTGTGTCAACACTCATTCAGAATATTTGTTATTATAAAAAAGCTCAAAACACAAATATCGGTTGTGTTAATTATACACACAATAGTGTTAACGATAGTCTATCAAGAGAAAACAGTACAAAATGTCTTCTGCAATTAATAGAAAAAAAAAGTTACGTACCATACACCGAAAAAGGGGGAGGGGGTCTAGGCAGAAACAAGTTCAAGCTACGTGTGGGGGGAAGGGGTAGGTGGAGAGGAGGGTACGGAGGGATCAAGGGAGACCAAAATGAGGCGATGTAGTTTATGGATTCTCCTCGAATACCCAGAATTGCCTGCTGGAGCGTTCCTCGTAGTATTGTTATCTGTGTATAATAGTAACGTTAATGATAGTTGGTTTCAAACCGGAATTTCAATTGATTCTTTACTGACACCGTTACAGCACATTATTAGTAATAATACACTCCTGGAAATTGAAATAAGAACACCGTGAATTCATTGTCCCAGGAATGGGAAACTTTATATACACATTCCTGGGGTCAGATACAACACATGATCACACAGACATAACCATAGGCACATAGACACAGGCAACAGAGCATGCACAATGTCGGCACTAGTACCGTGTATATCCTCCTTTCGCAGCAATGCAGGCTGCAATTCTCCCATGGAGACCATCGTAGAGGTGCTGGATATAGTCCTGTGGAACGGCATGCCAAGCCATTTCCACCTGGCGCCTCAGCTGGACCAGCGTTCGTGCTGGTCGTGCAGACCGCGTGAGACGACGTTTCATCCAGTCCCAAACATGCTCAATGGGGGACAGATCCGGAGATCTCGCTGGCCAGGGTAGTTGACTTACACTTTCTAGAGCACGTTGGGTGGCACGGGATACATGTGGACGTGCATTGTCCTGTTGGAACAGCATGTTCCCTTGCCGGTCTAGGAATGGTAGAACGATGGGTTCGATGACGGTTTGAATGTACCGTGCACTGTTCAGTGTCCCCTCGACGATCACCAGAGGTGTACGGCCAGTGTAGGAGATCGCTCCCCACACCATGATGCCGGGTGTTGGCCCTGTGTGCCTCGGTCGTATGCAGTCCTGATTGTGGCGCTCACCTGCACGGCGCCAAACACGCATACGACCATCATTGGCACCAAGGCAGAAGCGACTCTCATCACTGAAGACGACACGTCTCCATTCGTCCCTCCATACACGCCTGTCGCGACACCACTGGAGGCGGGCTGCACGATGTTGGGGCGTGAGCGGAAGACGACCTAACGATGCGAGGGACCGTAGCCCAGCTTCATGGAGACGGTTGCGAATGGTCCTCTCTGATACCCCAGGAGCAACAGTGTCCATAATTTGCCGGGAAGTGGCGGTGCGGTCCCCTACGGCACTGCGTAGGATGCGACGGTCTTGGCGTGCGTCCGTGCGTCGCTGCTGTCCGGACCCAGTTCGACGGGCACGTGCACCTTCCGCCGACCACTGGCGACAACATCGATGTACTGTGGAGACCTCGCGCCCTACATGTTGAGCAATTCGGCGGTACGTCTACCCGGCCTCCCGCATGCCCACTATACGCCCTCGCTCAAAGTCCGTCAACTGCACGTACGGTTCACGTACACGCTGTCGCGGCATGCTACCAGTGTTAAAGACTGAGATGGAGCTCCGTATGCCACGGCAAACCGGCTGACACTGACTGCGGCGGTGCCCAACCGCTGCGCAGCTAGCGCCCTTCGACGGCCAACACTGCTGTTCCTGGTGTGTCCGCTGTGCCGTGCGTTTGATCATTGCTTGTACAGCCCTCTCGTAGTGTCCGGAGCAAATATGGTGGGTCTTACACACCGGCGTCAATGTGTTCTTATTTCAATTTCCAGGAGTGTAGTTTCTGGACCGGTGGCTATTTATCTATACTCGTACTTTGTGCCTTATAAGCAATTTTACTTTAAACTAATAATTATTATTTAATAAATACGCCAGTACAAATGTTGAAGAAAAGGCCTACAATAATCACAATTTTTTTTTAATTATTCTTCTTATCGAGGTATAATGACATAGTACATTAATACTGCGCCTGGTAACATAGTTCCTGATTAACGCCCAATTTGGTTACGTATATATAGTAGAAATATCACAATCCGTTCTTGGCGTAAATATGTAAAAGAAGCTCCTCTTTAACCAGAGATTTATGTCTCATTGAAGGGAAGATCAATATAGCCGATTATTAGAAAGTATGGGTGGAAGGAACGGGAAGAAATTCGACCATCGCATTCTGAAGGAATCACCTCAGCATTCCCATGAAGTGATTTCGGTAAACTATGAAAAATCGAAATCTATATAGCTGAGCCGGGAATGAAACTCGCCTCCTACAGAATACTAGACCCGAACTTCAAGCATTCACACACAAGGCTCGGTGAAAAAGTAGAATTTTCGATTATAAGTTAGGGGACATCAGTGGTTTTCAACAACTTCAAGTCCCAAATTAAGCACGTTTCCAAAGTTTTTCTTACTACGCCTCCCTTCCGTCGAAAGAAAGGGTCCCACGCTCCCTCTCCCTCGCACCGTAGAAAGAAAAGTTCTCACGCAAACACCCCACCCCATTCTCCCATGCAGCCACAATTTTGTTTCTAAAAAGTAAATACCTGGTTCTCAGTACTAACAATGACATCCTGAAGAAACTCAATATGTATGTGATTTTCAACTCTAAGAGGCTGTGAAGGAGACGTAGCTAGGGTATCGCCTACACAGGAAGCGAAGCTACCTCACTCCACGCCCCCTCCCTCTACACTCGGAACCTACAGTCTTATACTCTTGAAGGATATTAACCAGTGTATTGGAGGTAGTACGGTCTGTTCCCTTCCTGAAGACCTACGGTTTAACGTAGAGTGAGAACCACGGAATGATCACTGCTTCATAATATCCTCAAAGCAAGCTTTCCCATATGTGAAATGCCTGAAAACTTACGGCTGTAATCGTGAATCAAACGGGGGACCTTGAGCTTCTCAAAAAGTTAGTTCACTGCTTTAACGCCCTGGCCTCGCATTCGGGATGACGCTGGTTCGAATCCCCGTCCCAGCATTCAGATTTGGGTTTTCCATGGTTTCCCCAAATCACTCCTTTTTAAATTAATAGAACATACAACTTAAATAAATATATGAAGGTTATGTGAGGTGAACGGTGCCTTGGAGCATCAGTAGTTTCTACAAAACAAAACTAGTATTTTAAGTGCGGGATTATCAAAAATATTTATTTCCCATTAGGCATTTATTTTTTAAATGAATAGAACACTCAACTTGGATAAATATAAGAAAGTTATGTGAGGTGAAGGGTGCCTTGGAGCATCAGTGGCCGTGACCTGTTTCTGTGCCACCCTGACGAGAGAAGCAGCCTTTGTTGTTGGAACAAACGCTAGCAAGTGGCGGCCGCCTGGGTACCTGCTGAAAAACAAACAAACCCGACGCTTGCTGTGTGCTGTTTTGTTTCTCTTGACAAATAAAGGTTTACGTAAAACTTTCCTCAGAGGTGAAGGCCGCAAGATGGATTCCTCCATGAAGGATAAACTTTGTTCCGTGAACAATGCATGCTGCAACAGTACCTACTCCAAGGTTCTGCTCTGCGTCTTCCAAACTCTGAAGCCATGTATCACCTTCGACGTTGTGTGTAGTTTCTATTCTGTTTTTGTAACTTCCAGGCAGACCAAATCAATGTCTCTGAGTAAAACAAAATGATAATATCGAATAACGAAACAGAATCCCTGAGCAAAGTAGTGAGTGTAGTTTACAAACGGTATTTGCGAAACTCTAAATATTAGGCTAAGATGTTTCGTCGCGGAGTTCTTACGTTCAAGAATGACTAATAAGTGATTACAATTTTAAGTGAAAGAGATGCAGTAAATGATCAAAGTCAAGAAGTGTGTAGCATATTTCCAATCTGACCAAAATGTTAAACAATTCGATGAAATAGTTTGGGGGCAACAACACAACTTTATCTGCTGCTAGGTAATGGCATGGCGGAGACTACAAAGTTCCTGGTACACACAATATTTCGAATTACAGCTTTCAGATACGCAGTATCGTAGTGAAATCTATAACATGTGCAAAGAAAATGTTGAAAATTTACTCCGCTACTGTGTAATAAATTCTGATAGCTTCTTTCTACGTAATTCAAAATTAGACCAACTGCATGAGAAAAAAACAAAAACAATAAACAAATTTTATTTCTTACATATTCACAGTGCATAAAGATTAATTAACTCTCAGAGTTACATCACAAGCGCCGCACAGAATTTGCAGTGAACCCCAACAACTCCTAATATGTTTTTTGTAAATAAATACATTGTACATAACTCTAACGCTTTGGATTAGGCAAATATATCCTCATTTATCTTACATCCATAGACAAGTAACCGAAGGTTAAATCATTATAACACAAAATACTATTTAACAGGTACGCGATACCGTATTGCAAATATTACAGCCGCTATTTTGAAAAGTACTGCACTAAATCTATTTAAATACCAGGTTTAATTGAATACAATGCTAACTGCGTGTGACAATACAATTACGAGTATTGGAGTTTAAATAGTAGTTCACCAGGAATATGAAATAATTCGAATACATCGCCAGGACAAACGAACTGACACTTGTAACGATATCCGGTCTTTACCTAGCATTGTTTATTTATAATTTTCTTCAAAATTTTTAATTTTCCCTTCTTGTACAATAGTAAACCTTTGAAAAATAATGCATTACGCATTTTGGTTTAACAACTATTTTATACTGTTTGAACTGACAGAAATTCTTACTGTACTTACTTTCTGTTTTTGAAGATGATTTCGTTGTTAGAATCAACTTTTATGTATGGCGATGTAGTCATTTCCCTACATTTTTTATTTTAGCACGCTAGTAGAACAACAGGAATCCAACGCCAGGAAATAGTTTGTTTCTATCATTCATTTCAGAGATTCAAAAATAATTTTCAGTATCCACTATTAGAGTCACTTGTGTCTCTATTATTATATATATCCAAAGCATTTTACGCTGGAAGAGCTTACTTACTGAACCAAGCCGGAAAATCTTGCAGCTACCGTTTTCATCGTAATTTAGCCACAATGTCTTTGATTAGTCACCGCCGTTTGCATTAGGTTACCGCCAAGTAAGCACCCTCGCCCCTGACCCAATCTGTCGGTGTATATGACTCATTTTCCATAGTAAATTCTTTCTAGGAGGTACCAGTCAAAAGACGAACAAACCGTTTAATCAAAAGAAATTCGTGTGTGTAGGTTGGAATCGAACTCTCGATCCGGTCAGCGCAAGGGCAACACGTTATCCACAAAGCTGCTTGGACCATTTTCGTGTGTTTTAATTATGCGCAACTTTAAACCCTGTTATCCGATAGCCAGAAACATACGAATTTGATATATTTTTACCACGAGGCATTCTTACTTTGAACAGAAACTAGATCTAACGTTTAGCGTTGGTTCACCATGCGGCACAAGGTATTAGGCTCCTGACACGGCGTTAGGTGCTTCGAGTCGCTGTGTCGGAAGAAATATTCGCCTTTGGGACTTGGCCCACAATGCGGAATGACGTCACAGGACACTGTTGTTGATGATGATTCTTTCGTTTGATAGAGAGTTAAAGCTCGGCGAACTCTTCATACGTATCTGAAGGCGCTAGTGCCGCGTTTTACCCTCTCCTTACTTTCATCTCTCATTCACAACAGAAACAAAATTTCGTGCTGAACACGCACTAGCACAGACATGCACCCCTATAGTGACACGACCGCGTTCACACTGTGTTAGGTAACGGGAAATCACACCAGTTCATCTACCCGGGTCTTTACTACGGACATGTAATAGCCTCCATAGCAGTGCTGCCAACTCTGAAAAATTATTTTATGCCAAATCTAAGTTTGGAAAATTCCAAGAATATACTAAAATTTTCGAAAAATTCTGAAAATAAATCCAATTAACGTAAAGGGCACTATAAAATGGCTACCAAAAAAATCACTACCAAAAAAAAAAAAACCTACCACTGACAAGCCTACTATAAACGTCACTCGTACAATTCAAAATACTTTCAAAATAAAACCCTATCAAGAAATAAGTATAGCAATAAATAATTATGCCATGTTATTTCTACCTAGTGACATCTCTGCCATTTACAAACCCTACCGCATGAAAACTGAACTTTTAACGTCTCTACCACGGGAATCTCTACCAAACGCAATATCTTCTATAAATATTTCTACCACTTTCACTCTCTACCAATCACAAGCCTACCATTAACATGCCAACCAAATCGCAAACCTATCATAGTAAAACCTTAGTAAAAAAAAATCTATACTCCCAAACATTTTTACCAAAAAAAACCTTAGCGTAAGATAACTTTACCATTTTCTAACACTACCAAAAAATAATTCTATCAAAATGTAACCCAACCAGAAAAACCAAACTTGCCTATGTAGGACTATCATGAAATGAAAAGAGTAGAAAAAATTAGTTAGTTTGCGCCTGTAATATATATGTCGTGATGTGTAAAGTTTATCTTGAAAATTATCTGAAACTGAACGTAAATATATATTTTAGTAAAAAATAAGAATAAACAATACATGCAAAATTTTGTAGCAGCTGAATTATTTCAATTTGTTAAAAAAAAACTTTCTTATATCGGCTTATGTAGATGCTTAATTTTCACGTGTAAAATGTATAAAACAACCAACTTAAAATTAACAACAATTAATAACAATTAGTTGTGTTTCGTTATTCTAATAAATAAATGAACACTCCAAAAAATTTGACTTACCACGAAAAAATGTTATTAAAATTGAATTTTTTTTACGCTAAATCACATAAATTTAGCCTTAAAAATGCTAAATTGGCAGCACTACTCCATATTGAACACTAAAATCCTATACCGGATATGGCACATAGTTTGACTTTTTGCAGCGAGTAAAAACCTATGACGTGACAGCCATTCTAAGAGAATGGTTTAAATTGGTGGTAAAGCAATCTTGAGTTTGAGTCCACTGTGTGTTACTACTGCGTACACTTTACGTCTACGCGATCAATCGTGAGTCGAAGGATAAAGCAGTAAAGTGTCTCATACTTTAACATCAATTATTACTGCGCAAAGAAAATCAGGTTATGGATACGTAACACAACTGAGATTGTGCTTCAATTATTCTTGTATTAAATTAACATATGCTTAACACAACAAGGCTATAAGACATAAAATGTGCCCCTGCAACTATGTAGGATTCTAGCATGAAAAAATAACACACCGATTAGCATTTAAACTATAATACTTCACTGGCAGTGTGGGTATTAAAATAGTATTATTCCTGCATCTCACATTACTTTGTTCCCAATCATAAAACTAGTTTCTGCCATTTCAAATCCGGAAATTAATATATAAATTAATGTTTCGATTCACATGAAAAAATTAAACAGCTTTATCACAGTCGAGAAAACGAAGTCTAAATTCACATTAACTTTTTTTTTAAAAAAGAATATTATTTCTCTGTAGTTCGCTCATATGTATCATTATTACAGCCGTGACAGCTTTATAATCTTAATGGGTGAAATGGAAGTAATACTCGTTTAAAATGAGTTGTGGAACGAGTTGGTTCTGAATGTGTTGTAACCTTACTTAACATAGTTCTGGTGAAAAGCCTTCGAATGAAAGGATTCAAGTAAAAGATGTTAATATTCAAGTTCATGACAATTGTTTCAGATGATTTCTACTTCCGTAACTCAATAACAAATAATAAAAAAAAAGAACCACAATCTGTGTTATGTTTCGACTGTAGATTGAAATTTTAGAAAAGTCATTGACTGTACATCTGGATAGGAAATTTATTGTAGTTCAATGATTGATTACCTATTAGAAAAGAGAAAGGAAGATTCGGATAAGGCGTTTGCGGAAAGATCATGCTTAAAATGTTCAAAACGTTTGAGACAAATTTAAAATCAATTCACAAACAAAAAGTTAATGCAATTATGAAACTCTAGTATCACAGGAGAATATGTGTTTCAGATGCTTGAAGCTTATTGTAAACTGCACGGACCAAATGTGTTCCTAGAGAGCTTGATCTTTTGAATAAATGTAAACTATTTCAGTATACTTCTGATTTGTAAAGAAATTTAAGAACAATAAGTCTGTTGTGTGAAAACCACAACCTTTTTTTGTGTCTTTGCGGGTCTTTGACGCTGATATCATAAAAAAAAACGTGATTTGATAGGGGACAAGGAATGCAAAGCAATTTTGAAATGGCATTTTGAATAAACCATTGCGGCATTCGGGAAATCACGAAAAATTGAAATTAGTATGACCGCACTGGGAATCGAATCCACGCCCTATCGAATATCAGGCCTGTGGGTTTATTACCAACCGATTAGGTGGTACCACCACCAAGCAAAATGATAACGTAACGATGGTGGTCTGAGCCAACAGAGTCAAATGTAGACCATCTGCAGGAGTGGTTTGTAATGTCACCAACTGTTCCTACGAAAACTCCATTAACAGGAGACGGTATCTATTTTAATTTTTGGTATTTCTGGAACTGGTGGTAAGAAAGTGTTGTGTCAGGAGGGTGGTGACGATGTTAGCACCGAGTTTTAGTGAAGCAGCCTGCAGGCGGTGTTGGTGGCACGGCAGCTCACAACCTGTTTCTGTTTCATTAGCAGCCAGCCCGGAGTGGTCCGTAATTTAAGATGGACCAGTCTGCTGCCACCACGGGACCTGCCCAGGGCACACAGACGTTAATTCCCGAACGAATGGGCTCTATCAGTGCGACTGCGTCCTACGATCCCCAGGTCGCCCATTACTGGCTTTAAAGATCTCCTTAAACACTGTGGCTAACAAGACTCCCACGCACGTATCCTGGGAACCTGGTCAACTGCGCGGAGTTCATTGTTCAACTTTTACACTTCTCTGTGCACAAAATTATAGTATTACACAATATAGTATTAAAACCAGCGGCCGGATGGCTAAGTGGTTAAAGCGTCCGGCTGGAGATCGAAAGATCCCCCGTTCCAATCGGCGTCTTAGGGCGGATTTTCTGTCACTTGTTCCGACCTTCAACTCTGGTTCACCTCACTGTGTAAAGTGAAGTATGCCAGAAAGCTTCCGTGCTTTCGATTCCACGTTAAAATGTATATACCCTTAAAGCTGGTTTGCCGCTTTAGTTTAGGTTAGGACGAAAGGAACTGACCGCACTACCTCCACATGAACACCGAGCGTGATTGGAGAGCGGTAACACTCTGGCCTCGCATTCAGGAGAACGCGGATTCAAATCCCTATACGGGCATCGAGGTTTGGTTTTTCCATGGTTTCCTCAAATCACTCCAGGCTGATTCCGGGATGCTTGCTTCAAAATGCCGTGGCTGAATTCCTTCCCGTTCCTTGCCCCCATTACTTTTCCGCCACTATTGATCTTGACGTAGACAAGGCGTAAAGCTATAAAAAAAAATCCAAACGCACTTCCTTCGGAAGGGTCCAATCAGTCTTTGGGTTGAATACTAAGGTTTAAGTATTAAATCAGAGGTCACGTATCTGTAATGTTGGAGTTCCAATGAGACACAAAACGATTCTTGTTATAGCTCAGGCTGGAAAAAAATCCAGTGTCGACATAGGAAAGAAAACTTTGTTCCGATGAAACTCCTCGAATGGTGTAACTTTTCTCAACGTTGATGTTTTGTTACCTTACATGCAGGTTGTTTTTCATGTCTTCCCATATATTGATCACAGACACTTCTCCCATCAATGCTCTCATCCGCTCCCCCCCCCCCCCCTCTCCGACGAGAAAATTTTTGGTCCCTCGCAACTTTATCCTTGCACCTAATGTGTTTAGATTAACCGAGACTTCAGTAAATCAGTTTCAGTATCATCATTAATAACAATAATTCTAACTGGTACGTATGCAGTACGAGAATTTTTTTGGTTTCTTTAATTTCGCCGTTGGAGGTTCACCGAATTTTGTTTAGTAATAGGAGATAAAACATCTTGATCGTTCTGTAGTTAGAAGCAGAATCCCGCTACCCGAAGAACAAGTACTATTTTATGATAATTTTAATAACAGATATGTAACTAGCACATTACTAGGAAAAAAACAGAAGTTTCTTTCTCCTTTTTTATTATATAAAAACAGGGTTTTACAATGCATTGACGGCTAGGTCAGTGCAGACGCGAGATAGTTTTGGACTGGGATTGAGACAATGACCTCAACTAAGAAACATACCGACCTTCGTCACGAGTGATTTCGGGAACTGCAAAAACTGAAATCTGGATTGCGGAACCGAGTATTGAACCTGCATCAGGCTCGAAAATAGGGCAAGGGAGCGTCACATTGCGGAACTGGCGTTTTGCAATTATCGGAGAACCATTGGCTGTCAGTATAGCGGAACGGTACTTGCCACGCCGCATTTGTTGAACAGAGTCGTAAAACCCGGAACGGCGAAGAAGCTCGGAGTAATGAGACAACGACCCATCACCTCTCCCATTGTGCCGCAACACATCTTCCTTCTCGCTTGCGAGCGATGGATAGTAAATTAATTCTGCCTAAGGTTTCGACCCACTGTGGGGTACTACGGTGTGAGGGGTCGGCGCTCCCAACAGCCGGGGCCTCGCAATGGAGCAACTCTCGACAGGGCGCGCTATTGTGCAGATCTCACAGCCTCGCAGCGAGTGGGAGGCAGCAGACAACAAAGAGGCCGAGCACAAGAAGCCTCGCCTTTTGGACACAAACCTTGCGGCTCAAGGATCCCATTGTGCAGGAGTTACCGGTTGTTTGCAGTTGCCACTTGGGTGCGCAGTCCTACCTCCTGCCGCTGTTTATCATGGAAAGTAACGATCGCATTCACAGCTGGGAGTTGCATCGGAGCCATTCAATTAATCACTCTCGGAGCGTGAAAGCTGACAGTGAATGCGTGAGTGAATAATAGAATTATATTCTTAACAATGACCAAGGGAAAGTAGGAATAACGTTACCTCACAGTGTAAGACATACACACACACACACACACACACACACACACATGCTGATACATTAGCATGCTGACCACCCAAAACGTAGGTCACAACTATTCTTACCGAACAATGATGTTCATTAAGTTTTGTGAAATTCCGGACCTAACCTACACAACACTTTCTGAGCTTTTTTTGCTTCCGAATCACTAGTTTTTTTAACAGTATAGGCAGTTTCATATCCAATAAAACCTTACTTACACTAACAGCTTATTTATAAAAAGTATTGCATATACAAAAAGAACATAAAATTGAAAAAAACATCAAACACCATCAAGTTTCTTGAAATACCGTATTCCTACGTATATGCAGAAAGAAAAAAAATATTAATATCGTTTTCTTAAAAGAACTTTATTGTGAGTCTGTACTCAAGAATACCTTCCGTATCAAAAAGATGATTAACGTTCACAGTCCTAACAGCAGAAGTTACTGCGTCGACTTCTGCGATCTTCTCCTGCATACAAAAAGTAGTTGGTGCGGTTCCCATTCAATGAATGAATCCCAGATGCAGAATGGTGTGTTGGATGCTTTTATACTGAGAAGATCCTCCGAAAAAATACAAGATTGATTTTTAGTCTCTAGTTGTTAGAAGTAATCATTTTCTTGAAGTTGAATGTTGTTTCGTGCCATTTGTACACAGGTATTGTTGTGTGCCTCTCCTTTCTATTGGATGGATCTCCCCACAAAATGTTCTATACTTGCTACTCGTTCATTCCGAACCTGGGACGAAAATCATTCGCCTCGATGAATGGTAAGAGCTGAGAGCCGGTGACTTATTCAGTTGATTCGATTGCTCTCGACGTCACCAAAGACAAGATACTCAACGGAATAGTAATGAGTTTTGCCACCCGTCTACAAACTGTTAATAGTTAAAACTGATTTGTTGTGTTTTGTTGTGCTTGTTTGGATCAAAAAGCTGGAAACATCCCAGCATTCGCCTAGGTAGGTTAATTTGGAAAACCATCTAAAATTTTAGTTCAACATGGCGGCGCAGTAAGATTGTCAAGCAAACCAATAAATCATCTCTAAGCCTATCTTTTGAATGAGAAATGCAATCAGATAATTTTTTTCAGATAATGAATACTTTCTGGGACCCTGTTAAGTAGAACTATGAGACGAATATCGCTTTCTGCACACATTGCCCAGCAGCTGATAAAAAAAGGCGGAATTTAATACCTTAATGTCTTTTTGTGTGTTTTACCTTAATATTGTGTACCGTTTCCAACTGTTTTTACTATTCATCGCAGTAATATTACGCGAAGATTAGTGGCACAGAAATCCTTTTTCCCGCAATTATGTCTTTCTGTGATTGTAAAGATAGTGTCAAAATACTATATGAACATATCTAAAGTAGATTTTCCTACAATCATCACATCATTATTTCTGTGGATATAAAACCAAGTGAGTCTACTTTTGTAATTTACACCAATCTCTGCTGACATTTTAAAGATACATTCCGTCTAAAATTTTATATGATACGATATTCTCAGTTGTACAATGTAAATGGGAGCCTTAGTCCTATAAAAAGTGATTGGTTTGTTGCGGATATACATGTTAAATTTTTTCATTAAAGTTATTAGAAATCACATAGGCGCTATTTATTCATGCTCAGGGAAAATACAGAAAAATCTAGTTTCACTGTTCCAAGAGGGAAAACCAGATCAGATAAATTAAATGCTGTTTAGATTTAATAGAATGTAAATAGTTTCTTCTGCTGGTCATACAAAGGGATGGCAAGTATCTAACGTAGAAACAAGGCCATATATTTACTTGTAGAAAATATAGGTATATTAATAAATTATCTTGCAAATAATTATTGTAACGTGACGTTACTTTTATCCTAAAATTTTTTATATCCTGATCCAATATGCTATCACAATAAAAGAGGCTTTACAACAATATTATACATCATTCTTTAAAATCCATAGATTCCGTCAAAATTATTCATAGTATAGATCTCACTTTGAAGCCACTTGAGTAGGCCTACAAGTATTAGATTTTTGAGCCTTTAATACTACATTCGTACTGCAAAAAATTTTTGCTGGTGATCATACAGAAGAAAGCTAAGGTTAGTATAAAGGCAATCTACAAGGAGAATCTCTCTTTCGATACAAAAAGACATAAAAAGAATTTAGCTGATTTAAGAACGCCACTACATTACAGTTTTCTACGTTCTATGGAATGATGGGTGACTATTCGATTAAAATGGTGGAAGTACGCAGGAAACATCTCATTGGCTATCAACGAATTGTTTGCACTATACTGCATCATTTAAATAAACATGAAAACTTTTCTAATACCACATAATGCCTTGCGCGGAGAGCGATATATATATAATCTGAATACCTTTTACGAAGTTTCACCATGAAGTTTCGAAAAATGAACAGGTTCTAATTTAGTCAGTCATCTTCTGGCCGCAATCGCCAGAGCTAATTGATTGCACAAGCGCCCCTCGCTCTCTTTCTGTGTTACGAACAATGATGATTAATGTTAGTTACGTAAGCAGTACTTACTTACATGACGGCTCGCAACTTTTCTTACGCTGACAGGTGGCATGCTCTGATGTCGGCCGTAACAAGGCTCTGCAAAAGAGAAACAAAACCAAAATAGGAAGACAGGCAAGCATTCTAACACCAGCTACTGCAGCTAACACAGATAATTCCATTTAGTTCCTTTTCTAAGTTCATAGTTTTAAAGAGAGTACGTATTTTCATTTTATAAATGAATGTAATCTTTCTCGGCGTTGTTTATTTATAAACGTTTCTCGGGAAACAAACCGAGTGATGTTGTTATTAATGCACAATATTTCGGCGACTTAATTCTCCGTCGCCATCTTCAGGTGCAGTTGCAAGTCTTGAAGTCTGCCTTGAAGTCAAGACTTCAAGACTTGCAACTGCACCTGAAGATGGCGACGGAGAATAAAGTCGCCGAAATATTGTGCATTAATAACAACATCACTCGGTTTGTTTCCCGAGAAACGTTTAAAAAAAAAAAAAAAAATCATTTTGATTGTATCCTCGTTAAAGAAATCTTGTTTATTGTTTCAAAGTTCTTTTTAACTTATAGCAGAGATCGGTACCTATGGTTTGAAGATACGCAATACCTTTATCTATTCCAAAGATCACACAGACAACAAATGAAGAGAACTAACTAATGTCTGAACAAAACGAGACTGTTGATAAAGTACTTACCGTCTATGGTGAGATATTAGTATTTACTGTCAATAGAAGAGTAATAGGTTCGTTACCTCTTCAATATTTAACGATTTTTTTTTTTTTTTGTTACTAGCTGATACACACATTTAGGTGTTATTCTGAATCCTGTAACGCATATGACAATTTTTAAGATGTATTGTTTTCCCTAAATTTATAAAGTGCAGAATGAACACGACATGTACTGTACTTAAAACCACCCATGCCCAACGTCGGACTCGAACCGGTGACCCTTACAATGCAAGACCAGCGTGCCAGCTCCTACTTTTCCGAGGTTGGGGAAAACGGTTCTGCTTCCAAAAAAAAAACCTCCGTTTGATCAAACGTTACCTACAATCACAATCTACTAACAATCTTGTTCTTAAGCTGCATGCCTCATTCCAGACGTAGACGGTTACCATGGGAAGATGAACTGAGGTTATCTCTATAGCGTGTTGTTTGCGTTGTATGCAATGAGAGCTGAAGAAAGTAGAGGTTGAAACCCGGTTCCGTACCATTCAGGCCTATTCTACGGAAAGACACCATTGAAACCGACATGATTAACGTACCCTTCAATCGGAAGTGTTATTATCAACAGTGTTGCATGACCTCTCCCCATACGCAGTTCGGAGAGGTTTGGGTTTTAACCCAGGACTTTGGTGCACAATTTTGTGTTTACGAATTGTTCACAACCACTTCTCCTAACCTGCCGGTCAAGTATTGATGACGAAAATTTATTTCACTATCAGGACTCAAATCAGCTATACCCGTGGCAGAGTGGGACACCATCGCGGTGCTGCAGGTAACTGAAGAAGTAAACGTGTACGGCGTTGTTGGCCGGAAGATCGCGAAGGATTGTTCGGCCTCCTGCGTGACAAAGTTTCTATTTGCCGCGCATTCCACCTCTGTCGTGGCTTGACTTACAGTTTAACGAGGAATCCAAACCACGCAACTTCCTGCGTGGTTTTTTATCATCAAACACAACTCTTAAAAATTCTTGGCGACGACGAAATTTGAACACGGGACCGGATTCCGATTTTTTAAATCATACGCCTTGGCCACTGAGCCACCAGACAGTGCTGCACTAAGGTATTATACTCTGCCGACCAATCACGATTGCCACAGTTTTGTTCATATCACTTAAGTTTGGTACTGTGACCCGCAAATGCGAGTGACAGAAACCACAGAGAGTTAACAGTTTAGACGCAGCCTTCCGGCCGGCTGAAGATGCGGTGTGTTGATTGTTAGAGGACCACATTCCGTCCGGACAGTGGAATGCACAGTGGTGGGCAGTGGGCTGCCTCCTGGTCATTATATGGGCCGGACCCGGTCTGATGGCGGCTCGGGTTGCCGCCGATCGAGTTCCCGGTCACCTGGCGACACACCCAAGGTGCTGCCTCCAGCGGCTAGGGTCACGATACACACTGTAGACACCTTGTGCGAACACGAGCATACGGAAAATAAAAAAGGTAAAACCTCCATTACATTGTGATCTAGTACGTCGTTCACTATCTGTGGAAAACAGCTACGACGCAAATGAACAGCAAATCATTTTGTTTTCGCCTCTTCAGCATACTCGCTGTAACAGAAAAACATTATAGTTAAAATATAAGACTTTCGGTTAAGCTTCAATTGTGGAGGCGTAAACAATTAGTGTGTATTTGTTTGTATGTGTATATTTGTTGTGTGTGTGTTTGTATGTGTATATATTTGTGTATGTGTTTGTCTGTGTATATTTGTATGTCTGTGCGTTTGTATGTGCATATTTGTATTTGTGTAGTGTATGTATATTTGTTGTGTGTGTGTTTGTATGTGTATATTTGTTTGTGTGTGTGTGTGTGTTGTGTGTGTGTCTGTATGTGTATATTTGTTTGTTTGTGTGTGTGGGTCTGTATGTGCAGGGCGGATCCAGGATTTTGTTTTGGGGGGGGCTTGAGCGGACTTTGGTTTGGGGGGGGGCTTGGCTTGAGGGAATTTTGGTTCAGAGGGCTTGCGTTCAGTGGATTTTGGTTTTGGGGGGGGGGCTTGAGTCTGGAAAAAGGTAGTATTTATAGCCTCCTTGGGCCTCAAATCCGTAGAGCTAAAAAAAAACAAAAAACAAAAACTACAATGTTGGGGGTGGATCTAGATACGTTTGGGGGGGGCTTGAGCCCCCTAGCCCCCCCCCCCTAGATCCGCCCCTGTGTATGTGTATATTTGTTTGTATGAGTATAGTTGTTTGTGTGTTTTTGTTTATATACGTATAATTGTTTGTGTGTGCGCTTGTATGAGAATATTTGGTGTGTATTTGTTCTGTCTCTCCCTCTCTCTCTCTCTCTCTCTGTGTGTGTGTGTTTTTTGTTTTTTTTGTTTTTTGTTTTTGTTTTTTTTTGTACGAAGATGTGGAGACAAAAATAGAGAAGGAAAGAAAGAGAGTGAAATAGAGGAATGAAGAGAGTAGGTATTTTCTCAGCATCACGAGACCTTTATTATTTAAGAAAATAACTTAATTTTTAAAATGCCTTCCCTGTATATGAAAACTGAATATTGTTCACGATATAAAACGATCATGAATCCAGCGTTTTTCTTACAATGATTCGTTTCCGTCTCAAGTTATAGTTTTGCATGTTGGTTCTGTATCTTGGCATTTCTACTCTCATTCCATTAATTATTTTCGATACTGTGCAAGTTTTGCCCGTTGCCTCGAACCATTCCGTCAGCAATCTGGAAGTCAAGATTAGGTTCGTTTGTCACTTAGCAATTCGGTTTTCTCTCGTTGTTCCTTCGGATAGAATGTTCTTGACAAAAAACTATTATTGTATTTTCAATTCAAATGTTATTAGATAGAATCAACGTCACCAGACTAAATAACCTTACCAGTCGCACAGTAATGGACATGTTCGTTAAACCTCGTGACAGCCGTAGGAGTACCCTTACATGCTTCGCGTTCTGTATGAATCTGGCTAATGATGTGGAAACATTTTAAATGCTATAACAAGTACCATTTGGCGACAATTTATATGGGCTCGTCAGGCTAAATGCATTGCGGCCGTCGTTATTCGGAGCACGTGAATGAAGCCCAGTAATCGCTCGCGTCAAATGTTGGCCAGTGTGTGCAGTAGCGTACAGCGCTCTTTATGGCCACCGGAGGATGATTTAATGCCGTCATAACTGTCAGTTTTATTTTACACTCTGTGGTTTCCTCCTGAAACGCTGCAGTTGTGGGAGTGAAATAATAAGCACGCAACACGTTGTCGTAAAAGCATTCTCTCTGGTTGTAAAACAAGGGTTGCAATTTCTTCGTTGTTGGCTGTAACTAATCCCTTTTGTCGTGACACTTAACGACTACATTGAGTTTTCTGAAGACGTTGCTGAAAAGTGTAATTTTACGCTTGTTAGCAGCAGCTAAAGTAAAAGAAAACAATCAGATTTAGATGGATTTTACTTACCAAACTCATACTAGATTTACATTTAATTTCATTTCGCAAATATTTATTCATCAAATTATTCCAATAAGGATCTGATTTGTTACTCTGTCATGAAAATATGATGACCATGACCACAAGCTGGCACTCGATTTCAGGCACAAGGGTGTGGGAAGATTTTCTTTTTTAGGTAAGGGTGTCAGGGATTGGAATCAGCTACCAAGGGGAATGATGAATAACTTACCGAAAACGTTAAATTAATTTAAAGTTGAAATTTGTAGACGGCAAATTTAGGTGGGTGCGGGATAGGGGGAAGTTGGGTGTGTAAGGAAATTGCAACATCGTGTGCTCCATTGCAATTAAATTATATTAAATATCAGTAGTGTGTATAGTCAGTTTATCTCAACAGTGACCCGCCTGTTTGAACGATGAAGGTAAGACACCTCACGTAATCCGTCGCATGATATGAGTTAATAGTTCGATCCCCGGTGACGGAAGAAGTTTGCATTTTGTAGGATTTAGTGAGCAAGATAAAGATAAACTGTTTATAACCACTAAATTTTTACCAAAGTCTTAACCTACAGTGTGTAGATAACATACGGCGTTGTCAATGGTAATAACCTGGTCGCATGGGTAAGTAAAACTTCGCTGCTTCTTTAGTATCCTTGAGAAGAGTACACGTGAATGGACCAGCACCGGTTTTCGCCTTTTTTTCTTCTTTCGTCTGCAAACACACACACACACACACACACACTAAAACACTGTTCACGCAACAACACACATCATAGTCAACGCTTGAACACATGAATGATATGAACTGGCTGCCATACCTCTATATCCTTGCCCCGTACAACTCATTCGGGAGAATCCATCAAACACGCGGCTTGCTTATCAAATATTTTCACGATATTATGTAGTTATAGTCACTCAAATTGCCAATACGTTACAAAATATAGAAGGGATACTCGTCAGTAGAGGAAAGTGTAACTAGAACTCCAATATAAATCAGTAAAAAATCTATTTTTAAGGAATGAAATATTTAATTCACAATGTTATGCGCATTTACATTCTAATTTAAAAAATCATTATTAATTTTTTTAAAAAACCTTACAATTTGGTGACATGAAAAATAGTTGCCTAAATCAGACCTCTGATAAAAATTATCGAAATAGCACCAAACAAAATTAGAAAAACGTATTCAATCACACAAAACATAATGAGTGCAAGTGTGATATAACAATTACAGGTTTTAGTTTTAAAAATATACAGCCTGTGTGTGCGGTATGTGCAGACACAGAAAGACATAATATAATTAAATCGTTTAACGACAAAAATCGCAGATGTACACTTCCTTTCCAGCCCGATGGCTATCCATATGGGCCCATGGCAAACATGTAACGCACATCGCCTGAAGTTTCTTTTCTGAATCTTCGGAAAATTCCTTGTCGCAAAACATGCACCAAGCATCATCATCGTTGGACGGGGACTCTCCTGGGAGAAGCTCCAATTCAGATTTTCCAGAGGTCGCGTTCTTTTCATCCTCCGTGCTCGATTCTTTCAGATTTTTCTTAAAATTGAGGTGGTTTCACACAAGCTCTTTCCCTTTTCTAGAACCATGCCCTGGGCCACGACTGCTTCTGCAGCCTCGAGTACGATTACGTGCTTGCTGTTGAGCTTCCTCGACTTCCTTAGTTCTTTTAGCTTCCATCAATTGGACTTTATAAGGCATAAATGTTATGACCAGAGAAATGCAACTATTTCATCCCCTGTTTGACTTTAAGCATCAAAACGTGTTGCGGTTTAGGCAACTGAAGTGGATTCAGTTTGCGCAACTATAGCCTATATTTTGTTAACCGAATAGATTTTTAACCAAATGTCTCGACAAAATGATATGCATTAACGTAAAAACTTATCATTTAAGAGTATATATGGGTTGTAAATTGTGCTAATTTTTTTTTAATTTGCACAACGTAAAAAGTATTTGCACTGCCAAAACACGTAATGGCGAGTTCATGAGCAAGTAATGGACTGAGCGAGGCGAGCGCCCTACTACAGAGTGGTAGAAGTCTAAACTTGATCCTGCTAGAGTTTAGGAGAATGCAGAAGGAGACCGGAGGTCCAATTTAGGGCATTTTCCTCGAGTTTAGGTTCCTGGAAGTAAGATAATGAGAAAGAAAAAGTCCTTGGCTATGTTACAGTACACGCAAAATAAATTTACAGTAAATTTATTGAAATTAATCTGTTTATTCCTTTTTATAGTACAACGTAGTAAATTTCTGCTTTTACCCACGCTAATTACAGAACACTTAAAATTAATCACAAAATATCTTACAAATGTCCGTAAATAATTCACTTATTTGTTTCACATGACCAAACGTAGCGGACCTTAAAAAAAAGTATGATGATAAAAATTGATGATAAAGAAAACAGCAACCAGTCACATTTGTAAATATGTTTATTACACCATTACCGGTTTCGGGCAAAGTTGCCCATCATCAGATGGTTTGCAGTTACTTCTTCACATCTGCAGATGCAAATTACAGCGCATTTGTGCATCATTCAATGCTGCAGGAAGTATGCTCATACCGGTGGTGAGGCACAGTTTCAGAAGTAACATTTTACTAAACACGAGCACGCTGTAATTTTGCCTTTGCATTAACAGGTAAACATAAGCATCACCACCGGTATGAGCATACTTCCTGCAGCATTGAATGATGCACAAATGCGCTGTAATTTGCATCTGCAGATGTGAAGTAAATGCAAACCATCTGATGATGGGCAACTTTGCCCGAAACCGGTAATGGTGTAATAAACATATTTACAAATGTGACTGGTTGCTGTTTTCTTTATCATCAATTTTGATATAACAGTCACGGAGTTCCACTGATCCATCAAGGATAAAATTTTATACTATGATGATCGGCAGTAATATCTGTGAACAACAGGTACCTGGATAGGTTTGTTGGATTGTGAAGGCTTTTGTCCCGTGCAGATCATCCTTACCACAGACTAACAGCACTCGAAGCTATAACGGTGGAGTTGTCTGTAATCCCGTGGGAACTCCTCCGCCTGGTACTTTTTGCGTCGCTCTGACCGCATATTGCGCTTTACCAGTTAACATTTCTTGTTGAGATTCAGTTACAATGTGCCACTGTGCATGTCAAGGAAAACATTACTGCTCAAATTTACAAAGATTGACAATTAACCATACAATATGCTTTCAGTATACCGACATTTGGGAATTTTTTATTTCAGATGAAAATAACAGTTAGTGATCCGAGTCACTTGAGCGCTGTGATCCTATTGAATTTTTAAGTAATCGAGGAATTTACGCATTTCGAAGGAGGAGAAGAGGAAAATTATTTTTAACTGGGTGATAAAACGTGCATATTACTGTATCTTTGGGTATTCGGATTCGTGCAGGCAGTTTTCTGGGTCTATACAAATACCTTTCACTTCTCTGATTTGCCTGACGTTATACCTTTGGCGTTGCCGACCTACAGGAGTTAAAAACCATTAACTTAATTCAGTAATCTAATGTGAAAGAAACGCAAGAAGTAGAAGACAGCTTTGATATGAAACAAAAGACTATCGGTCTGACGTGGTGTAAATCTGTTATGGAAAAATATTCAGATCGAATGGAAACTTTGTAAGTGGTTCAGACTGAAAATTAGTTTTACATTTAACGTCTGAGAAACAATTTATACACTGAAATATAATTACCACATGGGTACAGCACAAGTTTAAGTCTAGGACATGTTCTTCAAGATCAATTAGACACTTAGTTTAATAAAGTTGTAATAGTGGGCTAGAAAGCAGAAAAAAACACATAGGAGCAAATTTTCTTTTGAGTGAGTTAGTGTAAACTCGTTTTGATTGGTTATAACCCAGTATCAGTACGACATAGTGCTGATGGAAATCATAGAAATTGTATGTCAAGATTTAATGATTATTTAATTAATGTAACTTTTACCAATTTTTCTAGACATCATGTCACTAAATAAGCGACGTCGTGGTCGTGTGAGAGAAACTTGAAAACAAGTGATCAAACTTTCATGTCACTAGTATGGTCTGTTCGCTCTGTTAAAAGCGGCAATTTTGAAAAGTGAAGACCCCTACTTCGAATCACAGCGTGGCCTCGCATTCGGGAGGACTGCGGTTCGAATCCCCGTCCGGGCATCCAGATTTAATTTTTCAATGGTTTCCACAGATCACTCCAGGTGAATGCCGGGAAGCTTTCATCAAAAAGCCATTGCCAAATTCCTTCCCGTTGCCTGTTCCCAGTCCTTTTCCCGCCTCCAATAACCTCAACGAAGACGAGGCGTAAAGCCATATGTAAAAAAAAAACAAAAAAAAACAGATGATAGCACTTAAGCTCCTCCCATTGCTCCAATAACTGTCAATTATGGGAATCAAGACTTTACGTGATCTGACAGGGTCCTTTAGCCAATAACTATAATTTCTAATTACTTGCGAACTTTTATTGAAATTAGTCTCTATTTAATTACGATTTGATCTCACTGTAAGCAACAACGGTAACGTTGTACAAAGGGATTTATTTCCCACTGAAGAGGTGAATGTTTATCCTGTTAATGAATGGAGCAGCTTCTAAACGTACTACAGAGAACCCGTACGAAAGTAACTTCACACGGCCCGTGACACGGCAGGCCGTGCCGCGCCAGCTCTCAACAACGGGCAGTGGGGAGAGAGCCATCCGTTGTGACCTGTGCTAGCGGGGATGGCGCGCCTCTATCCGTCGCCTAGTCGGTATCATCAAAGACCTGGGTTGTTGTGCATTGTTGCCAATTGTTTCCAGCATAGGCGCGCACATCTCCTCCTTTGCTGTATCCCAGGCACTAGACAACGTGGTGGTGAGGTGACGAGGGCTCACCTGTGGCGCGTGCTCACTCGTACAGTTTGGTTGATCAGTTGCGGCCTGCAATACCACGGGCCGGGGAAGCCACTTTAAGGTGTGAGTAGAGGGATAGACCTTTAGCACGGGATCGTTGGAGCTAAGTATCGGGGCTTCCTTTTAAGACCTCGAAATATAAATTAAGTTGGTGTGAAAAGCAGCTGCTGCTTCACACGAGTGATCGTTCGTGGCTTGACCAGAAAAACGAAGTCGTTTAACGTTGTAAAAACTACATATAATTCTTTAGTCTTTTTCACAACATTGTAAAAATATATCAATTCACGCAACGAATCTTATTTCACTACAGGTGTCGAAAGCGGATGAGGTGAACGCCTAATGAAAAATTGAGAAGAAAGAAATTTATGCTGTCATCAAATATTTGTGTAAGAAGGTGATATCAGAAAATAACTTTCATGGGGTAACATGGAAACACTCAGGGCCGCTGTAAGCGGGCGTGCAAGGCGTGCACCGCACGCGGGCGGCACGTCCAGGGGGGCGGCAAAACGAGTGATCGACAGTCGCCACGACGAAATTTGCTACGTCTTTTGTAGCGGACGACCTTTTTTATTATTTTTTTAGCTCAACAGCTGCCTCGGGCGGCCGGCGACACTCGGGATGGCAACAATGGGGGCGGCAAATAATGTCCGAAGGGGCGGCAATCTCAAAGCTTTTTGACCCGGTTCGGAAATTTCCTAGATCCACCACTGACTGTAGTTAGACAGGGGGCGGCATAATCGGTATTGCACGCGGGCGCTCAAACAGCTAGCGGCGGGCTTGGCAACACTAGAATAGAGCGCCTACACACAGCTATAAAGGTGACTATCCACGGCCTGTGAATTTGCCGGCAGCGCTGGTCCAGCTATCAACAATGGGCTGTGGGAAGGGAGCCGCCTCTGCTGGCAGGGATGGCGCGCCTCCATCCGTCGCCCAGTCAGTAAACATCAAACGCCCGGATAGCTGAAACGACACTTGGCAACATGGTGGGGAGGTGGCTGCGAGGTGGCGAGTGTTAGCCTGTGGCGCGTGCTGATCCGTACAATTCGGCTGCATGGCAAGGCCTACAAAACCATGGGCTGTGGGAAGCCACTATAAGGCTGATAATGAGGGAGAACAGACACCAGAGGTAATTCTTGTTCAGGAAAACCAATGCAAATGGTCAGTCTGGAAAATGTGATACATAAGTTCGTGCTTACAAATGGTTAACAATTTAAAATTAAAAATGAGTAATTTTTTGCAGAAGAACAAGGGCATTTATACACCTCAACTAACGGTTCAAGGTCATGTTCTGGTAACCCCGCTCCTCACTTCACCAATCCCTCCCGTTGCTTACCTCCCTCCCCCCCCCCTCTCCCTTCCGAGAAGACCTTTGTGTTGAGGGAAGAGGGTGACAAATCAAATTCGTCAGCGGGCACTCTTTCCAATTCGCATGTAGGGGTTAGGACAGCGAACTGGAGATAGAGAAGCGTGACCTTGAACCATCTTTGTCAACTGAACGTACTATAAGAGACAAGGTGTCTGAGAAAATCTAACCCAGTTTGAAGGCCTAACCAGTAGATTTTTCTTAAAGTGATTTTCTTTTGTGGTTGTGAACTGGGTAATTTTCCCAAAAATCAAAGCCTCAGTCAATGCAATGATAGTTTTTGTTTGTTTTTTTGGGTCTGAGGGCGTGCAACTTCTAGATATTTTTTTAATGGGATATTGTTCTGAATCTTCTAAGTATCTTCAAGCAAGAATCAAGGTTAAGAGAAGAGGCAGGTTATCATTGCTTTTTTATAAGAGCAGTACTCTCAGTCATAAATCTCCAATTGTCAAAGGTTCATTTGAAGAACTTCTCTTTCAACAGGTCCTACGTATAACCCACTGTCCAGCTGATCTGCTGTCCTCCAGACTTCAAGATTATTACTTATTTTAAAAAGTTTGTCCGGCACCCATTTCAAGTCAGGTGATGGTGTAATATATACTACACTATATAAACACGATTATATGCGAATGATATAAAAGTATGGGAACCTTATTGAAGGAACTGAGTGAATCACAGAGGGGTTGCGTTGAAATAATAACGTAACATTTCTTTGGGACATGTGTTCAATTCCCCGTCTGCTCATTCAGATTTCGGTTTTCCGGAAACACTCCAGGTGAATGCCGCAATAATTCCTTCAAAATGTTATGTGCCAGTACCTTCCCATTCCTTGCCCCCAGTCTTCTTCCGCCTCTAATGTATTCGACGTAGACGTGGCGCAAAGCCATGAGAAAAAAAATAATAACTTCTGTTTAGATCTTCGTACTAGCAATGAGTACGTTTTCAGTACAGCACGGAGAGTGGTGGGTGTGTGGTAACTTTCTGGCCTCGCATTCGGGAGGATGCGGGTTCTAATTTCCGTCCGGCCATCCAGATTTGGTTTTTCCATTGTTTCCCCAGATCACTCTAAGCGGAATTCTGGGATGGTTCCTTGAAAAAGGGCATGGGCGTAAAGCCATTAAAAAAATCCAATGAATTAAAAGAAACGAGGCTAAGGAAGGCTATACCATACGTTATTTTCCCTTTAAGCTGTCGGAAGTGTAGGGACGAGCGCGCGCCGCAGGTTAGCCCTAGCTTACCTCGCCGCCATCTCCCCACCACGTTGCGTAGTGTCGTTTGGCACAGAGCACTTTACAGCAACAGAAGGGCTGCGTACCGCTGCTGCAAACCGATGACAACAGAGCACCTCTCCACACGTATGTGATGTTTACCGATACGGAGTGCGTAGCTGCGACTCATCTCCGCTAGCAGAGGCGGCCCTGTTCCCATGGCATGTTGTTGAGTATTCGTACCGTCCCGCCTCCGTTACAAGAGATCGTGGGAACGCAGCTTAACGTTGAAAGCGTTTTCACGCAACTGTATATTTCAATGTCGATTTTCTCGACAGCGGCGAAGAAGCGCGTGTTACTGCTTTGCCACAATGCACCTCTGGCCATGAGCTTTTATTGCACACGGTATGAATCGGAGATGAATTTTGCAGATGGTGACCACCCGTTGTCAGCCAAACTGCCAGGATTCAGCTCTGAGGAGGAATGCTCTGTTTCACCGAGACTGATGGCTGAGTACCTAACACGAGGTGTCGGCAGGTACCCAGGACGCTGCGCTCCTTTGCCGCGGGCAGTCCAAAAAGAAGAAGTCCTCGGCGTGCGGAGGGGCGGCGCCCACGCTGCCCAGCTGTAATTACCGGGACCACCTCATTTGCATCCGTAATAAACAATAACGATGGGCGTTTAATAAATCCAGCGACAGCTGATGTGAAGAGGATTCATTCATTTTTACGAGCTGCGCCGCTCCTGATTGATAATCTCGGTCGGCGGCTACCGTTCCACCGCCCACTGAAGAGGGCGGTGCTACCAGCACTTAATGGTCCGACTTCTGGCGCTGCTCGACCTTCAACTCCGCTCATTCAGCTAGCCACATGTTTTCCTGACTGACTGGGAAATACACCCTATGCGTTAATCCTCTGCAAGTTCATGAAGTTTCCTTGTTTACTCCACTTCCACACAAGTAAGAAAGCCATGCCTTAGCCTTTATCGTAGCCTTATGAAAGAATTTACAATAGCAACGATACCGGAACCGACAGATCAACAGTTAGGAGGGAAGGATTCATCGAACTACAGTGGCTGAAGAGGTGACATAACTACAAGATAATTCTTCTTGAGGTGATGAATCTCCTGTACCAATATTACTTTGAAGCGAGCAGAGGAATAATGCTTTTAGCAATCGTGTCTCACATCACAATATCCTGCGGGCAATGCAGCACATAGTAGTTTCAGCACTGGCTCTGGACACTCGCAGGGTCATTCATCCGTCGTTAGACTGGCTGTCAATACTGGACAAAACACACTCTTATTCGGAGCAACCTGCGTACTATTTTCATTAGTCCCATGACTCAACTACAGATGTCCTGGAGTAGAAACCGGTTCTACACACAACACAGTCTTCATGGGTGACCAACGATATGGTGTCGTTAAAACACATAGTTTCGACAGCTGGCTCTGCTATCTTCACGAGATGAAGACATCAGTTCCTGCTGTCAAAATATTGTATTTCCATGACACTATCTGGCTGGCCGTCCAGAAATTGTAGCATTAAGCCAGGAAAGTATTCAATCACACTCAGGAAAGTCTTCACCCTCACTGTTTGGTATTAGTATGTTTTCTTCGAAAATAAGAATCATATCGGTAAAAACTGACTTCCAGTTACAATTTTTTTTACGTCTGTAATTAACAGAAATCATGTGTCGTTTAATTTCTGAGAACAATTATAAATCTGAAACTAAAAGGTAAGATCTGTGTTACAGTACAATTCTTTTTAAAAATTTTTTAGTGACGCAAACAAACTATAATTAACTAATGAACAGTCTGAATAGTCAAAAATGTGGAGATATGAATAAGTAGACTACCAGTAACTTCTTAGTACGCTTTGGGCAACAGGTAAAGTGGATGAAAATATAGATCCATAGTTCAATATTCTCTGTTTGAAACTGTTTCAGCTGTGGATTAATAAAGCAATTTAAAACATAGCGTTTTTTAAAACTAAGTGTAGTTATCTATTAAATAAGTAATGCCACACTAGACGGAAGTTCAGATTTATGGTTGGATATTTTTTTTTTAAACTTTTTCAGTTTTGAATTTATAGAACAATTTCTGAAACATAGCATTAATTACCACTGAGTGTAAGTGTCTATTAAAATGGTAAAAAAAAAAAGCAAAATTTTAGTAACAATGAACCACAATCTGTAATGTGAGAGCACTTTTTATCCTGAAGCATATGGTTTGGTATCCTCCAAAGGCAAATCAGGAAATCTATTTTTCAGTGGTCTTTGCTGAAAAATAATTATCTGCTCAAAGCATGTTCCCTGACGTAATTGTCTTAAGAATTCATTTAAAAACAAGAAATAAACACAGAGTGTCAAATTCCACTGTACGGTTGTCTGCATTTACGAGTAACTTACCGACCGGAATATACTTATCGGCTGTAAAGAAGAAGTTATACAATTTACACACACAACACTCCATTACGAAAATATTTATTTAAAAAGACGAGACAAATAAAAAATAAAGAATAAAATTTTTCGATATCTCGCCTAGTTCTCGAGATATACTGTATCAAAAGTAAGGTGTCTTTAGTTGAAATGCAGAATAAAAATTTCGCAAAAGTCAAATTTAATGATCGATTCTTATGTAACACGACGAGACAAATCAAAAATAAAGAATACAATTTTCGATATCTTGCTTAGTTTTCGGGATATACTGGGATTGGGTTGATATGCGGCCTGGACCAAAAATGAATTCTGCTAAAGCTACACTGAATTACATGCAGAATGGATATTTCAGTTTTTTTACTACCACTTGTGGTTAGGTTGAAATGCGACCTAGACCAGAATAAAAATAGTTATCTTGTTAACATATATCGTAAGCGTAATTAGGAATGGCTGGAAGTAGTTTCCATCGCGATATACGTTTTGTCACTAACTTGGTTCTCATGAAATTACTAACAGTAATAGATAAATTCTTTGACCCTTATGTAACAACAAAACCATTCTGGTACAGACTGCATTTAGACCTAACCACAATCTCCATTAAATTGCCGCTACAGAATCAAACTATGTAGACATACTCACACACACGTGTTTGAATCGCAAACTGTATTTGCAGTAATAACATCGTTTGCTTCATCAAGATTCCTAGATTGCATAGCATAATTTAACACATTTAATTTCATCATACACTGTCAGTATAAACTGGAACGTGATGAAAGAAAGAGCAATACTAAATTCACTGAATCGCGATGTAAAACACACCCCTTTAAATCTCATTTTCAACACTAGTTAAAAAGTAATGCTAGTCTATTATGTGCAAAATAGCAACGTATGCTGATTTTCTACACTACACCAACAAAAATTTGAGAACAAAGTCATCCCATTGAGTGATATGACTAAATATTTATAGACAGGCATCAAAGTTTGCCATTCCTACTGCCCATTTCAACAACGATAATTAGAATTCAACTTATTTATGAAATGATATTCCAGGTTCTTTCCTCTCTTGCCTATTTGTGCGACCGTATGCAAC
Organism: Vandiemenella viatica; assembly: GCA_031002005.1. Lineage (NCBI taxonomy): Eukaryota > Metazoa > Arthropoda > Insecta > Orthoptera > Morabidae > Vandiemenella > Vandiemenella viatica. The sequence continues at coordinate 83,526,975 of JARYHS010012519.1, forward strand.
ACAGGATGGCATTATAAAACACTTATACACATTACAAAATGAAATAATCACAGCATCTTACACAATGTGAACATCGCATTTGTTTGGGATCGCAATATCGCCGCTTCCGCTACTGCGCATGCGCGAGAGTTTAGAGCCGGCTGGCTTCACAGATTTAACGTCACTTCTCCTCCATATATTTCCTTCCTCCATGGTTGGCTGCTGCGGACAGAGTACGCCAACGATATTATATGATACGTGCAGTCAGTTATTATTACTTTGATGAGCGTGATTAAAGAGGCAAATACATTTCTTCTTAGCCTTCCATGAAATTGATGCGTTACAGTACAATCTTCCAACTTCTTCCCACAACATGAAGGAGCTGTTCCAATAACATTAACATATGATCAATGTTCACAAATAGCTTTAACCCTTTGGCGTCTTGAGGCCGTTCTCATTCTCTGCGAACCTAAGTCACCATAACAGGTAACACAGTTTAGCTTACATAGATTCGAAATTAATTATTCTCACTCTATTTGAATTTATTTTCTGAATAGACTAATTAGTCTCTGTTTTGAAGGCAAAGAAAATGAATTCAGTCACTCATTTCAATGAAATACCCAATCACAATTAAAATTAACAATCATTGAGCTACTTTCGTTTATTACTGCTTACAGAAAGAGGTTTTTGCTATTTTCTGTACAGCTTAGAAACCGAAGTAATCAAGTTAGATCTCTGTGAATGAAGGTGCTCTACAATTTGAAACTGTAATACCAAAATCTGTTAAAACACTAAGCACAGACGTCAGCGAGCGAAAATGATTCCATTACGTTTTTGGCACACTACCGAGAACTGCATTATCAGTGCCCTTTTATTAATAACCCAAGTCACAACCAGTCTCACAGCAGGGACTTATAGGCGATGTCAGTTCTTCGAAACTTGTCCAATAAACTGCAGTCCGACAGTTCGCTATGTAAGCGGCCAAAATATGTGACACACAGCGTCCTTCATGATTAGGGAACAATATTCCATACTATTTACTGTTCAAAACTGACACAGTGATTGCAAATTATTGGTTTCTCGTTCTATAGTTGTGTGCAACAAATATTGTAATTTTTTTTTCGTGATCTTTGTCGTGAGGAACGTAAAGAACAAGATTAGAAAATCGAATGCTCAATTCTTATTATTTTTTGTTGCACATTGAATTCCATTATTGGTGTGAAATGTCGGTATCCTTCTTTTTTTTTTTTTTTTGTTTCTTCGTGTGCGAAAGTGCAGACGAAATATTTTCCTCTGGAAAAAATTTAGTTTTCAGACTTAAATGGATATTTTAGATATTAGCCGTTTTAAATGTTATGCGACGTGATTTTCACAGAATTATGTGAATACATTATATAATATAATCTCCTTTGTACTCGATCCCTGCAGATTCACTGACTAATGATATGGATTTTTCATTTTAAAACTGTTCGTTCGCGCAGTTTCACACAACTTTCCTTTAATTATTCTCCAGTTAGTTTGAGTAATACGCTAAAACAAAATGCGTGAATCACCATTATCTAAGCCCCAGATACAATTTACTGGTCCCAGTCTGGCTTCATACCCTTTCATGCGACTTTTGCAGCACGCAAGTAAATTTCTTTCGGCGCTTTTATTATGGAGTTGTGACTTTCACAGATCTTTAGACACACAAATGGCGCGACCTTTCAACACGGTACATATCGTCTTAGTATGAAACGGTAAATTACTTGATCCGCAAACCAAGACTTTTTGAGAAATTGCAGACTTTATAATCTGTATCTGCCGAACTGTGAGCCTTTTTTTCATCGGAGTAACGTATTGGTAACGATCCCACCTGGCACTCGGAAGGTTCCGGGTTCGATGCTCCCTACGTGTTTCTTTTCAATTTATTATTTACAATCACACAATAAATTATTTCAATGAAACATGAGACTTGGTTAGGACTAAAAATAGTCGATAAGACTAGTAAGAAATTTGTTTTATACTACTTGCATACTGATGTACACTTCTTTCGAATAATTCATTTTATCATAATGATTTATCTCTCTGTATCTTTTGCGCCTTAACACGCTCACATTGATAATGCGATGGATGGAATTTATCACAAAAAACAGAGAACGTACCTGCTTCAAGGGATTTGAATAAATGCCACCTTATTGCAGGAACACTTCTCGCTTATTATGGTTTTCGAAAAACACACGTCATTTTCATTTTGAAAGACGCTTCACTCTGACATCAACTTGGAAGCACACCATGCATAGGTCTATATAGAGCAGAAGAACTGGTGCAGATAGCAAGTTGTGTATGAAACTGTGAAAAATAATAGTCTGCCCGGTCATGAAATTCTCTTTGTGTTTCCAGAAGACAACCGCAATTTTGTATTTTTGTAATTATACATATCTTATGTAAATTACTCGTTATTTTTATTTATTTGTCGATCACCTTCGGTCAGAAAATGATCCGGTGGAATGAACTTTGACTTCGGATTTCCGATAACTATTGAGTAGTGACCAAAATCCCTTTGCAGGGCTTGGTTTAGAGAGGTCCTCGACCACCACGCTAAATATCAGTGAAATCCTTTGATCCAAGGTCGTGATCTACCCATGCAAGTCACACCCTGTGACCGAGTGTGGTGGGTGAGTGGTTAACGCTCTGGCCTCGCATTCGGGAGGACAGCGGTTCGAATCCCCGTCCGGGCATCCAGATTTGGGGTTTCCATGGTTTCCCCAAATCACTCCAGGCGAATGTCGGAATGTTTCCATCAAAAGGCCATGGCCGAATTCCTTCCCGTTCCTTGTCCTCAGTCCTATCCCGCCTCTAATGACCTCAACGTTGACGAGGCATAAGGCTATAAGTAAGTAAGAAAAAAAAGGCACCCGTACCATGTGGTGCTGATTAACCCATCGTATGGAGACGTTAAACTTGGAGGCTTCCTGGAAGCCCTTCAAAAAAAAGGTATGACTGCATCGGCATTAGGATTTCTCCACTTTCGTTCTTTCATTTCTCATCAACAACGCAAACAACGTACTACACTGAACATACACCATCAGAGTCATCTACACATACTGCAACATTCATACAGTTTCACACTTAGATTGGCAATGCTTAACCATCCCAGTTCCATGTATGCTGAAGTTGCTATGGACACCTATCCCCGAATGTTTCCCTATTTTACGTAGTCTTCGTTGTTATGGAAATATAAAGCAATGAACTGATCTTTGTATCAAATAGCTTATGTTGCTAATCACTGCTGCAGTTCTCTCCTTTTGCTTAAGGCTTTACGCCTTGTGGTGGTCATTAGAGGCGGGAAAGGACTGGGGTGCAGAACGTGAAGGAAATCGGCCATGTCCTTATGGCAGAACTATCGCGGCATTCGCCTGGAGTAATTTCGAGAAACCATGGAAAACCTAAATCTGGATGGCCGCACGGGGATTCGAACCCGCGTCCTCCCAAAAGCGAGGAGAGTCCGTTATCACTCGCGCAATACGCTCGGTGCGCAATTCTAATCAGCAATGTCTCAACCAGACTCTTCTGTAACAACATCGATTTCGTAGTGTAACTGTTATCAGATGGTGGCAAGAATTTTTTTTGCCATAAATTCTATCCCAAATAAATTTGTGTCGCTGTAAAAAAAGTTTTGTGTTTAATAATTACCAGTATATCTACACAGTAATGTAGAGCAGAGAACCTCAGTGATATATCATGTTGTATTTGTATTCCAACCTGGTACATATCGACAGCTTTCCAAGTCGAAACAAATCTGGACCATAAGCTTTAGTCTGCTCTGACGCACTGGAGTATACTTGTCGAGTCACGTACCCATCGAACCGAGTACATCTGACGTGACAGCCAATCACAAAACCCCACTTAGCAACACACACAAAGCGTTGCGGTGAGGGCAGTGAGCAATGGGCGATAGTTCGAATCGCACCAGCTGCCGCTTCTCTTTTCCGCTTTATTTATCTCTGCTTTTAAAAACAAACTTGCAGCATCACCGTCCCGCCATTCACCGCCAACAGTACAATGGGACGGCATTCATAACGCGTTGCTGCGTAGATAAATTCAAGCAACAAGCCTGCTGGCAGATCTGTTGTTTCTCGGGCATCTGGTATGCGTGTTGGTGGAAAAAACCTGTTAAAGTGGTTTCATTGAGAAGGTCTGCCAATTTATTGCCGCCAGGTGAAACTATATTGACCATAACAAAGTACAAGCCGAAACGCTTGTAAATCAAACTCGGTCATAACGATAGCAGCTTCTTTTACTGACCTCTTTGTAAGTAAGCACTAATATTATATACATATATTATTATTATTATTAATATTGAAATAGAACCTTTCAGATCAGGCAAACCCTTAATTCTCATCATGATTGTAACTTAGAACTTGTCCAATGTTTCCACTTGGTAGTTATTATTATTTATCATATGATATTTAACAAGTATGCACAAGGTGTGTACAATTGTGCAAATCACAAGCTCTTAGAATATTGTATCTCTAGATCCAGTGTTTTGATCCATTCACTTGCATTGATCGATGCATCGTGAATGTCCGCTATTGTTCCTTTGTAGGCTGGAAGAGTACAGTCAGAAACGACGTGGTGGATTAACTGAAAGGTGGCTCCACAGCATAATTTGCAGAACTGACCCAGCCCCCATTTGTGTAATAGATAACCGTCTCTGTCTTGTCCAGTTCGAAACGAATTAATGATTCATTGCCGTCTTGGGTGATCGAATGCTTGTAACCGCACTGAAGGGTCGTCAACTAGATGTTTATTGCTTTTTTTTTTTTTTTTTTTTTTTTTTTTTTGTAACAGTTTAACGTCCCTTTTTAACAACGTGGTCTTTAGAGACGGGAAAGGATGGGGGCAAGGAATGGGAAGGAATTCGGCCATGGCCTATTGAAGGAAGCATCCCGGCATTCACCTGGAGTGATTTGGGGAAACCATGGAAAACCCAAATCTGGATGCCCGGACGGGGATTCGAACCGCCGTCCTCCCGAATGCGAGGCCAGAACGCTATCCGTTACACCACCACGCTCGGTGTTTATTGCTCACCAATGACTGCTCCATTGAGTTATGAACAGCTTGTTGATGTTAAGAAAAGGACACTGTAAAGATGATTGCTGTGCGGTTTCCTTTAGTTCAAGCGTTGATGTTTTGTTTATGTAATGTCTCGATGTATTAGAAGCTGAAGTTTCTTTAGAATATTTTTCCAATCCTTTAGGAGAGCTGCTTATTTTTTTTTTACTTATGGCTTTACGCCTCGTCGACGTCGAGATCATTAGAGGCAGGATGAGACTAGGTACAAGGAACGGGAAGGAATTCGGCCATGACTTTTTTGAAGGAAGAATCCCGGCATTCGCCTGGAGTGATTTGGGGAAACCATGGAAAACCCAAATCAGGATACCCGGCCGGGGACTCGAACCACCGTACTCCCGAATGCGAGGCCAGAACGCTAACCATTACACCACCACGCTTGGTGCTACTGAGCTTCTTGGTGCTGGAGGTGAAATGTTTCAGAGAACTGGAAGCCATAGGGTGTTCTTGCTCCGAATGCACTCCGTAATTATCTGCACTGCGTGATTGAGTAGCACGTCTATCTTCTTGGTGTTAGCACTGTTGATCCAGGTCGGGCAGTTGTATTCAGTAACAGAGCATGACAGAGCTAAGGCTGCAGATCCTAGAACGTGAGCACTGGCTGCCCATGAAATAGTAGTAAGCTTCTAAATAATATTATTTCTCGTTTTGACTTTAGCAACAATATTTGAGAGATGTTGCTTGAAAGTGGTAGTTCTGCCCAATGTTATACCCAGATATATTGGTGTTCTGCAATGTGGCAAGAGTCGGCCTCTGAATTTGACTTCTAGTGTATCAGGCAATTATGTGTTGTGTAAATGAAATGTCGATACGACTGTTATTGAGGACATAGATCAGTGCACCATTTCTTGAAGTCTTCCAGACCAATGGGCAAAGTTGTTTCAGCATCAGGAAAGTTAGACCTAGCAATTGTCAATTCTTGAAGCAATGGGAGGATTTTTTTTTTAACTGTTTAACGTCTCTCTATTAATAACGTGGTCTTCAGAGACGCGAAAGGATGAGGGGAAAGGAATGGGAAGGAATTCTGCCATGGCCTTTTGAAGGAAGCATCCCGGCATTCACCTGGAGTGATTTGGGGAAACCATGGAAAACCCAAATCTGGATGCCCGGACGGGGATTCGAACCGCCGTCCTCCCGAATGCGAGGCCAGAACGCTATCCGTTACACCACCACGCTCGGTGTTGCCATTTATTGCGATTCGTCTACCTTATGTGCTCTGTGTATTTTTGTTTGTGAATTGTGTAGTTTATGAGCCAGAGTTTGGGGATCGTACCAATATTCAACTACGTCATTGCAGAAAACCTCTTAAAACACTACAAGGAGGCCTGGAACCGAACATGACCCAGTTGTACCTCCCAAGTGTGATGACACCTAACCACGTGAAGCCACACTGTCGGGTTGTATACATACATATTCATTCATAGACTTAAACAACTGAAGGAGGCAATAAAACTAAATTACTTATAAAACTGGTAAAGAGTTTTCTGAAAGACTACGAGTATATACATTACTAATTAAACCCAAGAACAGGTAAGCACTGCTAATACGTTACTACATGTCCAGGATAACTGAGCTTCTATCCCAAAGAACACGCGAAGTCCTCGTCACGGACTTTTCTTCAAAGAACTCAGATACTTCATCCGATTAAGTTGCAGCAGCTTTTAACAGAATCATCAAAAACTTTTCCAATACTTTAATCCAATACATTAGTTTACGTTGTCGATATACGTGGCTACAATCCAGTGGTTACAAATATTGAAGAAAATTATAATATTAAACTAGATAAATACTCTGTTACTGAAGTTTACATCTGGTATTCTGTTTTTAAAACAGAACATCCATAATACACTTAGATTCCTGTTGACGAGTTAGTATTAAGGTTCAGTTCAAGCAATAATAATGAAAAATAAAATTCAATTTATGTAATTAAATGCTGAACACGAATTTTTCATCACGGACATTATTAATCATTCCTTTTTTTTGTTTAACTGCTTAACGTCTCTTAACAGCGAGGTCTTTAGAGACGGGAAAGGATGGGGGGGGGGCAAGGAAAGGAAAGGAATTCGGACATGGCCTTTTGAAGGAAGCATCCCGGAATTTGCCTGATTTGGGAAACCACGGAAAAGCCAAATCTGGATGCCCGGATGGGGATTCGAACCGCCATCCTACCGAATGCGAGGGCAGAACGCTATCCGTTACACCACCACGCTCGGTGTTGCCATTTATTGCGATTCGTCTACCTTATGTGCTCTGTGTATTTTTGTTTGTGAATTGTGTAGTTTATGAGCCAGAGTTTGGGGATCGTACCAATATTCAACTACGTCATTGCAGAAAACCTTTTACAACACTACAAGGAGGCCTGGAACCGAACATGACCCAGTTGTACCTCCCAAGTGTGATGACACCTAACCACGTGAAGCCACACTGGCGGGTTGTATACATACATATTCATTCATAGACTTAAACAACTGAAGGAGGCAATAAAACTAAATTACTTATAAAACTGGTAAAGAGTTTTCTGAAAGACTACGAGTATATACATTACTAATTAAACCCAAGAACAGGTAAGCACTGCTAATACATTACTACATGTCCAGGATAACTGAGCTTCTATCCCAAAGAACACGCGAAGTCCTCGTCACGGACTTTTCTTCAAAGAACTCAGATACTTCATCCGATTAAGTTGCAGCAGCTTTTAACAGAACCATCAAAAACTTTTCCAATACTTTAATCCAATACATTAGTTTACGTTGTCGATATACGTGGCTACAATCCAGTGGTTACAAATATTGAAGAAAATTATAATATTAAACTAGATAAATACTCTGTTACTGAAGTTTACATCTGGTATTCTGTTTTTAAAACAGAACATCCATAATACACTTAGATTCCTGTTGACGAGTTAGTATTAAGGTTCAGTTCAAGCAATAATAATGAAAAATAAAATTCAATTTATGTAATTAAATGCTGAACACGAATTTTTCATCACGGACATTATTAATCATTCCTTTTTTTTGTTTAACTGCTTAACGTCTCTTAACAGCGAGGTCTTTAGAGACGGGAAAGGATGGGGGGGGGGGGGGGGGGGGGGCAAGGAAAGGAAAGGAATTCGGACATGGCCTTTTGAAGGAAGCATCCCGGAATTTGCCTGATTTGGGAAACCACGGAAAAGCCAAATCTGGATGCCCGGATGGGGATTCGAACCGCCATCCTACCGAATGCGAGGGCAGAACGGTAACCGTAACACCACCACGGTCGTTCCAAGACTCATAATGGTTTGGATTCTACGTTTAGCGGAAACTACCAGAGCAAAGGAAATTATGGTCCTCTCCCTGCCAGACTCGCCTAAATTGCCTCCTTCTGGAGTATCAAACTGAGGCTTGTGAAATAAGTACTGCGAAAGTCGATTAACGAATCCTGATTTTCGTGCCTTGCGTGGACTACACCGGCTACGAATTTTTTCTCAGTACATTAATATATTTCCCTCTCGATGTTTGTTATAACTAGATGATCCGTTTGAAAATTTCGTGAAGAAAATGTTTATAGGCTGGTAGGCCATATTTTGAGACACGCTGGATTGGTTAATTTGCTGGTGGAGGCAACGGTCGAAGGTAAAAACTGTAGAGGAAGACAGAGATTGGAATATATGAAGCAGATAACTAAGGACGTGGGTTGTAAGGGATATGTAGAGATGAACAGATTATCACAAGATAGGAAATGATGGAGGATTGCATCAAGCTACTCAAAAGACTGATGACAGCAAAAAAAAAAAAAAAAAAAAAAAAAAAAATGTATAGCCAAACACTGACCCGTGCGAAAGTTTCAGGAATAAAACCCAATTAATAGCGAGTTTAGTGTTTTGTAATAGGTTGAAAGAAGAACCGGCTCATTTGTGGTAATATATTTCTGATTTCACTTGATTACTGTTATCCTTCTGCCCTCCACTTTGACGTACACACCTGGAAGCCGAAGTGTCACAGTAGATCGATATCTCTGTGAAGTGTGGTCCTACTATCTAGCGGTTACGCGATCAATCGTTATTGATGCCAGCGATACATAACGGCTTGGATAACTGTCTCGTACGCGTGACCTTAATAGTTAATACTTTTGATTCTTTAGTGGTTAATTCCGAAAGATTTTTTCTTAATTTATGCTATAACCAAAGCGGAGACCATAATATTTAAAATGATACCCAACTATCGATTTAGGTTCGGTATAAATGGAGATACGTTTGAGAAATAATGATACTTTTGCTCTTCAATGGACGAATTTCGAAAAACTGCATTCTTAAAATATGATGTTACCAAAGCGGGGATCTTAGTCCCTGAAATGATCGATTTCGCTTATGTGTGGAAGGAGATAATAACTCGTGACACAAAAAAAACACCTTATATAAATAATCTATATGTGACAACAAAATGCGTATCACATTGTTGGCAGTGATATCCCCGTTCGGCCGAACGGGCCTGCTGCCGATTGACAGAGTTTCGACTTGACGAGCATGTGCCTGTGTTGTGGCTACCCTTAACCTAACCCGGTAATCCTACCGAGTATATGGTACCTACGATTTAAACGTGTAGTCGGAACCACGGAATGTTCTGGCGCGTTTCACACTGCACAGCGAGTTGTGCCAGTGGTTCAGATCGAGTAAGGGCTTTTCATAATCCCTGCTGACACGGGGATTAGATCAGGGGACCTTTCTATATCCGGTCAGACTCCTTAACCACGGAGTTACCAGACCGCTGAAATACAGTTGTTTTAAATCAAATGTTAAAGAATTATAAGTTATTGTTCCTCGTGACTCGAAAATCGTATGCTGATTCTCTCCTCGCCAGTTATTTTTGCGAATAAAACAGCTTACAGAAACCGAGTGTGTTGGATGAGCGGTAACGCCAGAGGCCTCGCATTCGGGAGGACGCAGGTTCGAATACTCGTCCGGTCATAGCTACAGATTTGGATTTTCGTGGTTCCCAAATCACTCCAGGCAAATGCCGGTGTAGTTCCTTCAAAAGGCCATGGCCGCATTCCTTCCAGTTCCTTGCTCTCATACCTTTCCCACCTCTAATGACATCGACGTCGACGAGACGCAAAGCATTAAATAAAAAAGTTTATAGAACTTTGATTACGTGAATGATGTAGTCATCACTAACGTCAGAAAAACAATTAAAATTATGTATTTATAATTACATTGACTTTACTGCCTACTGTAATCGCATAACAATATTACGTATGGAAACCAGGATAGCTAGTTGTTCTGTCTTTCTGTTATGATTTAATGCAAGTAACTGTCACTGAAAGGTTTCTCTGATACCTTTGTGGGTTCCAGTTCCTGTTGTTACAACATTAAGAGCCACTCATGTATGACACACTGTATAAGCTGCCTCCGTATTTGTTTCGCACTTTATGTGGGTCGGAGAAAGAGCTTTTGATTACATCATCCAACTGACAAGTGGAGCTGCACCTGAATGAGGTTCGGCTAAACATGTGGAGACAATAGACTCCAGAATAGAAAACAGCCCAGGAAATTGTGCTTATCTACGACAGATATGTACCGAGCGTGGTGGTGTAACGGCTAGCGTTCTGGCCTCGCATTCAGGAGGACGGCGGTTCGAATCCCCGTCCGGGCATCCAGATTTGGGTTTTCCATGGTTTCCAAAATCACTCCAGGCAAATGCCGGGATGCTTCCTTCAAAAGGCCATGGCCTAATTCCTTCCCATTCCTTGCCCTCCATCCTTTCCCGTCTCTACAGACCTCGCTGTTAGAGAAACGTTAAACAGATAAAAAAAAAGGACATATATGTTCCCAAAAATGAGTTATGCTAAATTTTTTGGACTAATGCCACTAGCCTGGAATATTGATTTTCATCAAAGATTGATATCTGTTTCTACAGTAACACACGACTTTTAGAAAGTTTTGTTTTCTTCAACAAAGATTTCTCGTTCAACTAATTTCCACGAGATTTGAGAATAAGTCAAATATTCTTTGCTGGAATAAAAAAAATTTAACATACAAATACAAGTTAGTTCAATCAGTTTGCTCAAAAGAATATTTCGGGAAACCGAGTGCAATGTCCTCGATCCAACGACTGATGATATATTCTAGTGATAAATAATTATTTGCTCTGGTAGCATTGCCAACTTTTAGTTAATATTTTCATAACTCGTTTAAAGTTAATGATTGGAATCGTACATTTCATTTTCTTCTCAACAAAAAAAAAAAAAAGATTTTTACAAAAAAATGTCTAAATGAACCTAAAGTGGACTGTAAATCAAATGAATTTTGGAATTTAAACCTTCCACAGCAATAAGTTAAAAATAATAAGACCCCAATAAAATCATCTTGTCGAAATAGTGTTATTATTTTAGCATGATTAAATTTGAAAGGAGCTACTGATTTTCGATACAGCATAATGACAGTGCTATCTCAGGCAATTGACGCAGGACTTTTCAAGATTCAATTCTAACGGTCATATTTCGCAAAGCTGGCTATGTGTACGTTAAACAAGTTCCAAAGTTTGGAGTCAATATTAAGTTGTAAATTCCGTAGAAAGGAACTACCAGTCCTAAATTTGACACACTGACCTTAGTATGCCTCCTTTTGCAAAATCAAACCAACCTACTAGTTGTGGACTTAGTTAAGATAGATCACTTGAGGTCAAAATACGGGGGACGGGTCCAGCAAAATCTCACAAAATATCATTTAAAGAAAGAGGGTGTCAGTAAAGATCTCACATCAAATTTTTAATTAAGAGAAAATACGTTATTGCAACAGATACAATTTTTATGGCAAATTCCACCCCGGGCATATACAATATTAAAAATTATAAATACAGCCTATGTTTAGCCTTTACTCAATTTAATTGAATTCGTTCTAGTGCACCTTATACCTTGTATCATTTTTCTCCTCTTATTTCACAGAAAATATGTGGTTAATAGAAAGCCTCTGCATTAACGCTTACGTACAGGGATATCTAGGGAAAAAAAAGTTACAAATGGTGTTAAAAATCGAAAAATGAATATATTTCAACAAAATTTACAGGGTATGTTACAAAATATGTCTATATTTCTCCACATATTCGCCACCAAGTTCGAAGCACTTCTTCAGCCTGGGCACCAGTTTCTGTATACCCTCCACGTACACGCTCCGCTCCGCCTCAAAAAGCCAATTTTCCACTGTCTCTTTCACTTCATGATCGTTTGAAAAACGTTTCCCGCCGAAAAAACCCCTTTAATTTGGTGAAAAGATGATATTCCGAAGGCGCGAATTCCCGGGAATAGGGAGGGTGGGTCGCAACATGCCATCCAAAGGATTCAAGGAGGTCCTGGGTGACACGAGCCGTGTGGGGTCTTGCGTTGTCGTGTTTAGTTGTACGAAACAAAATACATGAACATATCAAATAAATTTAATTATTTGAAAATTATAAGGTCAATCTCACATAAGGGGGAGAGGGATCTCACCAAATCTCACCTAGGGAAAAAGCGGAGGAGGTCCAAATTAAAAAAAAGACCTCATGTAATTAATTAAGACCCCATTGGTAGAATACTTATAGATTTTCCATTACTTATTAACTATCGACTATTTGACTTCTTACGTACTTCAGATTTCACGAACAACTTATGTTGTTTAACTATATCTTTTGTGCAGGAACAATGGCCGTTTGCCGGCGACCAGTAGATGTGAGTGGCGGTCGTCCGTCAGATGTTCTGTGCAGACCGGATGGACCGCAGCGGCTAAGCGGGACGTGAACTCATGACCCGGTTGTTGCAGCAGCCTACTTCTCGACATTCAAATTGTCGACAGCGGCGCATCACATATCTTCACTCGATAACTCCTGATCATAGGGCAGCCCGCGGGTAAAAAGAGAAACGAACACTAAGCTTGTCGGCATGGTCAGACAATAGTTTTTCCTCGAACAATTTTCTTTGAAAAATTTCTCTTTTCTTGCTTATTGCTTTACGCCTCGTCGACGTCGAGGTCATCAGAGGCGGGAAAAGACTGGGAACAAGGAACGAGAAGGAATTTGGCCATGGCATTTTGAAGGTACCATCCATTGATTTGCGAAAACAATGGAAAAACCCTAACCTGGATGCCCGGACGGGGATTCGAACCCGCGTCCTCCTGATTGCAAGGCCAGAGTGGTACCGCTCACCCACCACTCTCGGTTTGAAAGATATTTGCCCTGAGAAATAACCTTCGAATAACGAAGAAGTAGTATTGTTTATCTTAGTCCAAAGTAAGTAGATACAAAAAAAAATCTTAAAAAAGAAACAAGGTGAAGAATTTTCATCAGCTAGCAAAGTTGGTTGAAGTGTTGGTTTGGGAAAACAAACAGGTCATTTGAAACTAACATAAATTAATAAATCTGAATCCACCATACATTTTGCTGACGGAAATAGTGGCGCTATTATTCTTGGTGAATCCGCCTAAAGATAATGCACAGAAGTATCTGTAAAAGTTCGAAGCCAATTACCCAGTATGTATGGCTAAACAACTGGTTGCCAGTATGGTATGTGCGAGACACAAAAAAAGAGAAAATGTGGAAAATGAGACAAATTGAATCTTGAACGCATTAACTGATTTACGATCCACAAATTGTTTACTTAGTTCTCAGCACCCTCCTTCTGTAATGTATTCAGAGGAGCAACTTAGTACTAACTATGCAATAAGAGAATTATTCTTTGCAGGGAATAATGGTAAGCGTATTTCATTAATTGTAAGGTTGACCTCAGCAATAAAATAACTGTGACACTGTACTGATTTCGTGAAAGACGAGTCTTGCCTTACTCTGTGCTTCACAGAATATCCTTCCAAAAATATTTACTTGTTAACATGCTAACCTGGCTGTTTATCTTTAATCAGTCAGTGAGAATACATCAATCTGAGAAGGAAAAATGTCATCTATTCTCACTATTCCATTCCGGCAAACTCCATTCATTAAATATTTTGAACTAGAAATGCAAGATTTTATTTTCATAGCCTGGTTTAACAACAGCAAAAAGAACCATATTATATCAAATTCTCTCTTCTGATTTATTGTAAAGTAAGTTAACCTGTTCCACAAAGCCATTTATTTCCATTGCTTCAAACGCTTCTGTGCGCTAAGTACATTTAAAAATTATAACAGGTGACTAAGTAACGATTGTATGAAATGCAGAAAAGTAATCTCACAAGAAACTTGATACAAAAAGAGATACCTTTTAATATCTGCTTCTGGCTTTAAACTTTATCGACATCGAGGTATTTATAGGCGGGAGAGCACAAGGACAAGGAGCAGTATAAGAATATAACTATTACAACAATTATAACAGTCACTCCCCCCAAATCTGCAACATGTATTCAAATGCCTGCAGACTGTGGCGTATTCGAGCTAATCTTAAATACTGTCGGTGTCTGCGATGTAACGTAAACTTCAGAAAGAACTGTTTTATTTTATTTTGTTAGTGGCTTTTGGGTTCGAGGTCATATAGCCAACTCAAGTGTATTTCGAATCATCCAGTGTACTTCAGTTCCTTCATAGCTTCACATTATATTATTTCCTAAGTGGCTCTAGACACAACACGATGGACATGACATACAGACAACACATACACTAAACACCCATGCCCTCGGCCAGACTCGAACCGGCGACCTTCGGCACGTGGAGCTAACACTCTAGCCCCACGCTACCGAGGCCGGCCAGAATGAACTTCAGCCACCTGTAATTCAAATTATCAACACACAAATGGTAGAAGTTTCCATTTCTTATGTACTAACAGAAAAAAAAAAAGTTTATTATAGTCCGAGACTTTATTTCAGACTGTCTTTCTCTTCAAAAAAGCTATCGACCGATATGTAAATTTAAAGATATTTATCAGAAGATTCCTCGCAAAAAAAATTAACACCACATTTGAAATTTTCCGTCATTTACTTTTCTCAACAGTCAAGTCCGAAAAATTACTGGCTATAAGTTACGGAAACGTTATTAAAACAAAATAGTTTTTTTCAAATTTATTTTTACATTCATTCGAGTTCTTCTACATGTATCCTCAACAACATGTCAGTCTATTTCCCAACTTGAAGAATCATACTTAACTGAAATAAAACTTCTCAATGCAAATCTATTTTGCTGGTCGTGAAAACTTCACAAATTTAATATAAAAATCGCTTGGCTCTAGCTCGGTAGTTAGTATGGACTTTCACAACACTTTAAAAACCAAACGTGGTGGGTGAGTGGTTAACGCTCTTGCTTCGCATTCGGGAGGAAGCCGGTTCGAATCCCTGTCCGGGCATCCAGATTTGGGTTTTATATGGTTTCCCCAAATCACTCCCGGCGAAGGTCGGGATGCTTCCTTTATAAGGCCATGGCCAAATTACTTACTCTCCAATAAACGTTGAACAGATTTCAATTACCAAACAACAAAACTAACAATGTTTCACTCGAACTGAAGGATTGTAGGTTTTATCACTCCTCTCCTGGGGGCGGAACATACTTGGTCCCTCACTTTCGGCAATGGAAAGCCACGCTTCTCCCAGCTCACACCTATTCATAACATTTCACACTTGGTGACTATGGTGCAATAATAGCTGATGCCTCAATTAGGCGCAGTTCTTCCACTAAGCATCGATGGTGCAACATTTTCCCCTTCGAGCATCTCAGATCATAGCGCTACCCCCTAAAAGAGTCTAATATGGCTCAAAAACGCTCAAATAAATCCCTAAATAAATCACCGCAACGTTACAACAAATAGGGATTCGACCACGGCCTTTTGAAGTAACCTTCCAGACATTTGCCTGGAATGATTAGCGAAAACTATGGAAAACCAAAATCTGAATAGCCGGACGTGGATTTGAAACGTGTTTTCCTGAATGTAAGGGCCTAACATTACTGATCTTCTAATATTAAGCATTTACTTCGACTATAAAAGTTTTCTAAACAGAGTAAGAAACACAGAGAGTAGCCAAAGATTACACACAGATAGTAATCAGTGTGATGAACGCATGGCATTTGCATATAACCGATAGAAGATGGAATGGCGTTTTGTTCTTTAACTGCAAAGATTGATTTAAATTTAAAAACAGATGACAAAGCCATATTCTATCTATTGAATATTCTTGTTTGAACTCTAGTATTGTACTCAGCCTCGTTTATTAATTCTGGACGAATAACAATTACCAGAACATGAATGCTTTTGCTGTTGATTCCGGTTCTCTAAAGTTTCTAGAAGCACTCAGAAAGTTTTTTTTTATTATTATTTTTTTTTATGGGTAACAATATAAGGAGCTATACTGTAGCGGTCGCATTTACGATTAGTAGTCAGGAAAGATTAAGAGCACCTGTTGCGAACCTTTCAGTTGAGAACGCATTACTGTAGTTGTTGTGGTCTCTTTTTACACTGTTATACAGTAGGCAGAATAATAAATTGTTGGCGCCACTTTTAAACTGCGCCCGTTTGTCATCCGCAGTCGTACCCGTTGACCTCAAGTGTTTCTTAATCACTGCAAGGTGAGCTGGCGAACGCCTCTGCTCCGCTCACAATGCGGTCAAGAAGGAGAAACTGCACGCGGCAAACGGAGGCTGGGCATTCCCCGAGTGGGTGGATGTACACGGAGTGGTCAGTGTAAACAGAAGACAGCTAATGATTTCAGGAAGCCTGAAAATACCAGTTGGAAACGACTATACCTACATTTACTTTTGGCTGCATTGATCGTTAGACACGTTCTAGACTTATGTTCAAGACATTGTCATATTGCCGTAAGGTTGATTGAATCATCCCACAGTAGGCATAATAGGTCTGGTTGCAGATTTAACATGGTCAACTCCTTTCCTCAGTGTTTCTGAGAGTTGTGGGTGTACAGATAACGGTGATACGAGTTTTTAAGTTTATTGTGTTGTTTTGAACACAAGAAAATAGAAGGGAAAGGAGGAAACCCGGTTCCGACACTATCACGCAAACTCTGTCAAATCCGTGGTCGGTTCAGTTTGGCCTCGCATTCTGGAGGAAGCGGGTTTGAATACCCGTCCGGCCATTCAGATTTTAGTTTTTTATGGTTTCCCCAAATCGCTCTAGGTGAATACCGAGGAGTTTCGTTCACAAGGTTATGTCCAGATTCCTTCCCATCCCTTGTTCCCAGTCCTTTCCCGCCACTAATGATCTCGATGTCGAAGCAATAAGAAAGACATTCATTATATGACCTAGAAAAATACACTAGACAATAGGTGAAATCATCCTACCACTACAGCTTCCTCTTTGTCAGCTGGCGGTGTTCGGAGTTCGGACTGATCGGCAGTGTCTTACGCCTTCACTCCACAAGCGGACTGGTTTGAAATTAAACCAAAGCAATTGGTACACAATAAAAAAAACTAAAGGAGTTCAAAGTTGGAATTCGTAAAGGCCGAAAGTAGATGGATGGTAAAAAATCCTCGCATTCGTAAGGACGCCGGTTCGAAACCCAGACCGGGCATCCAGATTTGGGTTTTTCATGGTTTCTCCAGATCACTCCAGGCGAATGCCAGATTCTTCTTTCAGAATGTCATGGCCGAATTCCTTCCCGTTCCCTAGACCCAGTCCCATCCCGCCTATAATGACCTCGACGTCGACGAGGCGTAAAGCCACATACTAAAAAAAAGGTAAAAATCATTTCATGGGAAGATGGGTGAGTGGGGACATTGTTACCGGAGCGTGTTTGCTATATTGCAGTTGAGATTAAATTAAATTAGGACTTGTGTACCACGAACTGTTGTAACCTGCTCGTGTTTCGGAGACAGAAGACAAAACTTCGCTCCCTCCATTAGGGAGCGTGTATAAACAACGTAGCTCCATTTTGGCCTCCTGTGAACCCCCCTCACCCTCGCCCCCCCCCTCCCACGCACCCCTACGTGACGTTAGCCTATACCCCCCCCCCCTCCCCTTCCCACGTAGCTTTTTCCCTTTTCATTCCAGAAGACATTTTGTACTGATTTCTCTTGTCAGACGATTGTAAATTACATACGGAGATAATTTACTGAGAGAAATAAATGCTGTTGTGAGTTCTGTTCCTCATTTTAACCTGAAAAATGTTATGAAAAGAAAGCTACGTGGCCTGGCTCGGAACCCCCCTCCCGCACGTAGCCCAGCATAGCCTTCCAGCAAACCCCTCCCTCCACCCCTGGACCGAACCACGTTGTTTGTGCACGCTCCATTAGTAAATGATCACCGAACTGTCACTGAGGTCATGGGTTTATGGTATTTCCATGACTCTAAAGATCCCACATCATTTTTGACTGTAACGGGCTTGTGGGTATTATTCGCCTCAGTCGATGTGAAGCAATTGAAATACGATTTACTGTATACTAATTTGAACTTTAACCCTACAGAAAGCGAATGCTGTGATACATTGTCTGGGAACATTCAGTGCTCAGCCAAAGAGCACTGAACATTTACGCGCAGCCTTTCTCTGTCACTTTCCGCTGTGTGTCGTCTTCACGGAGATACGCAAATAGACGCGTTTCGAAACGCTGTCGTGGTAGTGGCCGCATTCCTCATACGCGCCGGAGGGTGCGGTGGACGCCGTTAGCCGCCGGCGAACCGCGGCGCGTCCTTGCTGCTACCCATGCACCCTCTGCGTGACCTTCACCCTGCGGCGACCCCGGAAGGTGGCCGTGACGTCAGCCGGTGCCTGCGGCGGGCGACCAATGGCCTCACGAGGTCAGCGGCGGTAACGGGCTCCACAGGCCGGGCATTCTTGCGGTCCGGTTCGGTCTGGCCGTAGCGCCTTCCGGCAGGTGGAACCCAGGCGCCGCAAGGCCGATCGCACGCAGCCTGCGAGAGGCTTCTGCCTGCACCACTGACCCCACTATGCCGAGGACGTACCAGGTAGCTTTGACCTCCCACAACCTGTCGACAATATTGCGCTACCTCACGCTACCAAGCCAGAAGTCCTAAATACCAATGCATTGTGACATAATTTTCGTTCCCCTTTAATTCTTGCCACGGATCAGAATGTCTTTCTACCTCGTTGAATACGTTTTGCACAGATATTATTCAGAGTGCACCCTGACAGCAGAAACCACCCATGTATGTTGTATAATGCCTCAAATACAGAGCGTGGTGGGTGAACGGTAACTCTCTAGCCTCGCACTCGGGAGGACACTGGTTCGAGTCCCCTTCCAGGCATCCCGATTTGGGTTTTCCATGGTTTCCCCAAATCACTCCAGGCCGATGCCGGAATGCTTCTTTTAAAAGGCCATGGACGAGTTCCTTCCCGTTCCCCACCCCCACCACATTTTTCCCGACTCTAATGACACGACGTCGATGAGATGTATAGGCATAACCAAGAAAAAGGATGCTTCCATGGGGACACGGAAAGCATAGTAAAACAACAGCAATTCTTCAAGTGCAAATATCACCTTTTTCATAACAATCCTGGTGTGCTAGTTGCCCTGTGAACTGTTTCTTTTTTTCTGATTTCATTTAGCCTACTACCTTCTTATCTAAATTTAGCTTTAGTTTTTATAAGTCCTTAAAATTCCATTATCTTTGTGTATAGTTAACAGATACTTATAATTATTTTAACGAATTTAACTACTCTAAAGTATTCTACTAATTAAATTGAATACCCACAGTACCATCCCTACACCCAAAACAGCGAATGCCTATGTATCTTTCCATCTCCAGACAATGAGCTGTCTATATAAGATTGTTTCTGGCTGTAATTTCCCATCGCGAAACAGTTTTTCTAAACTAAGAAGAAACCAAGGCTCCCGGATTTCTCTGCTGATGCTGCAGGGTGTATTGAATATTTTCTTCAGTTTTTTTAGCAATCTGAATTTCATAACTTAGCGCCGATTATGGCGTACTGCTCTAGTCACGTGCTCAGAAAGGAAGCCTTTAAGGGTTTTTTGTTAAACTTTCATCACCAACTTTTTTGACGGTCTTGTCTTCGTGTTAAAGCTTCATTCTTGTCTTAATGTTAGCCTGTGTGTGATCCGACACCAGTTATGAAGCATAAAGTATATAAAGTGCTAAAGCATATAAAAATCAAGATTCTTTAATAAATAATCCACAAGCAAATATCTGAATACCAAGGTATCAAGAAATTGGCAGACAGAGAAGGAATTTCCCTGAAGAATTTACAAATTCGTGCTTTAGCAAGTTTCCTGGTCAACAGTTTTACACCAGCTGAACATTTCGCTCCAGAATCACTATAACGAATGCTGGATGATATGATTAAATGAACCAGCAGTTACCTTTTCTACATACAACCTGGTGCGTTCTTGATGTTGCTATCCCTGCACCACATGTCAGCTCTTCTTTTTTACCTATTTTTAAAATGGTTTTTCGCTTCGTCTACATCGAGGTCATTAGAGGCGGGATAGAACTGGGGGGCAAGCAATGGGAAAGAATTCGACCATGGCCTTTTGAAGGAAGCATTCCAGCATTTGCCTGGAGTGATTTAGGGAAACCATGGAAAACCCAAATCTGGATGCCCGGACGGCAATTCGAACCGTCGTCCTCCCGAATGCGAGGCCAGAGCGTTACCACTCACCCACCACGCTTGATCTCTTCTTTGTATTTGTTTTCATGTTAAGAAGACCAAAGCTTCCTCACTTCTTCTACAGTTCCTTATAGTGTTTGTGAGGGAAGTGTTTGAAAGAATTTTAACTACTGTAAATGGTTGTGTCTGATATTTTTCTTTGAGTAGGGAAGCTATTTTAACTTTGGACATTTTGTGGAATTGTTGAACAAACTGAAATTACATAGACTGTGGTTATTTATAAACTATAACACTAATATTATACGTGAGAAAAATCAGGAATAAGGGCATGCTGTTAACGTATGAATTGCATATGTAAATCGTAAAAGTACAGGAATGTGAATTGTGTTGTTAATCGTCTGGATATATGTGTTAATACAACCGGCAGAAGCATCTGTGTTGATACTAATAAAAAGGAAGTACTATCCAATTCAAATTGTGTTAACGCTTATAAATGAAATTGTTTTCCAAGTATTTATTTTATATCATTGAACAATTCAATGTTACTAGACGACCCGCGCTAAAATTTCGCGAATAAAATGCGATGAATAGTGAGGTTGAATGCTTGTAATATAATGAATAGTAGAACCGTACTTTTGTAGCAAATATTTCATTTAGTGTAATAGGTACGCAGCAAAATACTCACAACATATTACGAAACAGTTAGGAAAATTTAAAACACACTGTATTTATGAAAACTGTCACTGACCTTAGTAGAATAAAACCAACCTTATCAAAATGCACATAACATCTCCGAAATATTTGTTGCTGTGCGAATAAAATGTTTACATTGGAACTGTATAGCAAAACGACAGTGTTTCCGTAATAAAAAAAATATATCAGAAAAGCTACTTATTGAATAAAAAAAGTTTATTGACATCTATGTGGTATCCACTGCTGAAATCAGGGGACTTGGCTCTCAACAGTCTCATAGGCGCTATCACTTTAAGCACCAAATTCCGAATATTTTTTTCTTAATTTATGATTTTACCTAGCTGGAGACCTTAATTTTACAACGATATGTCATTTATCGATTTCGGATAAGTATCGAAGGAGATAAATGGCTTGTATTAAAAAAATTAAAAAAAAACACGTTCTATAACTAATATTGATAATTTTGCCCTTTAAGGGTTGAATTCCAAAAAATTCCTTTTATAACATATCAACCAAGGTAAAAAAAAAAAACTTTTGAGAAATGATGATATTTTTGCCCCTTAAGGGTGTAATTTGGAGAAAGTTTTTTCTTAAAATATGATGTAACTATAGCGGCTAATTTAATATTTAAATCGATACGTCATTTATTGATTTCGATTAGGTATCAAGGGAAATAAACAGCTCCTGACTGAAAAGTGCATTGTAAAAATATTAATACTTTTGCCCTCTAAGGTTAGAATTTTTAAAAATTTCTACTTAAAATGTGGTAACGGAACCGAAGACATTACGAAGACCTGAAGCTTTTAAATGATACCTCGTTTATCAATTTTGTTTAATTGTCAACGGAGATAAATGACTAAAGACACAAAAAACTCATTTTAGAAATACTGATATTTATGCCCTTTAAGGGTCGAATAACGAAAAATTCTTTCTAAAATATAATGTGACCATGGCGGAGACCTTAATCTTTAATATGATACCTCATTTATCTATATCGGTTATATATCAAGGGAGATAAATGGCTCGTGACACAAAATGCACTATAGAAAAATTTATACTTTTTCCCATATTGGTTCAATTTCAAAAACATTCATTCTTAAAATATCATGTCACAAAGCTGAGATATTATTTCTCATAATCCTACTTGATTTATCGATTTTGGTTAGATATCCAGGGAGGTAAATGGCTCGATATACAAAAAAAGCATTTTAGAAAAATTGACATTTTTACCCTTTAAGGTTCGAACTACGAAAAAATCCTTTCTTAAAATATAATGTTACCACGGCGGAGACCTTAATCTTTAATTTGATACCTCATTTATCTATATCGGTTAGAAATTAAGGTAGATAAATAGCTCGTGACACAAAAATGCGTTGTAGACCATTCCCTTTAAGGGTTGAATTCCAAAAACGTCATTCCTAAAATATGATTTCACAGAAGCTGAGACATTATTCCTCATTATCTCACTTGATTTATCGATTTTGGATAGATATCCAGGGAGATAAATGGCTCGAGATACAAAAAACGCATTTTAGAAAAATTGACATTTTTGCCCTTTAAGGGCCGAATTACGAAAAATTCCTTTCCTAAAATCTAATGTTACCACGGCGGAGTCATCATTCTTTGATATGATACCTCACTTATCTATACCGATTACATATTAAGGGAGATAAATCGCTCGTGACACAAAAATTTGTTATTGAAAAATTTATACTTTTTCCCTTTAAGGGTTGAATTCCAAAAACATTCTTAATTAAAATATTTTGTCACAAAGCTGAGACATTACTCCTAATAATCCTACTTGGTTTATCGATTTTGTTTAGATATCCAGGGAGATAAATGGCTCGAGATACGAAAAACGCATTTTAGAAAAATCGACATTTTTGCCCTTTAAGAGACGAAAAACGAAAAATTCTTTTCTTGAAATATAATGTTACCACGGCGGAGTCCTCATTCTTTGATATGATATCTCATTTATCTATACCGATTACATATTAAGGGAGATAAATCGCTCGTGACACAAAAATTTGTTATTGAAAAATTTATACTTTTTTCCTTTAAGGGTTGAATTCCAAAAACATTCTTTCTTAAAATATTTTGTCACAAAGCTGAGAAATTACTCCTAATAATCCTAGTTGGTTTATCGATTTTGGTTAGATATCCAGGGAGATAAATGGCTCCAGATACAAAAAATGCATTTTAGAAAAATCGACATTTTTGCCCTTTAAGGGTCGAAAAACGAAAAATTCTTTTCTTGAAATATAATGTTACCATGGCGGAGACCTCAATCTTTAATATGATATCTCATTTATCTATATCGGTTAGATATTAAAGGAGATAAATCGCTGGTGACACAATTACGCATTGCAAAAATATTGATACTTTTGCCCTTTAAGGGTCGAATTCCGAAAAATATCTGTCTTAATATATGACGTCACTAAAGAGGAGATCTGAATCTTTAAAATGATACTTCATTAAACGATTTCAGATAGATATCCAGTGAGATAAATGACTCGTAACACAGAAAACAGCTTTTTAGAAATATTGACATTTTTGCACTTTAAGGGTCGAATTCCGAAAACTTCATTTCTTAAAATATGATGTGACCAAAGTGGAGACCATAAGCTTTAAAATGACACCTCATTCATTGATTTTGGTTAAGTATGAAGGAAGATACAGGCTTGTGACAAAAAAATACCTTATAGAAATAATATATATGATGTGGTTTACACAGTTGGTAGGAAAACTTACGTCAATTTATCAGTACCGTACACGGTCTAGCCGGTGGATTGTTCATATGTTCCCTTTATGTTATGCTGCACGTAGACGTCAGTTACCCTCTAACAACTGAATTTCGGTTCACTTCGTCATTCAGCGGTTTAATTACCCTATAATGTTTGTAAACTTTAAACAAGTTTCTTCTCTTCATCCACATTTTCACATATATTTGCTGTCACAGTTAATACGAGTATGTGATATCTCTTTTCAATAGTGATTTGTGTGTATTAAAAACTTCATACATTGCACACATTCACAAGTAAAATCTGAGTTGGCTGGTATATTTATGTAGAAACCGTGTAATAACAATAAGTTTTATCTACCATCTGTGAGAAAGGCATGACTTCCTGTGCCATAAATGTGTATGCCAATATTTTAATACTAAGAAAATCAATGCAAACATAATCGTCGAAATTAATGGTTAAACTTATTTTTTTTTTTGTAAATAATATTCATTTCGATCGCTTGACTATTCTATGGCCTGCTTAACAGGAATAAAAAGAAAATTCTTGTATAATTAGTAGAAATTAATATTTGAAGTTTTGAACTTCAGTTGAGAGTTTATAGAGGATGATGTCTGTTACTTAAAATAACTGTAAGATCAAAGCTATTCGAGATGATAGCTTAAAAATAATTGAGAATGTTTTTATATTTGCTTCCTTAATACATCATGTTTTAAACTATCTTCAAATAATCTTTGAGCAAGCAAGCAATGCAATCATCCGCTTCTTGCAAGACACAAACATAAAGATCTAAAGCCCATAAAATGTAATGTATAAGAAATTTGTTACCTCAATGATGTCCTGTATAGTTACCTTTGTAATGTTGCTATTATAATGTTATCGCACTATTGTTACAATGTTTTTATTGCAATGTTATTATAAAGGTCTTATTACCATGTTGCCATTGTAAAATTGTTATTGTAACATAGTTAATGTAAACTGTTGTAGTTGCAAGATGGCTAAATCAGTGTTTCCCAACCTTTTCTGGGTCATGTCCCACTTTTAATATATTTTTTTTTTTTTTGCCCCCCATACATAATTTTTAATTAAAAAAATATTTTGCTAACATCAAACGAAACTATACCTAAGAATTATTTATAGCACTGTTTTAAGTTTTTGCTTTTTTGCTATATTTTGTACCTATATCTTGCATTTCATTTAAATAAACCGAAGAAAAAGCGGTAAAGTCGTATCAAGTCATTTTCTAAATTGCCCCCCTAAAAAAACAAATTGCCCCCCTGTGGGGCGTGGGCCCCACGTTGGGAAACACTGGGCTAAATGGTCGCAGACCAAAGGCCAATAAAAAAAATAATAAAAAAATAAGAACTAAAAAAAAATCTTTGAGCAACCACATTTCACTGGTCTATTTCTTCCAGTTTCTTGCCGTATTCAACTAAGCAATTGACATTGCTTCTTACTCAATAATTATTTTCTATTTACGTTTCATTCCTCCCAGCAGAAGGCTGGGAGGCGGGCTGCTGGAGAGTCATAGGGGACTCTTTTCAGCCAATCTACTACTACGGGGAGGGAAGGGGGATGGAAGGTCGGCCGTGGCCTTGTAGGGAACCATCCCAGCATTCGCCTAAGTGTCTGAGGGAAACCACGGAAAACCTCAGACAGGATGGCCGAACCGAGTTTAACCCCGGTCCTCCCGAATGATAGGTAGGAAGCCAATATTGGCCTCCTTGAGTAATTACATCCACCGGCTTTCTTAAACTAAGATGATAATAATTTAGCTGCGAGAGAATAAACAGAAACGGTAAACACTGTGAACAAGTTATATGACTCTGAAGCATTGTTTCCCAATAAGCGATGTGAATCAAGATATATTATTTACGTTGCAATACTACACACTGAAGTTCTTTTGATTTAGTAAGAAGCCTTCTTTCATTCCAGAAATGTTTTGTTTAAATGATGAAGGGGAACACAAGAAGGAAATTGACTACGATTTCGAGATGAAATGCTGTTTTTGTTAAAAGGTAAGAGGATTCTGCGATAACCATGGCTCCGCGATTTGATGATGTGTTCTCATGTAAAGGGGCGTTGATTAATTCCGTGCACAGTTTTACTATCATTTTTTGGAAAATCTTCCTACACTCCACTCTCCCTCCCCCTTCCCGTTTCCCCTCCCCGTTGGTGAGCTTTAGTGAGATCGACCTCGTAATTCTGAAGACCTTTTTTTAGCCCTGCTGTTCTTAAATATTGAAATGATAACATGAACTTTCTGTGGACTCCCCTCTGCTGCGAAATTTCGTGAGATTTCGTCAGATCCCGCCCCCCCCCATTTTTTTTGTGCTCACGTAATTAATGTATGCCCCCTAACTCAACGACACTAATCAAAAATGACGAATAACGTTTTTTCATATATTGTACCAAAAGAAAAAATTAGCCAAAAGCAAAAGGAACTATACGCTTCATATGCACAATAGGTGTGTTGTTTTCTTATGGCCGGTTGCGGTTAGCATGAAATGCGACCTGGAGCATAAAGTCACAAGGAACTGTAAGCATAATTATTTTTTTTGACAGTCGATATCTCGAGAACTAAGATAGTTATGAAAAATTTTATTCTTCATTTTAGATTTACTTTGTCGAGTCACATAAGAATCAAATTTGCGTCGCGTTTATGTAGAGCTGTCAAAGGTAATGTGCGATAAACCTAGTAAGAAATCATAGCAAACATAATTTTTCTAATCGAAAAGCTGGCCCGAGCTGCTCTTTTTGTTAGCTACTCCAACAATTAATGTTAGTTAATTTACAAGAAATAACGTGCTAAGTAGCATATTGATACTTTCCAAAAGAAATGGTCAAGCCTGCCTTTCGCACACGCCAATTTGATACCACAACTAGCTAACGACATGCAAAGCACATTACTCTTTGGCACGGGAAAGTCCTTTGCTTGGACACTGGTGAAAGCCCGTCTCGTTGGAATCCTTTGTGTGTCCGCAGCATTGAGCGGTCACTGCAGAATGACGCAGCAAGCAGGCAGAAGCGGGTGTTACACGCTTGCGCTGCTGTAACGGGGGGCTATGAATGAGCGGGCAGTGACAGGAGACTCCGAATATGAAAATTTACTTTCGGACTAGGAGAAAGGGATGACGCCACGCAAGCCTTGGCACTTTCTTTCCACGTCCCGGGATTTTCACACCTGCATTGCCTCGCTTTGCTGTCAACGCACATATTTCCTTGTAAACACCAACTGTCCCAGCAGTAATATGCATTCAAATCGAGCGTGGTAGGTGGGTGGAAAAGCTCTGGCCTCGCATTCGGGAGGAAGTAGGTTCGATTCCCCGTCCGGCCATCCAGACTTGGGTTATCCATAGTTTCCTCAAATCACTCTAGGTGAATTCAGAGATGGTTCCTTCAAAGTACATTGCCGAGTTCATTCCCCCCGTCCTTTCCCGCCTCTAAGAACCTCGACATCGACGAGACGTAAAGCTATAAAAAAAGTAAAGACATTTCAGGAATTATGATGTCACTAGTGGAAGCACAGTTCACGATTGTTTGTCTCAATTTGCAGTCGTCGTTTTTTCTTCTTGTTATAGTAATCTATGGTTTCTCACTTCCAGACTTTTTTAGTTTCGGTATTAATTTTTGTATAACTTCTTGTTACTTCAATGTGGAGATCATTAATAAGTAAAGAACTATTAACAAGGAACAGAAGGAATTTTGACTTGGCCTTCTGAAGGAACCATCTGATACTTTTCTTGACTGATTTCTGGATGGATGGGCTGGATGGAACCCGCGTCCCCCAGTAAGCCAGTCTCAAATGTCGAACATTCACCTACAGCTAAATTTTTATACTGTATTACAGTATCTACATCTAAGTCTACACCCAAACTGTGCAATTCACAATTGTGGGTGGCAGAGGGTGCAAAGCACCCATTCTAATTCTGTGCATTCCAATCCCGAATATCACGAAGAAAGAAAGAATACGTAAAAGCGTCAGTACGGTATATTATTGCTCAATCCTTATTCACACGCTAAATATGTTGGTGGAAAAAGTATTACGTTGCGCTCGTAAATCAAACAATTTCGCATATTCGCCAGTAAATTTAAACGAAAACGACGTCGTCTGTCTGCCAAACAATACCATCGCAATCTATGTATGAATTCTGTGATGCTTTCATAAGGGCTGTGGAAAGCAGTCACGAATGGAGCGGCTCTTTTCTGTACTTTATTTATCGTGTAAATCAATCTCTTGCGATACGGATCCCAAACTCCACAACAGTAATCCAGATGTGGGCGCACAAAAGTTTTGTACGCAATTTCCTCTGCATGAGCGTTACATTTCTTCAAAATACGACCTATGAATCGTAGTCTAGAATTAGCTTTACCTAGGACATAAGTTATGTGCAAGTCCCTTTTCATGTTGCTTTCTACTGTTACGCCCAAATACTTCAAGAAATCAACTGTGTCAAAAGCTGAGTTGTTTACTTTGTACTCTTGAACAAACGGTTTCTTTTTGTTAGTTATTCGCATTGCCTTACACTTTTTACAATTTAGAATAAGTTTCCATCTATTGTACCATTCCAATATGACACCCAGATCGTGCTGAATTTCTAATCAATGTTCGGAGCACCTTACATCCCTATAGATAAATGTCCCTTCAGCAAACAATGGCAATATTGTCACCGAGATCGTTTGTAAAAATATTAGGATAAGACGTGGTCCCATTACACTTCCTTGAGGAACGCTGAAGTGATTAGAAGAGGCTTTTTTATTTTTTGATCTTTGGTCTGAAACCATTTAACATTATCATATATTTGTTCTTGTTTACTTGTAACCTGTTGTGGGATTCATATCTTCATTTCAGTGTCTTGGAGGAAACTGATAGTTGCTTTATAAACCTGTCCTTTTTTTATTGCAAAATGGTAGTAGCGTTCGCTGGGAATAAGACAGATAGCTGTTCCAGGCGCCTGTAGAATCGCTTGCGTTGTAGCTGGTACCGCGAACATGAGGGCATGATATGGTTGAGGTCGGAGATCTCTTGATCGGAGATGCATATTGGTGATTCTATTATCAGGAGGCGTCGTAAGTGGTGTGTATAACAACCAAGCATAAATCTGATCCAAATAATGGTTGTTGTGTTTCTTCTTGCTATACAGTGTTCTGTAAACCACGGTGTCATTGATATTGTTGGTTGTATTGCTGCTTACTGTTTTACTCTGAGTAGCCGCGTCCGGGACCAGTCTTCATTCCAATTAAGGTATGCCTTTCTAGTGACTAGTGGTATAAAATCCCTCCAAGGTAGCTGGATGTCTGCTAAGTGGCCTTCGTTGGTGCTCTGTTTTGTCAGCTGGTCGACAATTTCATTATGCAGTATTCTTATATACCCTTCGATCCAGAGAAACTGTATTTGTATACCGTCTGAATAGGCTTCTGACATCAGTCTAATAATTACATAAAGATATTTGTGAATCTTGTTATTACTTACTGGATTCTGCAAGAGCGCTTTTAGAGTCAGTAAGTACTAAGATTTTTTTGGAAGTGCTTGTCGAACTCATATTTGATGGCTGCGCATATGGCTATAATTTCCTATGTATAAGTGGATGTCTCTGCATGTAGTAATGGTTGTGATAACTCGTTGGTATGTGGGCAATGATAAGCATACACAACTCCTTCCGTAGTTTTGGAGCCGTCAGTTTCAAAACGCTCTAAAAAACGAATGACTGATTAGAATGACGTCAAAATTGAACGGCGTATTATTGAAGAAGAGGGAAAGAACATGAACGGTGATTCTGCACCAGTAGCTCTGCAGAAGTTCAAGACCCTCAAGGGTGTGAAAAAAGGCGTTGGACAGATGACTGTCATGGGTCTGGTGAAAATGATGGAAAAATTCGAAAATTTAGGTTCGTTTGATGTGCAGTCTGATAGAGGAAGGAAAAGATGTGATTCGGCGGTAGTTGAAGAAGTGACCACAGTAGTTCAGGAGGCGTCGAGCGGTGGTGTGCAACCATACAGTGCACGGAGAGTTGCCCGAACGTTGGACAGGCCAGTGAACACGGTACATAACATTCTACGAAACATCCTACAACGCTATCCGTACAAAATTTGCCATGTGCAGGGGTTGTTTCCTTCTGACCTGCTAGCAAGATAGGGTTTTGCATTGGAATTTCTTGCTCGCATGGAAGTGGACAATGATTGGCCGTGGAAAATTCTGTGGACAGACAAAGCCAATTTCCATCTGACGGGATATGTTTTACGATTTGTCATTTGTAGACGAAATGCTGACGCTTACAGCGCCATCTGTCGCTAAAATTTGGGATTACTTTTTTTTTGTTCTCTCCCCCTTCTTCAATAATACGCCGTTCAATTTTGACGTCATTCTAACCATTGGTTCGTTTTTTACAGCGTTTTGAAACTTAAACTTTAATTATAATCACCCTGTACTTAGGGCAAGTTTTGTTTAGAAAACGTGAAATTGCTGTATTAGTAATGTTACTCCGGGAGATGTGTTCTGGTAATTAATATATGTGAGGTATGGATACAGGGAAGCCTGGAATAGTGCGGCATTTTAATATGACTGGTTTGATCTTTCCGTATTCCTTGTATCCTTTTGATATTGAAGAAGCTTCTCCGTCAACAACAACATTGATGCGCGGTGTCGGTTCGAGCAAGTAGAGCAGTTTAATTGTGACATGAGTACTGCAGCTCGAGACGAGCAGGTAACACAGTAGCCCAGCAGCAGCTTGTTGGCGGGCGGTCAGTGCTCGGAGGTCCGACTCCTCGGCGCCTTCCCTCGCACTTATAAGGAGCCGGGTGCCAACTGGACAGGTTCTCCGCAGGCACCGTTATCAAACTGTCGCTCCCCGACAATTTATCCCGACGATTCGCGCAGCCTATCCGACCTGCCTTTCTTGTCGCGCACGGTTTTAATTGCTAACCCAATTCCGCATCCTGCCAACGGATGTTGAAATACACCTCGCCTCCCGTCCCGTTTCTGCGCGTATACTCCGCAGTGGACGAGCGGCTGGACGCGTAAAGAACCGGACCCAGTCGCATCAGTTAGGCTAATTGGGAGGCAGCTACGAGCGTTGCCCCGGGGTCGGCGACCCACAGGTCTTTTATGATGTTGTTCGACCATTGCGTTAACAATGTCCCCCAACCTCCAGCCTAGTCTGACACCCTTCCGTACGGCAAGTGGCCGCCAGGAGTACGGGATCTGACTTTGAGAAACTATAGACGCTATTTTAGCAGAAGCGTTTCGCAAAGTCCCAGAAATCCTGATTTAATGGATATATTCCACAGACACAACTTAGGTATATACTTGACCCATTTGTTTTCATAATTATTACACCGGGCAACAACGATTTCGATGTCTAGGAAGTAAACGACATTCCGTATAGGAATTGGTCCCTTGATTCCAAATATGACCTTTATTTTGACATATCAAGTTTGGATTTTAAGCTATATAACTTCGCTCTGTTATATATTGGGTGATAATCAAAGTGAATAATGTTTATAATGTGTTCGTTTGAGTGACACTCGATATACTTCTTCTCATTCTTACATTTAAAAATGACGAGCCAATTGAAGTTGTGTTTAATTTTGCTGTGTGTCTGGAATTCATTTTTCGGAGAGATTTGCCACAAATGCCGAGTTTAAAGCTACGAAGCTCACTCACTCACTCTCAGTACATATATTTTTTTTAGGTCATTACGTACTCCATTGATTTCTTCCCTTAGGGGCTATCCACAAATTATGTCACACGAATTTCATGATTTTTGGAACCCTCCCTCCCCCCCGTGTCACAGGTTGTCACATTTGTGGGACCCCCCCCCCCCCTCCCCTAGTGTGACGTTACATATTTTGCAATTTTAAATTTATAAATTAAAACTGCACTTCAAAAGTGATTTATGTATTTCTAATTAAAAAATCATGTATCAACAATAATTCAAACATTTAAGAAAATATAAAAAAAACATAAAAAATCGAATTAATGATACAAAATTGAGTCATCATGTGTCCATGGATTTTGAACCGATTCCTTGATACTGTTTATTTTAGCATTATAGTCACCTCATTCTTGATTTCGATAGTGTTAGGAACATTCGATGTGTTAACATCATCTTCATCTTCCGCCACGAGCCAAAAAGTGATACAAATTATGCATGTGATGTCACAAAGTTTATGACACGTCACCCCCCCCTTGTCACACGATGTCACACTTTTTTGACCCGCTCCCCCCCTCCCCCCTCCCGCTCAAGGTGTGACATAATTTATGGATGGCCCCTTATATCAAGTTTAATTTTTTATAACTCCTTCAGATGCAAACATTGCAGATGAATAATTTTCTCGTAGTACAGCAATCGGGTTATACCAAATACTCATATTTCCTTTGCATGTGGCATAGTAGAAACCCGGCAATCACTATGTTAAGAAAGATGTGCCATCGAATAGACATGGCTCCTTTTAGAGTTGCCAATATATTAGAAAAACCTATATTTGAGAGAAATAAAATCATCTACCCAACTTTGCGTATAAAATTCGGATTGATAAGTCAAAGCTTTTGGAAGGACATGACGAATGCTTGAAGTATATCTGCAGACAGCTTAAAATCTTAAAGCAGGAATTTTTGATGTAGCAGTGATCAGTAAGCTCTAAAAGAACACAAATTTCGCGAAAACTATACAAGAGAATTAAGCATTAGCTTGGCGACCCTTTCTAGAATTAGTGTAAATTTTCCTTGGGAAACAAAAAGTGACAGCTACGAATATCTTGTTAGTAACTTAGTGTCACCTTTTCGTGATATTGGCATGAATATGAGCATTAAAATGCATTTATTTTTAGTAATTTTATCGCTTTCCTGAAAATCTCGGAAATATCAGTGGCGAACAAGGCGATTGATTCCATTGGGACATCAAGAAAATGGAAATCCAGTACCAAGGGATATTTTGTTAATGGGAGACTGTTGCTGGTGTTTATCAGGAAATAAGCCTGTTGCTCAACATTTATAGCGTGCAAAAAAAAAAAATACTGAAAATTTATGCCTTTAATTTTCTGGCGAAATCTTCGCAGTTTCAATTTTGAATACATGTTTGTGTTTTGTTTATAGGTAACATTTTATCACTTAATATTCTTTCCCTCTTATGCGAATAATTTTTTTTTTTTTGAAGAAACAGACTTGTTTAATTCCCCTAAAACACACTAATATCAACTCACTTACACTGTTAGAAATATGTTTTATAATATAATGGAGTCGAATGGAGATGAGTAGAGCTAAAAAACAAGACCTGATAGACAGAAAAAGTTATATTCGAATTTTTTTAGCCAAAATTACCTAAAAATTCGTTAAAACATTTGAGGCACCAGACAAATTTTTTTTGTTGTTGTCCTGTGTTATCAGTTAAGGCGAAATATGTCATGGGAGTAGAGATTTTTCGTGCGTTTTACAATTAGAAGAGAAAAGGTGCGTAATATTGTTTAGAAACTCCATCGCGACCTCAGTTTTAATTCCAGTTGATGAGAAGAATTGAAAATTCAAATGAAACAAGCGCGAAATGGAATATAATAAGAAGCGGAAAATATGGGTTTCTTTCGATTTTGGGCTACTCTGAACCATGGGAAAGAACTGGTTCGCCGTATATGAATGAAGTATTTCTCGACGTTGTACATTTATTAATCATTTTCGGGTAACTAAACAAGTTAAATTGTTTTTTAATCACAATATTTCAATGACTGTGTCATCATCTCCAGACGGAGAATACAGTCGTCGAAAAATTATGTTTAAACAACAATTTGATTCGGTTAGTTTCCAGAAAAAACTTCATAATTGATGGTTTACTGGTTCTACTTTTCTTCTCCTCCCAGTATTTTTTTCATTTTTTCGGTGAGATTCCTCCTTCTTTCTTCAGAGTATTTGGTATTGGCCTTTTTATGTTGTTCTTAGAACCCACTGAATTTATTAATTTCAAATATAGCATTCTATTTAAAACTCAAAATATTGACCGATACATAATTGTTGTCTCTTATCAGCACATAGCACTGTTGCAATGTTTGTATAGACGAGGTGGCACGTAATTGATGTTGCTGTGTTGTTCCACAAAGCCTATAATCCTTTTAGCATAGACTGTAGAAGAAACTACAAAAGTGTAAATGGGACGGAATTAATACTCATGGTTGGTAAAATAATGTTGCAGAATCAGAGTCAAATTGTAAAATATTGCATTGTGCATGCTTTTTTTTAAAAAAATATATTTTTGTTTACGCCTCATCGATGTCGAGGTCGTTAGACGCGAGATGGGATTGGGGGACAAGGAATTGGAAGAAATTTGGCCATGGCCTTTTGAAGGAAGCATCCCGGCATTTGGGGTGATTTGGAGCAAACCATGGAAAACCAAAATCTGGACGTCCGGACGGGAATTCGAACCCGCGTCCTCCCGAATGTTTTGCCTGTTACGTATTATCCGATGATATACTAAATGGTGTAACAATAATGGTGTAAAAAATGGTTTTGTGTAACAAAGTACTGAAATATTTATTGATTTATCATGTACACATTTGGAAATTATGTGTGGAACAACACATCCAGTAAATGGCCCCACGACTTTGATGGCAAACGCATACTTTTCAGACAAACTTTTCAGCAATTGTTTTGCATAAATTTCGTGGGACTTCGTTGATACGGCGTTCAGTTTCGGCCTGCAATGATATGGTAATCGACGATCGTAGTGGCCAATTCTGGACATCACAACAGGATATGAAACGACCAGGAAAGGACTCGTGCAAATCCGTCAATGTTGTATGTACGACACGGTAAATGGTACCGTGGGAGTTAATGCAGGAGTTAATCATAAAAATTAACCCCCGTCCTATGCAGGCTCCTGAACGAATGTCTATATCAGGGTACAGTTCCGGGAATATGGAAGAAAAGCGAGGTGGTAATTCTGAAGAAAGGAGACGACAAGGATCCTCTACAACCGAAATCATACCGACCGATTTGTTTATTGAATGTGCTTGGCAAAGTTCAAGAGAAGATTCTATGCAAAAAATTACAAAGCCACCGGGAGGTTCAGGGAATGAATCCTAGTCAATATGGATTTAGAACCGGGAAGTCGACAGAGGATGCCATAAATCGGTCGATGGAAATAATTTGTAGCAGTACAAAAAACTACGTAGTAGGCTTATTTATTGATATTTCGGGAGCCTTCGACAATTTATGGTGGCCCGCTCTGTTTGAACGGCTGAGGGAGATTGGTTGTCCAAGAAGATTATTTTACACCTTCAGGGACTATTGCAGATTTAGAACTGCTTCCTTGAGATGCCAGAACTCGTTCATCACGAAGATACTTACTAAAGGATGCCCGCAAGGTTCCGTTTGCGGTCCCATATTCTGGGATATAGGGATGGAACCAGTGATTGAACTATTACAAAGAATACCTGAACTTCTAGGTCTAATAGCTTTTGCTGATGACATTTTAATACTCGTGGAAGGAGCAACAAGAGCAGAAATTGAGTACAATAGTAATCTAGTACTTAACTGCCTTAGCCAATGGTGCAGTAAAGTCAAACTGAGTTTAGCACCACATAAAACAACATTTATGTTGCTCAAGGGCAAGCTGACTCGAAAACCAACTATAAGAATCGACGGTAAATCAATTCGTAGAAACCCAGTGTGCAGGTACTTAGGCATTCAATTGGATGAACGTTTAAACTTCGAATCCCACTTAGAGATGACAATAGCAAGAGCAGTGGCGGTCATGAATAAAATCATTAATATTGGCCAACGAAAATTTACTGTTCCAGTCCAAACAATAAGACTATACCATGACGCAATTTTATCCTCTTTAGTGGGCTACTCAGCAAGTGTGTGGGCAAAGCATCTAAGAAAAGTAAAACTAAAACAGCGAGTCAGACGTGTCCAACGAGGAATACTTTTAAGATTGACAGGAGCGTACAGAACCGTGGCAACAAATTCATTAACCGTTGCCATTGGTGTATGGCCACTGGACCTTGAAGTAAGGAAACGGGGTGCCATATACTGGCTCAGAAAAGGGAAACAAGATAAGGTAGCAGAAATTGTAGGCAGCGAAGTAACATCGGAGACGCACATTCGGAAGCTTCTATTGGCGGAATGGCAACAAGAATGGAACAACAGTGAAACAGGTCGAAGAGCATACGATATGTTCCCATCCGTAGAGGAGAGGCTAAAGTTGAAGTACCTTCAACCCTCTCCCGGATTGGTACACTACATTACAGGTCACGGGCCATACAATAGCTGGCTCCGAAGTCGAAATATTGTGGACTCGGACAGGTGCGAATGTGGTGAAGAGAGTACGCCGGAGCACGTGGTATGGGAGTGTGAAATAACAGCCAGTTTGAGAGAACACCAACAAGCTCGGCTGCAAGGTAGGAGCATATTTGATATTCTGCGCGACGAAAGTTTGTGCCATTTGCTGGACGAGGCAGTATGATCTAGCCTCAAAATTTTGGAAGGAGAAATTTATAAAAAGGAAAAATGCCGAGCGAAATCAAAGGCCACAGATAGCAGAAGAGGAGAACCCAATTACACCGGATTGACGGAAGATATCCCACGACAATGAGCAGCATCAATCGTCGGAGGAACTTCAGTGTGCTCCAGAGAGGCCGTCTTCTGAGCGACAACTGGGGCCGTCTTGGTATTCCAGGAGGTCAACTCTTGATGGCCTGGGCGGCTGACTTTGCTGCCGGTTCCAGGGGACTCTGCCTTTGGAGCGCACACAACACCAAGAAAAATGAACAATAGTGGACCGAAGTGCGGCTGTGACAATTGGTGGTGGTAATAGTAGAATTAGTAGTATTAGTAATGGTTTTAGTAGTAGCAGTAGTAATGTTAGCAGTAATATTAGTGACAGTAGTAGTAGAGTTAGTAGTGGTGTGGTACCCATTCTGTTTAATAACAGTAGATGTAGTAGTTATTGGAAATTGAATCAAAATTTTCTTTTATTCATTGTTTATTTGTTAATATGTTTTATATATACATATATATATATATATATATAAGATACAAACATATGTAAATGTAAACGAGTGGAAATAAGGGCCCAGATTAGATACTAGGTGCTGGGCTAAGTTGCATATGGAAAATAAAATAAAAAAAAAAAAATCCGTCAATGTTGTATGTACGACACGGTAAATGGTACCGTCCTGCTAAAACCACATATCATCAAGAGAAATATCTTCCGATTGATGCACAAGGAATCTATACTAATATTATAAATGCGAAAGAAACTCTGTCTATCTATCTCTCCGTCTGTTTGTTACGTTTCTTGGGCTAAACGGCTAATGCTATCATGATGAATTTTGACAAGGAGATGCGATTTGGCATTAAGATGGACATAGGATACCTTTTCTGCATACATAGTATATACTGTCATGTAATTTTGAAAAATTGCCGAAACGGCGATAGACTGACGCTTAGGATGTCTAATAGTCTGTAGTGCCTTACTCTATAACGGGCTGATAGCGCGGTAGTTAACGCGCTTCCTTTCTAATATTTGGACTGTGGCCTCCTGTTCAAATCCTGATGGAAGCAAAGATTTTTAAGAATTGTTTTTGATCGTATGAGCCACCCCTGGACAGTCAGTTTTTCGGATTCCATCTTAAACAGTAGATATCACAAATTTAGGGGTGCAATGCTTGGAAAATCGTACGCGGTCTAGCAGTGCTGTAGGTGTACACTTTTTGACGCTATATTGATCAATCAGCCGTTGTTTCTCTCGCAGTCAGTGTGTGTGTGTGTGTGTGTGTGTGTGTGTGTGTGTGTGTGTGTGTCATCTGCACTAATAATATTATAAATGCGGAAGTAAGTCTCTTTCTTTTTGTTACGTTTTACGACTAAATGGCTATACCGATATTGATTGATTTTGACGAGGAAATACTTTGTATCTGTAGGATGGACACAGGACATTTATTTCGGTATGAATAACATTTGTAGTCACGAAGTTTTGATAACTTATCAAATGGTGACAGACAGACGGATGCATGTGTTAGTCTGTAATGTTGCGTCGGTTGCTCAAGCTGTGTTTCTCGCGCAGTCTTTTAGAATTTGATTTGTTAGTAAATTTCGTTTAGAGACAAAATTTATTGTTTAGTATAGATGTCGATTTGCTCTGGACTGAATTGTATCTGTCTAAAAGTTTCTGGAACCTGTTTATTTTGTCTTCTTTTCTGACGTGCCTTGCGGGCGTAAACCTAGCCTAAGGTGTAGATATAGAGGAGCACTAGCGGCTAAAGTTATTAGGACTCAAGAATCGGATGTTCATGCTGAAGAAAGAAGAAAAGACCAAGTTAAAATAAAGTTATCCTCAGTTAAACCCTCCCCTACCCTATATCCTCGCACCTTGGTTTGTTTTCTGTTTTGGAAATTGATTCTCTTCATGAGACATGTTCGACGGTAGAACGATATAGTGATGGCTTTCCTGTCATATTATGCCGACTCGATGTTATTTGGTACAAATCTTACGTTACTAACAGCTTCCTATATCCACTTTTGGCAATGAAATTCTAAGTCAACTAGTACGAAGTCGCGGGTAACAGCTAGTTGGGTTATAATTTTACGTCAGTGTCTCTTTTTCAAAGAAGTCGGTCCAATGATTCCACCAGTCCACAATGCACACATTGGGGGTTCATTTGTTTTTAATGAATCATTCGTGAATTTTCTGAGCCCTATTCCCTATATCGAAGCTATAACACGAATAGTTTAGAAGAATCATACGCAGCATACACATTCTTCACTCTTCTTCCTTCCTCTAACCATCTACATATTTTAGAAATCGGCAATGAATTCAGTCACAGTTCGAAACACCTTCTGCCAATCGTTTTTTCTACTCCTGGTAATTGACATCCGATGTTGCTTAATGAGGCGTACTGTGGCACCGTATGAAGACACCTGCTCTTAGCTTGTCCTTCCATAAACAGACTTCCCGTTCTGCTGAAGCGTAATTCCAGTCCGTCCAGACATCTTTCTAGCGCGACCAGTTTGATCGCTGGCATTCGCTTCAAGGAATAACTAACACACCATGCCTTATTATTTTCTTCCACATTTTCATAACGGGCAATCGCACGTCACCTCGTAATTACTGTCGGTTGAGAAATTACATAAACTAAAAACCCTGCACGACAACTTCAGAAGAAGTTCCATACATCCATGTTCGGAAAAGTTTTTGAATTTGAAGAGTAGAAATATTTATTTATTTTTTAAAATAGTTTTTAGACTGGCTGGTTTAACTTTGTTCATTCATTTACTTCCAGCCGAGACGTATACAACTTAACAATCGCCTTGCAGTGATGTCCGAGAGTGGTCGGTGAGCGATAACGCTTGGTCTTGGCATTCCGGAGGTAGAGGGTTCAAACCCCCGTCCGACCAGCCACATTTAGGGTTTCCATGGTTTCCGTAAATCAGTTCAGGTAAATGCTAGGATGGGTACTTCAAAACCTCTTGGCCGAATTCCTTCCCATTCCTTGTCTCCATTCCTTTACAGGCTCTAACGACATCAACATCGACGAGGCGTAAAGCCATAATAATACAGAAGACCATTTCTAATTCATTGTTTACGTCCAATCCTCTAAAATCCTCCCAGATATATTAAATCATTTTCTTTTTCAGATTTTCAGTTCTGAATCACACTAGAAAAAACAATGCGAATCATTTGTGGATTAACTGAAAGTATTCTTTCAAATTTCAAGTTCAGAACAAAGAAAGTTCTGTCAACTGAAGGGTGAGTGGTAACTATCGGGTCTGGCATTCAGGAAGACATGGGTTCAAATCCCTGTCCAGCTATTCAGATTTAGATTTTTCATGGTTTTTTTTTTCCTAAATCACTCCAGGCAAATGCTGATATGGTTCCTTTAAAAGGTCGTGCCACAATTCCTTCCTTTCTTGCCGCCATTCCCTACCGGCAATAATTATCTCGACGTCGAAGACCCGTAAAAACCGAGGAAAAAAACTTTGACAATACCGACTATTTTTAAATTTAACTCTTTTGTTTGATGTCAGTCTGAGGAAAGGTTCTTTTTTTACATTGACATTAGGCACCACACCATCATTGTATATTCACTTCATCTGAATATTTTATTATTCCAGACAATTACCTTATAAGGTAATTTAGTTAGATATGGGTTGTAAAAAATACAGCAATTGCTGTATTTTTTACAACCCATATTTGACATCACAGTCGCGGAAGTTCCACCAATCCATCATGGATAAAATATTATTAATGATACCTCGCCAGGTTCTTGGAATTATATATGCATTTAAAATATTGTGACTGGTTGCTGTATTTTTTACAACCCATATTTGACATCACAGTCGCGGAAGTTCCACCAATCCATCATGGATAAAATATTATTAATGATACCTCGCCAGGTTCTTGGAATTATATATGCATTTAAAATATTGTGACTGGTTGCTGTATTTTTTACAACCCATATTTGACATCACAGTCGCGGAAGTTCCACCAATCCATCATGGATAAAATATTATTAATTTAGTTAGTTTTCTAATTAACACGGATAACATTTAGATTGCTGTAATGCATAATAACAAGTGAAAGCTGCTTTCAATTACTGCGTTCTAATGAGGTAAGGGTCCTCATTATTTTTTTGACCATAAGACGACTACCATCGTTCATTTTTTACTACGCAAGTTAACTGGTTAAAAGTATGATAGTCCAAACGTATATTTAAAACTATTTTTATGTCATGTAATACATTTGTTTATTGTTGTATCTCAGCAGTGATGAATGTATGAAGTATATAAAAGCTACATCGTGTTAATGAAGCAGGATCGCCGAATTGTATTTCTGTGGAACTAACGCATTTCTTGAAAATCATCAAGTTCTACATCTACATCTACATCCATACTCTGCAAATCACAAACATTGTGGGTGGCAGAGGGTGCTAAGCACCAATCCTAAACCTGCCCATTCCAATCCCGAATAGTGCGAGGAAAGAAGGAATACATATATTAGTATCAGTACGGCATCTTATTTCTCTAATCTTATCCCTCCGGTCATTGCGACCTAAATAGGTTGGCGGAAGAAGTATTTCATTGCACTCGAAATTAAATTTTTTTCGCATATTCTCCAATAAATTCGAACGCAAGCTACGTCGTCTGTCTTCCAAATTATCCCAGCCCAATCTATGTATCAATTCTGTGACGCTTTCATAAGGGCTGTAACAACAAGTCACGAATCTAGCGGCTCTCCTCTGCACCCTCTCAACTGAGTCAATCAGAACCTTGCGATACGAATCCCAAACCCCACAACAGTAATCCAGATGCGGACGCACTAGTGTTTTATACGCTATCTCCTTTGTTTGAGCATTACAATTCCTCAAAATACGACCTATGAATCGTAATTTAGAATTAGCCTTGCCTACTACGGAAGTTATGTGCATGTCCCATTTCATGTTGCTTTGTACTATCAGCCCCAGATACTTCACGGAAAAGTTGGTGTTTGACGAAAGCTTGATTGACGAATAATCTTTCAATTAAAGATTAGTGGTTCGTAAAATATGAGGTTGTTGGCGTCATACGAGAATTTGGGGCAGGGAGTAGGCAATGATTTGATCATGGTCTTTCTTAGGAACCATCTCGGCATTCAACTGCAATTATTTCGGAAAACCATGAAGATCTAAATTTGGATTGCCGAACTTGAAATCGGTTCCACGTTCTCCAAATAAAAGGCCCGAAAGTTAATTGCTGTCGTAAATTACTGCATCAAATTGTGATCTGACAAGTTTGTGTACTACTCTTATGTAATAAGATTTCACTGGAAGTCACAAGGTTAGGTTTTTGAAATGTCAGGCTCAAACTAGAAACTGCAAATTACCTGTTAGAAAAGAGAATTGTGTAAAAAAAAAAGGTCTTAGTTTAGGGTGATTATCATCGTCGACAATGCATTTGATTAAGAAATGCAAGATGCAATAAAATCACAATGAAAATGCTATTTTCTTTTTTAAATGAAATTAGCAATGCGTAATCATGAATCCACAGGAATAACAGATGTTTATGATTTTCTGCAGATAAGGCAAAGCTGCACATTTTCTTTCTCTCTCCGAAAGTTTTTTTTTTTTTTTTTTCGTGAAAGTTAATAAAATGGACAAA
The DNA here is from genome assembly GCA_031002005.1 of Vandiemenella viatica. Classification (NCBI taxonomy): domain Eukaryota; kingdom Metazoa; phylum Arthropoda; class Insecta; order Orthoptera; family Morabidae; genus Vandiemenella; species Vandiemenella viatica. The sequence continues at coordinate 83,569,081 of JARYHS010012519.1, forward strand.
TAACAAAATGATGATATCAGGAAGACCACTAGAACAATGGGACAAGGACATACACAGGGTTGTTGGCGTTAACTAGCAGACGATTGCGCAAAATCGTTCCACGTGGAGAATATTGCTGAATTTCTACCTGAAGTTATAAAAGGTCACATCATTTTATGATTGAATTGGCTGATGGTGATAGTGATCATGGTATCAGTTATATAGCAGCATACAGGTGATACCCGTAAATTTACAGTGGCATTTATTGGAAGGGAACGTTACGTAAGGAAGTCATAATATTTTCGAAACCTTATCGTTGTATCTGATCCAAACGGAAATACCAACGATAAGTTGGTTGAAAAATCTGGTCGTGAAGAATAATAATTGCAGTACACACATTACAACTTTCTGCGTAGTCGCATCTGTACAGATCTGTGGTTGGTGGCGAGTTGTTCTGCGGATGACATTATCAGATAGCAAAAATATTCTCCTCTCGTGTCGGAAGATGACTTGATACTTGTAACAGGAAGTCAGAAGCCTGCCTGATAACTAATAGCGGGCACTCGGAACAGAGGACGGGTCCACTGGACGAGAGATGAGCAGATTTATCTGAAACAGAAGTGAGGTGGTGTATTCCGGGCGTGCGAGTGGTCCAGAATTAGAGGCGGTCATCCTGCGGCTAGTGGACAGTGGGGCGCCGGAAGTCGCTTGAGGCGGAAGAGCAGGTGAGGCGGTGTGTAAATCAAACGCCAGCCCACGCCCTACTGCCTCAGTGCGGTCCACAATAAATGACACTCGACACGCTTCAGCCGGGACCCAGTAACCCAGCCTGGAGGATGGTAACTATGATTCATGCACTGTCTCCGCTAGCACCATCATGGGCTTCAAACTGGAACTGGCAGATAGCAGACACAGACTATGCTACACAATGAAGGAATATCGCAAAGTGATTTCCACTATCTTATCACTGAGTAACTGACCAAGGAACAGATTTAAACTCACTAGATCCTAACAAATGAATTGAAAGCTATAGAACTTGTGAGGTACACAACCTCACATTTTATGATTTTGACATTATTAAAGCTATTTTTTTATTTAATAATTGTAATTGTATGTAAGTTACTAACTCTGAATTTTAAGTTCCAAGGTCAAAGCATGTCAAGCTGGATATAATGAGATCTTTGGAAAATAAATAACAGTCGAGAGAGTTGAAGAAAAGATTTGGAAGGAAGAGGACGTGTTGGTTGTGGAAATAATATGGTTTAAGAGAAAAAGATAAAACAGAATGGCTAGATGGAAGCCACGAAGAATCCTGGCGGGATTAATAACAAGAAAATAATAGCCTGAGGGCAAGGAAATTAGGGTTTAATAAAGATAATGTAATATGACTTTGGAAAAGATAATTGTCTGTTAAATGGAAAATATAAAAGTTGTGAGATAAGTAGAAAGTGTTTTATTTGAGATTGAAATATAGATATAAACAAAGGAGTTGATTTTAAGTTTGTATGATAAGAATTTGATTAATAATAATTTGATTTACAGCGTGAGTATCGGAATAAAACCAGCAACGGACAAAGAGGGATCAAGGATATCCTTATGTACTAGTCTGGTGCAGGAAATATAAGTAAAAGTATTAATTTCAAAGTATGGTAAAGTAACACTCACATGTGTTCACTACAAAACAAATAAAGTAACGAAAAGGGTACGTTACAAACTCTTTTGCAATGTAATATTTTTTCGTGTTTATACTCTATCTACTAAACTGGTAGCATGTATTATGATCCAACAGTTAACACACTTCCTTGTTATTTATCGAGCTGTTATTTCCTCTGAGAGGACAGAATTTCGTAAAGATCGGATTCATTAATGTTCGAGCAAAGGTACCCATGCCAGAATTGATCGTGACACTAAAAGACAAATTATACAAAGACTGGGACAAAGAATGGAAACACATATCCACCATGAAGGGTAAATATTATGCAAACTTATACCCGGAAGTTGTAACAAACGACCATGGTTCCAAAATGTTTGATGCCCCAGAAGAGTGTACACCAGTATATCCCGACTAAAATTTGGGCATACACGCTTCAAGAAGCATCTATATAGGATCGGTGTGATAGACCATCCATTCTGTGAATGTGTTCAGGAAGAAGACGTCAACCACAAATTATTTGGATGCACACTTAAAAAAGATATATCCGACAACCGTACTAAGAAACTGTGCAGCAACTGCCAAAAAAAAAAAATGTAAACTCTGTTAGTCACTAACCAATACCATATTTTTTAAGCTCTCTTACGACAAAGCAAACTGGAATTATAAAAACGTAATAACTGTATCAGACTAATCCTATCATTGCAACGCTCGCTATGTATTATTAAAATATATTTAACCCTGTAAACCCAACATTTTAATATGGTTTCAAACCGCCGTTCGGCCACTAGATTTTGGTTTTTCCATGCTTTCCGTATTGCCATGCTTTGCTGTTGAAACGTCTCTTTCTGAAGCGAAAGGAAGAGTTTTATCTTTGTAACCGCTTTGGGAATAAGAGAAAATTGAATAAAAATTGAATCAGACTAATCGAAACACCGGCAAAGAAATTTAATTTTACTTCCCCCACCCCAACAAAAATATGGCTTTATAACAACGTAATCGAAAGTGATTTTCAGTTTAGTGAAATCGTGCAAAAAAATTCATGATGAATGCTTTCGCTCTAGTATTGAGAAACACTGCTTCAGCGTCAAGTTTTCGACACTGACGATTTGACTGAATGGACGTCAATGCGGGTGAGTGGCATGACCACAAAAAGAAGCACAACAGCATTAACTACTGCTCCGACAACCTACACGTTGATAACTAAGGTGGCGAAAACCATTACGAAGACATCTATCACGAATACAACCATCACAAACACAACCACCACCAAGACAACCAGCACGAAAACAACCATGACGGTGACAACCACGACGACAGCCACGGTGACGATAACCACGGGGACGACAACCACGCCGACGACAACCATGAATACGACAAGCATCATAAAGGCAACCATAACGATGCAAACCATCACAATAATAAACACCACAACCACTTTTTGTCCCTGTTAAATTCTTTTTATTCATTCGGAAGCTTTAATTGTCTGTGCTGAACGCTGCAGTCTTACATTAAAATGCAGCGAATTACTGTGGTTGATCGGAGCCTTCATAACGACGCATACTAAGCCTGGGTGTCAGAGATGGGAAGACCAGGTTCTTTCATACAGTAATTACTGATTAACGCGGATTCAGGACAACTAAGCGAGCCAGTCGTTCTTTACACGCAAGTAGCAGAGTTTGCGAGAGATTAGGATATTACGATTAGTATTAGGAATCTTCACATCTGAAAGCAGCATCCCACCATTTAAATATCGGACTGCTGTTGCTAAATAACACTTGGTAAACGTGAGAAGAAAACTGAGGTGTGACCTGATACACGTTGATATTATCTGCATTTGTTGAGGCTATCCCTACTCGCCGGTACTTATGAGAGGATGAGAGGTGCAGTCACGCGCTGCCTTGTTGATGATGTACGAAGCAAGTCGCGAGACTCGTCGAGCGAGTGCACGCGCCGCCTAGGCTCGGCGGTCAGTGTGTGCGTGGGACGAGATGACCGGTCAGGGACCGCTCGGCCATCAACACGGCAGGTGTCTGCTAAGTGCTGCACATCAAGCACTTCAGATCGCGGTAGGCAGCTCCAGATACCCAGCAAAACCCTTATAATACAGTATCCGCTCCCCCAGAAGCTCAAGAGTTTATAGATTTACAATTAACACTGTTACTCCACACTTACGAGGATGGTCTGAAACGATTTCAGCCTATAAACTGGGATGATTCTGGAAAGTGAAACGTAAAACTTCGGAGAAGCTGGTTATCAGCACTTTCCACGAGCAAATATACGAAACGTATTTTTTAACTAATTAGCGTTTCTCACACCGTGGCTGCAGCGCTACGGTCGGCGTTCCGCGCATGCGCACTGGGTACCTGCATCTCTTGCGTACACACTGACGCCATTACAGTCTAATTCTTCCTTGTTTACGTTGTTCACTGAGTGTTTAAGATGCCTCCGATAAACGTGAGTCCCGCCGACTGTGAAGTACGGGCTGTTATAAGATTTATTTGTGCTAAAGGCCTAAAACCGATCGATATTCATCGTGAGATCTGTGCAATTTACGGACAAAACATTATGAGTGATGGAAAGGTGAGAAAGTGGGTGAGAGCATTAAAGATGGCCGCACAAAAGTGCATGATTAACAACGGAATGGGCATCCTTCGGTCGTTAATGAAAGTTTGGTGCAAAAAGTGGACAATAAGATGAGAGAAAACAGACGCTTTACGATTTACTCCTTGTGTGATGACTTTCCTAATGTTTCTCGTAGTTTTTTGTATGACATTGTGACCGAGCACTTGAATTACAGAAAATTGTGCTCACGTTTGGTACCGAAAATGTTAACGGATGTGCACAAAACCAAACGTTTAGGCAGTGCATTGACTTTCCTTGAGCGATACCACAACGATGGTGATGATTTCTTAAAATTGTTACGGGCGATGAGACATGGGTGGCCTACGTCACACCTGAATCAAAACAACAGTCCATGGAATGGCGGCATTCAGATTCACCCCAAAAGTGAAGTTCAAGCAAACGATTTCTGCCCGAAAAATCATGTGCACAGTTTTTTGGGACAGAAAAGGAGAATTGCTTGTGGAATTTCTGCCTCGTAATGAGACAATTAATGCAACATCTTATTGTGAGACATTAAACAATCTGCGCCGTTCAATACAGAACAAAAGACGTGGCAAGTTGAGCAAGGGCACCGTTTTGCTGCATGACAATGCCCGTCCACATGTGGCTAATCAAACCAAAGATCTCATCACATCTTTTCGATGGGAAACTCTAGATCACCCTCCGTACAGCCCTGATCTGGCACCCAGTGACTACCATCTGTTCCTGCACTTGAAGAAACACCTGGGCGGTCAGCGTCTGAAGACGATAACGAAGTCAAAACAGTTGTGATGCAGTGGTTAACAAGTCAGGCGACAGACTTCTATGAGGAGGGTTTTCAAAAACTGGTACTACGTTACGACAAGTGCCTCAATAATTGAAGGGAATTATGTAGAAAAGTAGAGTAAGGTACATGCTTTCATGCAAAAATAAAATTATTGAGATGAATTGGCACTTTTTTTAATTTCAAAACGGTACTTAGGTACTTAAAAAACATGCCTCGTACTTTTCCTACGATGTCCTGTGATTTTGTGATTCTAATATAAAATAATGTTTATAATAATGTATTGTAACATCGAAATTGACATCAAGAAAAGGTGAATGAAATTCTTTGGTCACCTTAAGAGGCTACCAGAAAATCGATTGACAAAAAAGATAATAGATTATGTAACTTCACTTAAAAATCCAACACCTTCGCTGAATGAAATTCGGAAGGATCTTAAAAGTGCAAACATAGGAGCAACAGCATCTTAGAAAGAGACATCTTCAGACACAAAGTAGACTAATGGGAAGTTATAACTGAGCAACCAAAACAAAAACAATACCGACTAAAGTGGTCGGAAGAACGCAAACAAGCTTTCTCAGAAAGAATGAAAGCCTACTGGAACAACAAGAATAACTAAAAAAAACTTGATTGGGGTCATTTGCTTAACGTCTTCCATTTATTGGGAGAATTTTCCAATAATAATAATGTATTGCAAAGTCAGAGAAGTTTTCATACCGCCTTCTCAATCGGAAGTTTCAACTCATAAAGGTGGCTTAGTCTCAGGGAGCTACAAAGTTCTACGGGACAAAAAATTCTTGTAACCCGAATCATTTGCAGGATTATCCACTCGGTGCTGCGTAAAATCACTTCTGCTACTCAATTTTTTTTCATACATAAGGTTTATTTCGTACTTATCATATTAACATGAAAGGGAATTAATTACCGGCACGAGTTATAGCTCATCAGAAAAATTTCACAGTCGCATTTTATGATAAAGCGACAGGCTAAAATTAGCCTGTCGCTTTCAAGGCAATGAAGGAATTTTTTCATGAGCCGGTGGTGGTGTTGTCGAAACAACTGTCCGGCCGCTTCACTTCGGGAATAAACACTTCTGTACTCATTTGATAGTAGGTAATGTGGGTGGTTCGAGACATTTAGCTTTGAGAAAATACTCCCATCTCACAGCCAATAGAATGTCAGATTAGTAGCCGGTATAGCTACGCGAAATCGCCACACAGGTTCCACGCAGGATTATTTGAATCTTCTCTAAATATGATTAGCCTCTCATGCATTGGAAATTAATTTATCAATCTGCTTATAGTATTCTGAATCATCAATATAACATACTATATCGACTATGGAATTTCGAGTTTTCGGCCACATACTTTTAGATCATTAGATTTATCTGATTCTTCAGATGGATTATTTCGCAATTCAATTAATTTTCTGTTGTTAGCACCTAATTTGAAAACTACGTTCACCTTCAACGTTGAGAAAGCAGATATGAATTTTATTTAACCCTCATAAAGGCAATGGGTAATATCAGTACCGGATTTTTGACTCAGGTTAAGGATGCAAGCCAGAATCATTTATTTTGCTGACGAAGTTGTTATTAGCCAATGGCAAAGGGTCTTTGATAGATATCGCTAAAATTGGATCAGTGAAAATAAAATCT